>JASVER010000129.1:1558106-1817842 GCA_030449065.1 Oceanodroma leucorhoa | reverse complement strand
CGCCAGGGGAGGTTTAGATTGGATATTAGGAAAAATTTCTTCACTGAAAGGGTTGTCAAGCGTTGGAACAGGCTGCCCAGGGAAGTGGTGGAGTCACCATCACTGGAGGCGTTCAAAAAACATGTGGATGTGGCACTTAGGGACATGGTTTAGTGGGCATGGGTGCTGGGTTGATGGTTGGACTCGATGACTCGATGATCTTAGAGGTCTTTTCCAACCTTAATGATTTTATGATTCTATGATTCTATTCTATGAAATGCAAATGCTCTGGTTTCTGGTCTCCTCTACCTGTCAGCCATAACCTTTAAAGGTGAAATTTAAATCAACAATATTTTTCAATAAAATTATCAATATTATCTTACATTATCCAAAAAGATCAAGAACTGTTACTTGTCCTAATTTATAGAAGTGTAGCTTGTCAGATAGAGGCATTACAAGAGCTGATGCAGAAAAGAACAAATGTTTAAAGTGGGATCTAAAGCCTACCAAAGTCAACAGAAATATCTAGAAACATTTTTACTTGTGTGCCTAATTTGCATACAACTGACCTTTTATTTTCTGGCAAATTTTATATCTGTAAATGTAGACCACACAATTTAGCTAGTCACGGGTACAGCTATATATAGCCTCTAGGTACCGGTGATAATTACACCTGCAGAGTTCTACAATGACTTTTCATAAGCACCTTTGAAAGGTAATCTATATATGACTTAACAAAGGACAAACAGAAAAATTTAAAGACATCATCAGGTCTGGAGAACCGAGCATCTTTTTCCCCATTTTATCCATTGATTTCTCTCCAGTAAATTTGTCAAGGTGTGGGTACTAGAAGCTCAGCTGATAATCTCTGCAAATATTTATTCTTTTAATAAAAAAGGTTTCCCAATAATCTAAGATTGTGTGTAAAGCCCACCACATTTTCCTACACACCTCACCATCAGAACAGTGCCCATATTAACTCCTTACTTTGTACATAATTTTACCACATCTTAGATCTGAAAGTGATAAGAGCAAGTATAGTTCTGTATTGTCCACAATTTGGGTATTTTCTGCTTTAAAGGACCAGGTGTCTCAGGCATTTTCTTGGCATTACTTCTGAATTCAAGATACTCTTCTTAATGGCCTATCTTCTTATTTGTTGTATTTTGCAAAATTTGAAGTATCTGTAAGGGTGAAAAGGGATATGATTACTGTCTATAAATACATCAACAGAAGCTCAAACTCTGGGAGGAAAAAGAAAATATATAAGCTAAAGGACATTTTTTGGCATAGGAACAAATGGTTCTCTGTTGATGAATAAATGTATGCTTGAATCTAGAGGTTTAATTCTACTTGAGGAGTGAATTCTGGAACAGCTTTTTAAGTGACACAAGGGAGAAAACACATAATTGGTGTTAAAAATTGAGTTTCTATCAGKGTATGAAAGACATCAGGTAGTGTGGCTGTCTGCAGCAGCAGGAAACTGGTCTCAGTGAGCCAAGTGTCCCTTTCCTAGTGTATGTTCCTACGCATTTTGACAATAAAATTAGGCAAGAAAACTTCAGCCGCTGGCATATACCACTGCAAAACTTGGAAAACTCTTCATAATGGGTGACTTATTTATATTACTTTTTAACTCAGTGAAAACTGCTTTATTACACAGAATTTCATCTCATAGTAAAAATATAATCTTCTGGCATTTTCTAGCCCAACAGACATTAAGCGACACCTGTAGAACCAAGATGGGAATTATTTTTCCCTGGTGTAAATCTATTTAGATGAAATGTGTATTAAAATCACACACATACAACACTGAAGACAAGCATTTTAGAGGAGGAAAAAGTATTCGTTTGATTTCAACATTTTGTGGTAAACATCTTCCCTAAATGCAAAAAGAATTGTTTCCAGTTACCGGGTGGTGTTGGGTTATGGACACGCCACTGCAAACCGCCTGGGGAACAACCTGGGGTGGAACTTCAAATCAGATTTGCTTCTGAGCCTTGTGTTTCAACAGCATACTGATTTCACTTGATTGATTTGACTAATTTAATTTTGAGTGAGTCCTTCTCTCCAGTGAGAATCTGATACTATCTTTATCCAGAAATTTTAATGGGAAAAGTGTGGCTTATGCTTTATATCTTACTCTGCCTTTCAAACTCTTTGACGTACCTGCTACTTCTTCTTCAGGAATGCCCTGCCTGGGAACTTGCAGAACATAGGACCTTTTCCCTTCAGTTGCATACATCATCACTGATTGCTTTAACTATTTAAGATCTCTTTATTTTTCATATTGTGCCATTTGATATGAGAAACCTTTTAAGATGCTCTACACAAAGTTTACTCATTACTCATGTGGTACAACTTTTCAGGAAGTATGTCTTAAAAAAGGAGGCTGCAGTATGACCAAGATAGAAATACCTGCACAATACTGTTGTTTACAGCTGCAGTTTCCCCACATAGGATGTTGGAATTTTTGCTGTGATCACTACTAAATACTGTAATCTTGCAAGTCATTCTGTTAATTCACTGCACCAGAGCTCCTGGCGAGGTCTTTCTATGCTATTAGACTTTGTACTGTTGGCTGTAATAAAAAAGTCAAAGAGAAGTTGTACATTTCATCTGTGAGGTATTTTAAGTCAATATAAACCTCCAAGCAGAGGAGTTAATTCAACACTTGTAAACAGGCAATCAGAGAGGACTTCATAGCAGAGGTCAGAGTAAGAGCCACTACATGATTTCTAGGATGCTCTTGCTTTCATTCTCTTTGCAACAAATGGAATGCCACTGATGAGGAGCAAAAATAGGTGATTCCAAGAGAAGTTGACTCAGAATGAGGAGTCTTGAGAGAGCATCTGAGAGGCTCTTTGAAAGCCAGTGGTTACTGGAAATTGTTGACTTGATTGTCCGATATTTTCTGTCTTAAAAGGAAGATATCTTTTGCTCATGGACTTTGCAATACTGATGCATTCTTAATACATTGCCTTTGTCTATTATGCTGGAGAATGYACTGGCTTTACTTAAATCTCTGATTGCTTCCCCCTATTACCCTCCATCGGAGCAACTGATTAGCTGCTATGAATTCCACTTACAAATGCTTACAGTTGGTTTCATACTGCACTTAAGGAAGCAATATTTTGTGAGCAGGAATTTGATGTCATTAGAGACTCTCCTTATTTAATCTTTTCTTGATTTTTTTTCAACTAAATTAGCTGAAAGTTAGTTGGCATATTCACATGTAAGGACATGAGGGTGTCATGAGACTTTCTCCTCTGTGACTCTAAGAGCTACTAGCAGCTGTTCCACAGCTAATTTTACAATAGATAGCGTTTAATACCGAACACAGTATCTGTAGGTCATTAATCTGATGAGGAAACATATATTTCTTGATCACTTGAGAATATTGGAGAAGTAACATTTTATTGGTATGCAGCACTTCTGAAAGAGCAAAAAGAAGTGCAGAATAGCATAACAAATTGACCATTTTGTTATCCAGCTTCCTGGTGACTGAATAACTAGGTCCCAAGTCCTGAAATTCAGTTCATGAGGGAACACGGCCACTATTAGTCCACATAGATTATGCAATTAATGTCTTTACTCAGAGTTGCTCTCAGTTGTGTTTCTTCTGCAGGGACACAAGTGGTTTCTTTCTTCAGGCTGCTATGCAGAAGGCTCTGTGGCACCCACTGGAGCAGCAATTCCTGGGAGCAGCTGTGCTTGGGAGACAGACGTTTCCAGACCAGCGAGACAAAGGAGGAGACACGGTAGGAAAGACCTAGCCAGCTGGGAGCCTTCTACAGAACCAAGGGCCTCCAGGCTGTGGAGGAGAGGGGAGCACATATATCACCCCAAGGTGGCAGAAGAGAGGTGGGGTGGGGATTTGCACCATCCAGTACAGCCTCTGAACTGGCCTGAGAGACGACCTGACAGAAAAAGCCACTGGAACTTAAAGGTCCGTTTGGAGATGCTCACTTTAGGAAAAACGAGAGCCTGGACAGCCCAGTGCAAACATTCAACATGACCTAAGGTCCCACCACGGTGCTTATGAAGAAATACAGCCTGCATGACCATAGTCTTCTCTGTTCATGTGATAAGCCTACAAGCAGGTTCCCAGAAACACGATAATGTTGCTGCTTACATCTTCACCTGTCTTTCCTTGTTCAAAGAACTTGAACAACATTCCCTAATGCATCTGGGAGTTCACCCACAGCTTCCTTGTTCAGTGTATCTGGCATGTGTATTTTCAAAGTAAATAAATGCAGTTGCAAGTCAATGACCATTTCTACATCAATGCAGAGTTAATTCATCTGGAGAAACAACACACCAGCCACACAAGTGGTGCAATAGCACAGCAGGCAACTTGCCTGCTTGTCTAAACTGTGTTGTCTAGGTATGAGGAAAGTGACATTTTTGTCCCCTGCAGATGCAGTGTTCAGCCATCATTTCACTTACTGTGGTTAATTTACTGAGAAAAATATGGTATTTTATGTTGCTGTCAAAAATAGCTCTTGTTATTTTTTTGAGCACTCAGACACCAGGACTGTTTCCCTGATGATTTTTTAGTCTTATAGTGCATCACCAAATGGGACTGGGTTTGCCCCTTTTCTCCTGCTCTGAAATCCCTGCCCTTTTAACTTTTAAAAAGAGGGAAAGGACTAAGAGGCAAAGGAAAAATCTACTCAATATTTGATTAATGGTATTTATATTTGTCTCACACATGACCAAGAACCAGCTGCACACAGAGCACATTTAATGTCTGGCTGAGAAAGTGTTCATTTACATTTATTCCATTTAGGTCATCCTTCATATCAGCAGTGCACCTCTGTTTTGATTGAAATGCCAGGCTTTAATATAGCAGTATTAACATGTTGGGTGTGGGGAGGGGAGAATAGGGTGCTTTATCATATAGTCTCATTTTTATTTGTTTATGATTTCAATATTCATGATGGGCTGACAAGTGTATGAGTTCAATTCTGGGGATGAAAAATATGAAAAGGGCTTGTGGGAACATAGATCCTGAAAAGATTTCACTTTCAAATTTTGCAGACACAACCTACATTCATCAACACCCCCATATAAATGATCAACCTTTAAAGCCCGTAGGGATGGTTTCAAGCTTCACTCTATTGTAACAACGTGTCAGCCAGAGAATCGTTAGTGAGCAGATAAAAGTGATGCAGTTAGTTAGATTTGAAGGTCTTAGGACTGAAAGTTATGAAATAAAAATTGTAAATGCTGCAGCTGGAGTTATCGAGACTAGAATTTGCCATCACTCAGAAGTACAAGGTGAAAAAGGAGAATGTGATAACATGATAAATGGAACTGATCATATCTGTGACAGTCTTTTGATCTTCAAAAGCCCAGTGGGCTTGAATTTTGCTGATAAAGCTTGCAATAATTACTTCATGTCATTCAAAYTCTATGCGGCACAAGACGGGAGAAGGCTGCAGGTGATATTGTTATGGAAAACAAGGGCTTGTGAGCCTTCTGATCACCCCTGCATCCAAGATGACAGGCAAAAACAAGCTGCAACTGATGGGATTTGCACTGACAAGTAGGTTTTTACTGTTTCTCATGATTCCAGGATTTCTCGGGCTTTCAAGCAGCTTTAAGAAATAAGGCTCATGTATCTTTTAGACACACCGCCTTTCAGAGAGATTTAACTTCACCAGTTCAGTGAGGGAAATATGAATTCTCTAGTATTAAGTAAATTCTACTGCAAGTTTTTAAGTCCCGTGTTGATTTGCCACAGTGATTTCACCTGTATCTTCTAATCTTTACTTGTTGAAGTATGACTTCAAACCAGTGGTTAGGGTAAGCAGGAGCACATGAAAACAGTCCCTTCTCCACAAAAAGCTAAAGCAGGGATTTCTGTACGTGACATCTGTGATCACCAGACCGCTCAGCAGTCCTCTAAATCTGGTCTGCCTGGCTGCCTGTTTGTACAGGGCACTCAGATACTGTTGGCCACAGGGGGGAGTGAGGGAAGACGGGCTGTCCTGAATAACCTAGAGGGGCTGCTGGAGCATCAGGATCCCAGCTCATGCAACATCCGCTGGACCCTTTGAGGATCCAGAAAGGGCTGACTGAAATGGGATCAAAGTGACACAGGGGCTCCTCTGTCTCTTGGGCGAAAGGCACTGTGCTGGGAGGCCAGCAGGTCCCACTTTCCCAAGGGTTGCCTCCTGCATGCACAAAACTCTCACCAAAAAGGGAGGGACATCTGGAGTGTTAACCTGGAACCTCATCCCATAGGGTTAGGAGGACCTGGAGCAACTACAAATAAATTCAATGTAGTATATCATTTCAAGGGTAGACTAAACTGTCTGAAGAAAATTATTTCCAGCAGATGATGGGGAATCCGAGTCAGAATGAGTGAATGCACATAACCGCTATATGCTAGCAGCAAAAGGTTTCAAGATACTCTGAATTCTAGCAGAAGGTAAGGAAAAAGGGTAAAACCTAAATCATGTGTCTAAATTTCATTCTGCATATTCTTGATCCATTTATTTCT
The DNA here is from genome assembly GCA_030449065.1 of Oceanodroma leucorhoa. Lineage (NCBI taxonomy): Eukaryota > Metazoa > Chordata > Aves > Procellariiformes > Oceanodroma > Oceanodroma leucorhoa. The sequence continues at coordinate 1,811,352 of JASVER010000129.1, read as the reverse complement.
AATGGGAATTTTGAGAGAGAAAGATTCTCCAAATGCAGAACTTCTGTGAGTTAAAGACCTACCAGAAGTATGTCACTCTACAGCAAAGAAAAATGAACTTACACTCTTCCAGTAAATGATAACACATCTTTTCTGTGACTAATACAGAGAGGGAGGAAAGAGCAAACACAGCAGCACTGCCATTGTTTATTCCCAGCAGCAGCAGTAGCCCGTTCTTTTGGATGCAAACAAGAACATTGATCCTTAAAGAGCTGATTAAACAAACCCTTACTATGTAGGGAACCTCTGGAAAACACAGATTCTGGAAACAGCATTTCATGTGGAAAAAAGAGTATTTCTATCTGTGTTCATCTTAAACCAGACTGTAATAAATTTGACAGACTCTGCTGCCATGGTGGTCGCTTCGTTTGGCAAAGGTATATAAGAGAGAACGGCTCTGGCAGATAATTAGTGTGTAGAATAATTATCTGCACCTATTAAAGGAGCCTGTTCTTCTAACTAATTAGAATTCCCTGAAGTAAAAAAATAGCATACATGCAAAAGTTATCTACATACATTCATTAACCATAGGAGAAGACTGCAGAGGACTTCCTTGGATAATGCACGGGGTAGCATTAAAAGATGCGCAGAAGTTCCTCAAGGCCAGTCAGGTTTGTGATAACCGGAATTCCAGTTATGACAGTCACCATAGCACTTGGCCTACAAGGAATCTGTGAGATTATGAACGTGTGCCTCTGCAGCGTCACATGGAAAACAAGTGTAATTTCTTTGTGAGAATAGCACGGACTTCACAAGGATAGTGACTAAAAAGGATTTTGTTTTAAAGAGAAAAGTAAATTCATGTTGGAAGATTATTGAAAGAAATTATGTTCTAAGTAGGATAAGTGTGAAAAACTAAAAAAGGCGTTTTCTCCAAAAAATAAATTTTCCATGCTAACAGAAATTGGAAATTAAATTTAGCATGTTATTAACTCAAAACAAATCTGTAAAAGCCATTTAATATGGGGGTTTATCCCTGAACTAGAGCACCAAAAAAGGGGAAATTATTTATTGTTTTTAGTCAACCGAAAATATTAAGGCACACCATATTTATTAGTCTGAATACTGCTACAATGTGTTGCACCAACGATCATTGATGTAAGAAAGATACATCATTACTGAATTTCTAAGGTGCATGCAGTGACATGAGCCCTTCTACTAACACCAAGATTAGAACTGGAATTAGCTCCCAACCACTTCCTCAGAACTAGCTAACCAAATAGGTACACCAGGCACTGTTCAAAATTATTTCAAAATAGTTCAGAATTAAGACTCAGTACAAAGGTTCTCTATATAATCTAAAATTAAATTATTAATGTCTCATTTTCAGGCATTGCAGTATCTACTGTAATGTTAACTAACAACATCTCTCTCTCACTGCAGTCACAATCACTTCTGTACAAGCTAAAACACAGCTACATAACACCAAATGAATCAGAGGAGTACACCATATATGCAAATTTGGATGGATGGCATTCTGGAAACCTTATGTCGGAAAATTTTTCATTTTATCTGAAGGCTATGCAGTTTGTAGAAAGTCCTTGGCTTGTTTGAACTTGTCCAGTTTGACTGGTTAAAACACTTAATCTTCAAATGCTGGTCATATTGAATATGTATCTATATRTGCATAAATAGATACATTGCACAAATAATATATTAAATACTTACCTATATCTTGATTTTTTATTTGAATCTGAGTTTTCCTGTGACACAGAGATATGTGGGAAATATTTAAATGTTTATTCAGGGATTTTTTAACTGATGGCACATTTATTAGCTTTGTTTTCTTCTACATCTAAAACAAGCTTTTCCTGCAATTAATTTGTACCGATTTCAGATCACAGGTCCTGTAAGAATACTTTTTAACGTTTTGCTCCAAAACTTGTAATGTCACCAGGAGCCACCAGAGGACAATGTTACAGAAAATGCCTAAGAAGAAACTTTTTATCAATAGTTCCTTTTAATAGATTTCATGTATCAGTAGAAAAGTCTGTGTCTGCCTGACTGTCTTACTGGGAATTATTTTCGAAGATTTTACCTAATAGTTATCTGTCAACAACATTTAAAACATCAACCATTATAAGGAGAAAAAAAAAAAGGTCACTGCGTTTTCTGTTTCTAGCACCTTGGGGTAGGGCAGTGAAAGGCTTGTCCAAGCTTCAGCAAGTTGCACTAAGCTATGGCAGCTGTTTCACARATTTTTCACTCAACTTCCAGGTCCGCATAAGTCCATTCAAACATAAAAATGAAGATATAAAACTTCTTCTTTCACTGAGAAAAAACAAGCAGCTGTTAGGACAACGACGAGAAAGAACAAGCTGAGACAAGGCAAGAGGACCCCTTAGGAAGGAAGAACTGTGGGATGAAGTGTAGCTCAGTGAATGAACCATGCACGAGAGGATGGAAAGCTGGAATAACAACCCAAACCGCTGGCCGAAAGCCCCAAGTCTCTGTTTGATGCCAAATGTCTGAATCCTCTGAGAGTCCCCGATACAGAATCCCAGCCAATACAACCATCGCCTGTTTGGACTTGACTGCAAATTCCCATCTGCTTTATTAAGCTGCTCTCATTTGATCTTTAGCCACATACATCTCTGCAGTTTACTGCAAATGGAAGACTTTCTATCTTGCCAATGCTAATGAATGTTGCCTGCCAGGGCTGACAACTGGGAATTGTACAGACATGAATGCATTCAGAAACACAGCAGGTAAGGCAAAACCATTTGCAGTTTGACATTAATCCTAACAATACCTGAGTAAGAACAATACAGTGCTTACAGTAATATTACGTTAGTATTTCAGTGATTGGATAGTGGAACGGAGTGAGTTAAAATACCAGAGATCTATAACATGTTTGAAAGACTGCAGAATCTACACCTCACAATCAATCAGGCAAACAGAACTGGAAAATTAGAATGTGCCTTGTAGTAACTCAGTAGACTAAAATGCACAAAATCAGCAAGAATTTTAAATTGGTTGATTTTTTATTGTACTGGTCATTTATTTACATTTTTTGCTTTTTTTGTATGTTGTATTATGCGTTATGTGAATACAGTCTATTTATACTTGGGTTATTTGAAGGATAAATAAGTGAAATAGTTGTATGCTAATGCTCTTGCCATCTATAAAAGTACCCCAAATCAACTACAGTTTTGAGGTCATCTCAGTAATAAGCTTACAGTGAACTTCGGTAAGAATGAGACAAAGAAAAAAAAAAGGAAAAAAGGAAAGCAGGTTTTATCTCGTATCTAAGAATGTTGAATACTTAACTTTCTAAACATAGAAAGTAAAAGGTGACAAAAAACCCCACATAATAAAAATGGGCAAACCAGAAATTTTAAAGGCTCATAAACCACTCCTTCCCCTGTCTATTGTAGTCTTGCTTTCAGTTTAATCAAGAACCTTCTGGACTGCATGAAACACTGCACAATCCTTTAGCCTTGACAGAGAGTTTTCCTCTCTGGTGTGGGTTTTGTCTGTTCCCTGTTCCTCTCTGTAGTCTCTCCCTGTGAACCGCAGGCTCCAGATCTTTGCCTCTGCCCCCAAGTCTCTGGGCTGCAAGACCACTCCAGGAACAGTCTCTGCTATTCCCAAAAGAAAGGACAATCTGCCCTGGAGGGTCTGACCCACTTACGTGCTTTTTGAAGGAACGTAGCACACAAACTGAAAACAAACCAAATGAATGGATGCTCTCCATTGCACCCTGCAATCCCTTGGATACAATTTGCATTGTGGTCCAATATAAACAATCCCTGTAGTTCACTATTCATGTACACAAGGAGCTCTTAAAAAAAAAAGTTGCTGTCTTCTGCCTTACAGCAAAACCATACAGGAAAAATTCTTAGAGCTTAGAATGTAATAACTATTTATTGAGATGGATGATTTGTCTGAAATGAACATTTTCCCCCTACTCTCTGCTGTTGATAACCTATACAATAAACTGGCTGAGTTGTATTGCCTTATTTTAATCATATGCATCTGATAATTTTTTTGTACTTGTGACTTGGAATGTTATCTTTTGAAAAGACAGCGTACCCCTGAAAGCAAAGAAAACACATGTAGCAAAGCTTAAAACAAAAATCAAACCCATTTTGTATATTTAAGTAATCCATTCTTGAATCAAATATGCTGTAAACACACTGCTAGTCCTTCTGGACAGTATTGCTATAAATGGTCTTTGAGAGACCTGAAAGAAAGAAAATTTAGTAGGACCTAGAGATAGAGCAGCCTGAAGGGAATCAGTCATTTTGCCAGCAGCACATTACTGCCTTGAAATTTGTTTTCATTAAACACTAGAACAACTGCAGAAACTTTGCACAATATTATCTCTAAGAACTGAATTGTTTGGAACTGCAGATGAAGTTGGCGAGGGAGTGGGGAGGAAGACCCCACTCACGCAGCTGTGAAACTGTCTCAGATGCCTTTCCCCTCCCCACAATTTTTATTAAAGTAATTTCAACTTTAACAAAGGTTCATTTCATCAAAATTAGTTTTGACAGGCTGTTAGTAATGACACTAACAAGTACACTGAAGTGTATCAATTCCAATAAAAGCCTCTCCAATTCCAGCAAAACCAGTTATTCCAAGGAATTGCAAGTGAACACTCAGTCTCATGGCACAGCACACAGCATCTCCCAGCAGAGCCATCACCCTCCAGCTTGACGGCAACCTTTCTAGGATTAGGAAAGAATCACTGAGGGCTACACCTTGAATGGCATTTCTGTTCTCCAAGCTGCCTTGGTTTTCAGTGCTGCCTATAATCTCTCCCATTGCAGGCCTCAGTCAAGCATCATGTATAACAGGATACATGAGTGATGGGAAGACATGCAAGATGTATTGAGGGGTAGTGGAAAGGACTGGGGGGGGCGATTCTGAGTACAGGATCCATCGTAGACAATAACTTGGGGGGACCTGGAACAGCAGACAGGGTTGCCAGAGCTAAGGCAGACAAGAAGGATGGATAAGGCTGGAAAAAGAGGACTCATATGAAAGCAGCTTATCAGGGAGAAGCAGGAGGACTGTAATAACACAGGAAACAATAAAAACAAACAATGAAGAAACATGGAGGTAAATACAGAATAAAGCTAGAATGAACTCTTCTGAGAGTGCAAAACAGTGAAAGATAGGAAAATGGTTATTTCAGATAGGCGTAGAAAGTTCATATCAAAGCATAAAACCTAATAACATTTATTTTGGTTTAAACTACTTTTGCAGCTTCCTTGCAAGCTTATCTCTCAGTGGTCAAAGACCACATGGCCGGTGAAAGGAGAGACTGTGCAACATGACTCCTCATGTTGGTTCAGTAGGTGTTCTTTTTGATGCTGGGCCTCTTTCAGCTCCTGCCAATGCAAGTATCTGCTTCCAAAGTTCAGGCTGCCACCTTAAATCCTTGTGTTTTATCGCTCCTTGCTCAGTCTCCTGCCTGTCTCCTACTACAGATGCCAGAAACTCAGTCAAGATGTCTCCTCTGGAGGTCCTCAGTTACACAGAACTGGAGGAACTCCAATGCTATCCATGCATGATTTGACAAAGTGCTACACACCATATGCATCAAGAACTCTTTTGATTTCCTTTTACTGTCTCCTTCTGTGGCAAAAAAAATCTCTCAAAAATGCAAAAAACTTTGAAAAATAGAATCTCGTGAGTCAAATGGTTTTTCTAGACCATGAACTCTCTCAACAGGTCAAGAAAAAAAGAGTTTGTGACAGCCTTGCTAATGATCTTCAACCATGACAGCCTGAAGTCTTGATTATTACACCGGTAAGAGTTGCAAGTTTTAAATCAGATTTATAAGTACTTTATTCTTCATTCTACTATGACTTTGTGTGCAGAATCTCCTTCAGGAACCAAGTCCTGTCTTGTCAACGACTGCAGTTACACTAAGTGCTGCCAAATTTTGAAAATTCCTTGATGCTTTCCAATAGTCCGAGCCAGGTGAGTGGTTGTCAGCTCTCCACGTGGGCTGCCAGGGTGGAATATTAAACTAACCTGAGCATTTTTTTCTGGTCAGCTTTTGTCAGAATCGATTTGTGTGTGAAAGTTCCTAATTCTCATCCTGTATATTTAATACATTTCTCCAGTGAAGTGCTTTGAATGATCTGCTAAACAAACAGCCGTAGGGATTTCTTTAGATTCAGGGAGGACAGCATGAATCCTCACTTTCTGGAGAAACTGGGCTAAATCCCAGTGATTATTACCAGTATTTGTGAATATGCAAACAAAGGACACAGGGACCTTACTTCATGTCAGATGCTAACTGTTCACCCTCAGGGGTCAGGAAAGCATGTTCTACCCAAGTGTGGGACAGTGTAATTGCCCAGCCTTTTTATTACTTTTCTGGAAGTTGGCTCTTGACAGCTGCTGGATACAGAGGATGTGACCAGCCAAATTAACTATTTCAAAGTAACTTGAAGGTGAAATGATTTGTTTCCTTATTTCCTGTTTGAATTTGGAGAGCTTTCCCCAGGAAGTCAGAAATTACATTTTGGGTGTAAAACCATGCATTCCTAGTGACACAACTTTATTCATGTTCACTAAGGAAAAAAGATGTGGAATGTGATTCAGTTTCATTCTGAAGCTTCAGATGAAATTGGTATAAGTGGATATTAGATCCCTTCCTTTCTGGAGGAATTCTATATAATTCTTAATAAACCTGATAATTCTTGCAACATGGATTTCTGACATTGGACATAATTTTAATGAAATGCATGAAAACCCTGTAGGCACTGTCTCCAAACTGGTGCACCAGGGACTCGTTTCAGCCTTCCACTCATTCCACASACTTACAGCATTGTCCTGGTCCAGGGGACAGCACATCATCCTGATGAAGGGTTAAGAAAGGGTTACCAGTTCAGACACAAATCTATTTCACCAATATTTATGTGTGATTGAGTCTGATGAAGAAACGTTTTCTTCATTGTCTTTCTCTGATTCTTAGAGCCATCCTCTGGATAAATGATAGGAAATTAGAAACGGCTGGTGTGTACAACTCTACAAGACACTAATGCCATGCCTCCAGGATAAGTCACAGCAGGCCCACCTGTTATTTTCCATTGAATATATGCAAAAAGAGGGATGATTTGTTGCTTCTAACACTATTCTTTGTGTTACTGTGGACCCAAAGGAGCCCACAGACCACTGTTCTAGCCATCGTGTAAATGTAGTGAAAGTTATAGCATTTTCTGAAAAGGTTGTAATGCAAATATAAAGTGGAGGAATTATCATTATCATGTTTATACAGCTTGGATTCTGAACGTGCACAATTCTCCAGAGGCCACATAAGAAGTATGTGGCAGCACTACAAATTAAAATAGATTTTCTGAGTCCTGTACAAAAGCCTTACTCACAAGGCCATTCTTTCATGTATTCTCTGTACTCATCATCAACAGTTGATGGCTTGTAAGTACTAAAGAAGCGTGCAATTTGCAAGTCATGATTTTCCTGACTGATGCTTATTAACGAAAGACAATGCCTACAAAAGGTCAGCCAAAAAATAAATAAGTAAAGCATGTGATGACAGAAATAATCACTGGAGATGGAGAACTCTGGCACTGGACAGAATATCCTACCAGTAAATCATCCCATTAATACAAATACACATGTTGTACTTTGATAAAGTCTCTGTGTGTAGGGATAAGCTTATTCCAAAAAATAAATCATTCAAACAAATTATTGATTTAGATAAAAGGAGGAAGGCAACTAGATGTAAAATTAAATGTGAGGGATTTTGCATTTTTAAATAGTAAATTCTCAGGCTGGGAAAATCTCTCATGAAAGTACCAGGTAAACTAGACCGTCTCCAACAATCAGCAGATCACCTGTGAAAAAAAGAGGCATATGGGTGAAGCTAGTTTTACAGATTTTGTTTATACACTAAATAAACAATAAACAATACTTCAACCTATTCTGCAACAGCTTCTACTTTTATACCGAGATCTCCATCTTCCTATCCTTTTGGGGCTTCTTTCACTTCATCGCCTCTGGGCTAGATGTGAAAAAGTAGCACAGAAAAGCCAGTGCCCATGAAATGAAGCACAACCAGCTTCAGTAATTTTCTCCAGGAAAATGAGAGAGACCAGGCTAAGAGAAATTTGAAAAAGTGTGGCGTATGGGGGGAGTGTAAAAATGTAAATCGGAGAGCAGTTGAATGCAGGTACCATTGTGCAGTGATTTTATCCATGAGACTGTAACTGAGGAGAGGGGCCACCAGTGTCCAGTGCTGGTGACCTCATCTCTGGAGTGTTCTGTTAGAAGGACCTTCAAACGTCACAGCGACCATGTGTCCGGTGGGACCTGCCAGCCTGACAAAGGGGCAAGGAGACAGCCAAGGCAGATGAGAGCTGGGCTTGACCTGATTTGTCACAGGCAACAGCACCCAGGCTGGCACCTGGGACTTTGGCGCTCTCGTGGATGAGGGAGTGACAGCTTCAGCAATGGGAAGTAGAGGAAAATATCAAAATGCATTATTTCCCCCCCAGGTAGGTCTGACAAGAGCTTTGAGTTTATGTAGAAACAATTAGTGGAGGCTCTCCTTTTTAGTGATACCTGAAAGCAAGAGAACATTTCAAGCACTTCTGCTTTCACACTTTAGCTTCCTAGATTTCAGACATGCCAGATTTCAGATGTTTCAGGTCTAAGTTTCTCATTTTACCCTTTCGTAGGAGGGCAAGAGAAGCTAAAGCAAGTACTGCACTGAATCTGCTCAGGATTTTCATTTAGTCCTATCTTTGGCCAAATACAACTAAAGAGAGGCTAAAATGAGGAGGAAAATATACAGGAATGAAGAGTCTGTGATGTTTTCTGCAACAGGACACTCAATCTCATCAATATCCACAAGATAGCAAGAGAGAAAAAGGCCCTTTACAACATTACAGAATGCTGGCTAAGTAATGAGAGGTTACTTTGGGTATCACAATGCTGACGACCTCCTCTCCATAATGTGTTTGGMTAAGACTGACTGCTGTCTCTGAAAGAAGTCAGTGTGGTGGCATTTCAACACATGGGGCCTGTCATTCTCAGAGATAGGCTCAAACAGTAACCATAGCCTTCTTCTGATCAGTTGATTATGGGAGATACTAGCAAGATAAATGGCCCCTTTCCAGGAAATTAAGGACGTACAAAGCATAATTTTGCACAAATAAGTCAGTAACAGCCTGAGACAGAGAGCTCTGCTGTCTCTTTTCCATACTCCCATCTTCTTGTGGTGTTTCTAATGCCTTTTCTGTCTGCCATCTGTATTTTTGCTTCGTATGTTTTTCTCCTTGTGCTCCATTTGTGCCCTTCTAACACTTCTGAAGCAATTCAGCTAACATTTTAGCATTTAGATGATGCATAATCAAATGCAGACCTATGTGCTCTTTCTTGCTGTCCTGAGGCCTGACTATCTGGGACCAATCCACTCAAAAAGAAATCCATAATGACTTGGGTGAAAGCTAGAAAGATGAACAGACAGAAATAGTGTATTGTGAGGAGAATTGAGTCCAAAATGTTGGCATTTCAGCTGCAGTTCCCATACTGATACTATGGTGACTTCCTGGGTGTCCCAGAGGGGATCCCTGCTTTCCTTCCGGCTCCTTTTGTACCCTGTATCCAGGAGCTGTGCTTGCGCAGATGAAGGTGCAACCACAATTGCATCCACCAGCTGCTCCCCACTGTCACCATAACAATGGCAATTTTTCTACAGACTTAACAGCGAGTAGTCAACCAAGTCCACAGGCACACAGAGAGGGAGAGAAAACAAGTCTCAGAAATCATGAGGTTTTCTATCTCCAGAAAAGCAATGGTTTAATCTATTTTTTGCATGCTTATCATGCAGAAGAGTCAGATTACAAACCTTGTAGCACCAGCAGGTTACTCAGATACCAAGTCAGGTTTTTGTAGCACATAAGGAAGAGATCTTTGCTGGCACTTTAATTTTGCTTCATTCTTTATGTAAACATACAATTGTAAAGGGGCCAGTCTGCAGCAGTTCATCACAAATGGACAAAACAGGTTGGTTGTTTAGGACAAGGTTGTTCATACAGTTTATAAATCATTTATGTTAGGACCTTTTAATTCAAACATTGTCAGTAGAGTGTGACCCTAAGACAGTGAGTATTGCCAGAAGCGGGTCACTTAGTTTAGGATTCACTTTATTTGTTTACCTGGGGTGGGACAGGGGAGGCCAAGGAGTCACTTTTCTTAACTCTGAGCTGTGCCTGTAGGATCCTGTGTCTTAAAACTGTGCTGCTCCCTTTTTAGCTGCCATCTGAGGGCAAATTTAAAGCTTAACATCTGTCTTTAGGACACAATAAACTTGGGTTTTATTGGCTTAGTGTGGAAAGTACGTTTAAGAATCTGCCACACCTTTCATTTTCCTACCTCTTCCCCATCTTTCCCTGAAATACTTTTCCAACACAGACATCCAAAGAAAGGCAATATCTTTATATGACTTAAAATTATTCTTGAACTATATATCACAAAAATGAAATATTCACTTTCATATTTATTTTATTATGTGCTCGATCTTGGTGTAATAACAGCTCATTCTAAAATCAAATTCTGTGTCATACAGCTTCAGTTTTTAGAGATTGTGTGATGGTAGTTCTTAAGGGATGCCCACCCCCTTCACTTTCCAAAACATTGAAATCTGTCACCATTTTTTGAATTAAAAAAGAGGTAGTATCACATTTCTCAGCCAATTCACTTCTCAAAAGAAGACAAGTTAAAAAAAAAAAATCACTGTTATTTCTACTTACTTTCTTGCTTTGGCTTGATATGCTATTGTTTTACATAATAAAAGCTATTTTKTAAGTGAAATTAGAAAGTAAATAAATCAAAGTAAATAATAAACAAAGCAAATAATAAATAAAAGTTAATAAACCAAACAAAAAWTATTATGTAAATAAGATATTATTTTGTTATTATTATGACACATGCTCCAATTCTTAATCATCTTCATGGCCCTTTGCTGGACATGCTACAGTATGTCCATGCCCTTCTTGCACTGGGGAGCCTAAAACAGGCACAGCAGACCAGATGTGTTTCACCAGTGCTGAGCAGAGGGGAAGGATCACCTCTCTTGACCTGCTGGAAACATCTTTCCTAATGCAGCCTAGGACGCTGTTGGCCCTCTTTGAGGCAAGGGCAGACTGCTGGCTCATGTTCAACTTGTTTTCCATCAGGACCCCCAGGTCCTTTTCTGCAGAGCTGCTTGCCAGCCACTCAGCCCTCAGCATATGCTGGKGCATGGGGTTGTTCCTCCCGGTGTTCAGGACTTTGTATTTCCTGTTGTTAAACTTYATGAGGTTATGCCTCCCATGTGCAGGACTTGGCATTCCCCTTTGCTAAACTTCATGAGACTCCTGCTGGCTCCATGCTCCAGCCTGCCAGGGTCCCTCTGGAAGGCAGCACATTCATCTTGTTAATTAACCACTAACCTCCCTGACCTGGTTCTGCATTATCTGCCAACTTTCTGAGAGTGCACTGCCCCATCGTCCAGGTCATTAATGATAAGCAGCATTGGACCCAGTATTGGCCCCTGGGGCACACCAGTAGTGGCTGGCCTCCAGCTGGGCTTCATGTTTGTTGATGACAACTGTCTGAACCCAGCAGTTCAGCTAGTTTTCCATCACTGTCTACTCATCTGCCCTGTACTTCATCAGCTTGTCTAAGAGGGATGTTATAAGAGGCAATGTTGAAAGCCTTTCTAAACTCAAGATAAACAAGATCCACTGGTCTCCCCTCATCTGCCAAGCCAGTCATCTCATTGTGGAAGGCTGTCAGGTTGTTCAGACATGATTTCTCCTTCATAAATCTATGCAGACTACTCCCAAACACCTTCAGAGTGCCATTATAGTCCTTCTGATGTGGGTGAGAACCCATATCTCTGCCTGTAACTGCAGCCACAGATTCTCTGCTTTTTTCTGGTGTGATGTTTCCGTGTAAACTTTGTCAGATAATATGATATGACAATCTGCAAAGAAATCTGTTGTGAAAGGGAAATCTGGGGATAAACTGGAATTTTACAAGAAAGTGTCCAATGATTTAAAAGAAAGCTGCTTTTAGTCAACCCAGAAAATTTACTTCTACATACACTACCCAGAGTGTGGTGGAGCTTATCCAAGAAAATCACATTGTCCTAATACCAGAAACAAGTTCGCAAGTGCTGACATGCCAATAACAGGCTGTCACACAATTTGTTGTCACGCTTCTTTCTAGTGTTATTACAAAAAAAGTTTCATCCCTTCCATTGCAAAAGCTTCACTTGCAATGATTTAATATACTTACTATTTTCCCCTTTGCAGTGGAGTAAAAGGGTCAATTTCTGAACCACCGTCCATATTCTCTGTTAATGTTTTTCTGGTTTAGCAAGAGATGACAACAGTTGATTATTCTCCAACAATTATTGTAGAGAGAATGTATTATTAAGCAGTAAAAAACACCAGCACATACTAAGAACGGGATACTMTGAAATATAAAGTAATATTGACAGGAAAGAGATGGAATTCAGGAGATACAATAGACATGAAGTAAAGACTGTTCCCTAAGAATAAGCAATACTTTCAAGACCAGCTCTTTACATCAATCAAGTCACTGCGGAGATGTTTAAATATTAAAACTATAGAAGTTAAATCATATATAATAAGTTATTCAGTCATGAACCTCTCTTCTTATTATTGGTAAGACAGGCAAGAAATCACGTATAGTAAGTAGCATAGACACATTCAAATATTACAGACTCTTATAAATGAATTTACCTCATCATTTCTACTAACCAAATAACATACCTAAAAGCACACTTTTTCTTTATGTTCAAAATTGTTTCACGTTTCAAAGGCTTAGAATTATGCTCTGCCTAAAATCACACCTACACCCTGCCCAGTTTAGTATATTCAAGGTTCATTCCACATCCCATTTTGCACAACTTTTACAGTGTTTATTCCATGCCTGAGAAGAGGCAGAACACCACAAACTGCAGGAAAGGAGCTCCTCTCGCCCTTTCTATTGATTTTACAGATGATGTAGAGTAGATCCGCCCACAGAAGGTTTGATCAAGGCCTGATCTAGAAAGCAATTGCTGCTTGTCTGCAAACCTTGAAACAAATCCATCCAGCAGAGAGGACGAAAGCCGACAGGCCCCAAAAAAATCAAAAACGGAAGTGAAACCCTGCTACATGTCATTCCAGTTCCAAAGGGAATCTGGAAACCTTGCATTAGAGCAGCCTGYGGGTGACCTGCTGAGGAGTGAAGAGGCAGGCAGCCAAACCGACCAGAAACAAGGCAGAAAGATATTTAATATTCTTTGAAAGCTTCATCAGTGTTGACACATTTCCACAGGGTGTTTCACCTTTGGTGCATCAGCACTCTGTGGTAGAAATGTACCTGTGTGGAAAATTTCCACTGATCCTAAAGCTGGTGGTTGTGACTGCACTCAGGTCTGCTCTTTTTCCCTGATGCTTGCTGATTTCAAAAGGGTCTAGAACAGATCCTGAACAATTCGGTAGAAGACCACCAGCAAAGCTGTGAAACTTTCTAAAACTAAACCAGAATTTATTAAAAAGAGACCACAGTCCACTCTCTTCCATTAATTTTCCCTGTATAGCTGTAATATTTTTAGAATTTGAAACAGAAATCTAAACTTTGAAAAGTTATACTGATGTATGTATAGATACATATCCTTCTCTACCCTTAGCAGTTTTCGAGACAGCTGGACAGTGCCGCAGCTGACCTGAGGTAGTGCTGGTGGTAGGAGTGAGTGCTCTGAGCAGGAGGTTGGACTAGAGACTTCCAGAGAAGGAGGTCTTCCAGCCAAGAATTCCCAATGCTGCCTTTCACCATGGAAATAAACAACGTTGGAAAGGGAATCACTGGTTTAAACACCTTTGAGTGGTTCTAGAAGAACATATTGTGAGATAATATCTTCTGAACACTAAAACAAAAGTCTCCCTAAAATTAATGAACTATTTTACTGAACTGTAGCTATAAATATAAAAGAATTACATGAAAATATAATATAAAATCAAACTAATTTATATTATTTCTATAATATAAAATCAAACTGATTTCACAGTTCAGTTTGAGTACAATCCAAAATTATGATGTGTATTTCCTTTTGAAGCCAATGGAGCCTATCGTTTTCCCAGGTAATACATACTTTCAACAGAAACGTAGTGAAAAATTTGCACTTACCCATTTAAATCTGAGAATATTTTTTCAAAGCTAAATTTGCCACAGGTACGAAGAAATGAGTCAGTGTTTGGACTTTATTATTTATTTGCTGTAAAAGCTTCCATGGCATGTAACTTGACTGAGAGAAAAATGGGTTCTATAGGCTAGATAAAGTAACAAGCTACAAGGAGAGAGATCATTATCTCAACCATTTTAAATTGAATCCTGCTAACACTTGGCATGCAAGCTGAAAAAACAAAGACCTGACTGCCAATATTTGTTAATCATTTGAATTCACTAAATCCCTTGTGCGTTGGGAGAAATACAGAATAAAATTAAAGTGCACATTTAAATATACAAACTTTTCAAGACCAAAGGGTGAACTTAAAAAAAGTCCTAGTGTGGTGCAGTACCACACAGCAAAAAAGACTTTGAACAATATTTCTATATTTCCATGTAACTCATAATGGAAATGGACTCAAAGTGTAAAAATAAAAAAAACTTGATAAGAAAAACAGATCGGGTAGTTGTCCAAAACAGCAGGACCGTCATGGTGCTTCCTACTTCATCGCTTTGGGAGTTAGACTCCTGAAACTTCTGACAGAGTTGTCTTAGTCAGCCTTGACCAGTTCCCCCACAGCAGTGATGACAGCTGATAGGACGTCTGCTCAGTCACACATATTCTCCTTACACCTACATTATCTCTTGGCCATATACACTGTCTTTATCGTTAAGTATTGCTATTTGCTAATGGCTTTTTTTCCTCTCCCAGCTGCAGGAAGGACTTATTTTCTTGCTTGCCTGGGCACATGGATGTGTCCAGATAACTGTGCTTTGAATTTAGCCTTATGTGATTAGACATGATCATTTCATAGGATCATTGAAGGATTTAGGTTGAAAGGGAACCCTGACTGTCATCTAAGCCCTTCCTCTGCTCCACATGAGGCTAACTCCCAAAGCTACATCAGGTTGCTCACGGTCCAATTCAGGCACATTTCAAAAATCCCCAACAACAGAGATTCCACCACTGCTCTGCGCACCCAGTCCAATGCAGCATTTGAGATGCTCCACTCGTAGTGGTAGTTTCCCTTGCCCACATAGAATCAGGCTGTAGCAGATCTTTGTCCACTAGCTTGCAAACTTCTCTTAACACCATCATTGCCCAGTTCTGATGGAATATAAAGTCCCAGAACTGCAGAAGAAACAGCAGTCTCTGAGACAGAGAAATGAAAATTTGGGAATATATACATGGGAATCATGACCTCTCTCATGGAGAGAAAGTGCAGATGTTAGCCTGTGCTCAAGGAGTATGTCCAACTGGAAAGCATCAAAAACTCAAATCTCATAAAACTGATGATTCCAGCAGGAACACATCTATATGATCCAGCAGATCATAGCTTCAGACACTCAAGCAGTATACCCCAGACATGTCACTGCAAATATGAGCTGATTATCTCTGTTGCAGGGCAGCAGATTTGTGCAGCACCATGCCCAAGCTCAGACAATGCTATCTCTTTTGGCAGCTTAGTCAGTCTGGTAGCCCAACACTGCATAACTGAACTTATCTAGCTGTAGTGCAGAAACAGAACACAGATGTTGATAAAGCTCAGGTGTGAAACAGGAAACAACAGTTCAAATGAAGCCCTGGGTGTACAGGGGGCATCAAAACAAGCAAACAGACAGGACCACTGACAGGATCAAGGAGAAAACCATCTGGGCCTCAAGGCCTTGACCATCACCCCTAAAGCCATGTCGTCACGCTTGATATGCTCCAGGTGTCCCCTAGCAGCATCACTGATGACCTCATGGAATAGCAGCAGGGATTAATAGTCTGAGGACTGGATAAGCCTCTCCACACTCTCCTGAATTGGAGACCCTGACAAACAGCAAACTGACCCAGGAGCAGATGGAGTCCTCCATCCATCTCAGCAAAGAGTATTCCTCCCACTTGCCACTTCCTCCTGGTGCTGCTGCATGCCTGAGGTTCAGCTGATTTGGATGCCTCATTAGACAGAGGTCCCAGCCCCTTGTCTGCTACCAGGGCTCTGAGTTTATCCCATAGTTGCAAACCTTTGGGTGGAGCAGGAGCCTTTCCCCTGGTGCCAGAAGTCACAGCCAGCTTTAGCCACCCTGGGAGCCTCCACTTCCAAACTTGGCAGGCAAAAACTCTGACTGCCCTCCTTCAGTGCAGTGGGAAAATCGGGCTCTTGAACCTGTGGAGTCTCAGAGAAAGTCCTGTTAATCTCTTTCTCGTCAGCTCTGATGCTGTGCACCCTTGTGACCGCCTCCCACAGCTCCCTTAATTGGCAGCACAGATCCTCAACAAGTGCACATCTCCTGCATGCTTCAAGACCATCTTCCACTGCCCAGGCCYGGCAAGGGGCCCCAGATAGGCCCCCTGAGACCTGCAGAGAGGCATCCTCCTTCTGGAGGAAAGTAAAAATACCGATCTGTATATGTAAACTTTAGTGGTTATTCCAGCATTTTGTAATGAACAAAATGTGGTGGCAAAGCTTTCACAGTCAGGAGGATCAGTGCAGGGACAGACTAAGATGCTTTCCCAGGAAAGCAAAGGAGCACTCAGGTGGATGAAGTGAGAATCCTGTGTCGGTTTCCATCCCAGCCCTGAATGCATCAGTCAATATCCTCCACTTGATAACAATGTCCAGAGGCCCCATTCAACTTAAATTTCCCCTTATTCCATTGTAAACATTTTCAGTCATTTTGCAAGGCTGTTTCATGCAGACTTTTCACAAAATGACTGAAAACAATAAACAGACATTATGTTGCGATATGTTTGCAGCATGGCATGGAATTGGACCAGTTATTAACTGGGAACATGTTATGCCAACTTAAATAGTTTATGGACTGTGGTGTTAAACTTTTGCAAATAAACAAAGAGGCTATTACCTGTAACATTTTGAATACCTGCGAAGCAAATTGTTAGCAAAAAGCAGACAGGTTTCTGTGAAGTTTGGGAAATTTCATGTCACTGGGCATTTTCAGGGCTTCCGCCCATGGAGTCTCAGCAGTGAAGGTTGTTCTGCTGCTCAGGGACGTTCTGCTGGCATAGACTGAAGGCATCTGCCACAGGCAGGAGGACCTGGGGTTGGCAAAGCAGTTGTTGACACCTAGAGCTCACCAGAAGAGCAAAGTGGGTGGAAAATTCTCTGGTTGCAGAGAAAACTGGACGGACAGAATGAAATGTGGTGATGGAACAATCTCCCCTTGGGCAGTAGAGGCAGAGTGGTTATCTGTGGCTGTAGCAAGCACATATGCTGAACATCTATCAGATTTGTCAATTCAGTAGAGCTGATAACACAGAATACTAAACCTAACCAACCTTATTGTACAGGCTGCTGACAATCACCGACAGCAGCAAGTTCACACTTGAGATCAGTACAGAACAGCAGATTTATAGCAAAATTTTAATGCAGAAAAATGGCTGATAAATTCTTGGTAAACAGATGAGAAGGAATTCCCACGATCCGTTTCTGTGAATTAGTGTCTGCCATCCATATCACAAACATAAATGTAATATTCTTATTGCAGTAATCACCTAAAAACTGGCTTTGAAGATGTCTTAGCTTCTCATGTACCACCACAAGCCACAGGTGTAAAAACTTTCCTTCTTGGATATTTTGTTGCTTACTTTATTCAGTTCTGGAGTTTCTCTGCAGTATGTAAAAATTGTGAAAATCAAAAAGATATCACAAGTTGAAAGCACACCGTCCCCATCAATCCCTAGCTATGAGGCTGATGATAGTGCAAAATCAGGTGATGTGGGGKTTTTTTCATCATATGCATGGTTAGTATGGAAATGGAAAAAGCAGCAGGCACTCAGAGAACCAGATTTGTTACAGCTATTTGTTCTGAAGGTATCCCGAAGAGTTTTTTGGGTAATGGGCCTGATTCAGGTGCCATGTAACACACAGTTGCCAACATCTTTTGCCAAAGAGAAGAGAACAAGAGTTCTCCTTTACTTCCAGAAGCCAAGTTAAGTTATTCTGAAGGAGACAGTCTTCAAACAGTAATTCTGAGTAGAAGAAAACTCCTAGAAGAAATGACAGCTTACAACTTTCAAGCTGAAGCCTTGACCTCAGAGCAGAAATCAGAATCAGGAGGGGCTTTTCTTTTAACACTTGCATTTGTTCACTGCTCCTCTGAGCAAAAGAAAACTGCAGGAGATGCTACTTTCCATGACATACTCAGCTTTTCACTAGAATAGTATGAATGTCCAAAAGGCCCTTTTTCCCATTACAGCTGCTAATATGATGGTAGCCATTTCAAAGACGTTTCAAGAGCTTCTAGGCTTTTCATGGAATACTTGAGGGAACATTCAAGGAGATCAACAGAAGTCTTCTAAAGCTTGAAGCTTGGAGTCAGTTAGCAAAAATGACTGCTTTCAGAATAGCACTGCAACATAATAGGTGAATGGGCTCATCTCCCATTCAGTTGCAGCTTTTCTATTTTAATGGATAGGAAATGTTATTACTTATTTTATCAGGTTTTGCACACATCTTATACAAATCAACTTGAGTTTTATTTTGCTAATATTACAACTGTGTGCAAAGTATTTCTCATTATATCATCAACCGATCAAAATACTTATTTAACTAGTGATGGCTCAAACAGAGGCTGAAAAACATAACAAGAAAATAAGAAAGGGGAAAATGTCATTTACTAATGCATTTGCCATAAAAAATAAAAACAATAAAGAAACTCCAAATAAACAAATACGAAGTTGATGGATGTCTTCAGGTTATTAAGTGTCAAGACTCAAATTTTGAATTTTAGCTAATTTTGGTATATTTTAAAAGTGTGCAATCATTTCTTTTCCAACACACACACACACAAAAATACTTAGCCCTTCCTACCCTCACACAACTCAAAATTTTTTTCCAAATATTAAGCATGCTTGTTTCCTATTCTAAATGTAAGTGAAAGCAGCTTTATAAGCTTTACTGCAACAAATATGCTGAATACCTCCAAATCTAGATTATTGTAAATAATTGATGACATTTAATTTCCCAAGTCCTATTTAAATAAGTTTAGATTATGTGAATATTTCTGAGTTTTAAGGGTAATTTTCACTCAGGCTTTCACCCCAACCTGTTACATTTCAAGGAACTGAGCATGTGGCTTTCAAAAAAAGGATACATGCATGTAAAACTTCTCTCTGCTAGATGCCAAAACCTACAGAATCGCACGCTGTACAAAACTATTACCATTACGTTGATTAAGTATCTGAAGACAGATGAGCCTTAACAATTATACCTGGCAATAAAATAGATTGATCTACTTACAGGTAATAAAACTAGAATTTTAAATACTGGAATTTTCTTTTCCAGTTCTCAAACTATATGTACTCCTGAAGAAGGTACTTCTCTCTGTAAACTATCTATTGATTTTCTGGCAGCATCAATTGCTTCTTCATGTATTATCCAAAACCACAGCTGAGGAGATAATGGGATCCACTGTAACTGGGTCTTTTCATCTGATTGTTTGTTTTTTTTTTTTTTTTTTTAATTCACAGGCAGAAAGCATCTGATTTTCGTATGTCCATAGAAATAGGACTAACAACTATTCCTCTGATGCTCTTCCACAGAAACTCCTTCCACAAGTCAGTGGTTGCTTTTAACATTTTTGCTTGCAAAAGACTCCAGTGCTGAATTCCTGCTAAGAGCAAAGACAGAGCTCTGAAATTGTTATTGAAGATAAACAGACAGAATAGACCTTCAAAATGGGGGAAGAGGATTCAGACTACAATTTGATGCAGACTACACTTCTTCATTACTCAAAAAGTTGAAACAGACATTGTGGGTAAATTTGTTCTCTCCCTGTGTGGGAACAGGAGAGATGGCCATTGTTTTTGCTTGCCAAATGAAGGTTAGTGACTGGTGACTGGCTTTTTTCCCTCTATCTCCGAGGTAATCTCACTGAAAATAATGATCTGGCAAAGTGAAAGGGCTGCACCAAGTGTTCAGCTTAGATAGATAGGTCATGGCAGACTAGTTCAACACTGAAGGAGCTCCAGGCAGCTTCCCCAGAACTTTATGCAATAGCACGGCCTGCTCTGATAGAGGTCTCTTTGCCAACACGGGCAGTCTGGGGGAGATCAGGTCAAACGAAGATTGAACTACAGCTCCTGAAGCCTCTCATGCTGAAGCCTGGATAAGTAACTTTTTTGCTCTCTGAAGACTTAATTACCAACTCACTTACTCTATACCACTGAGATTTTATTTTTGTCTATATGTTTTTATGTGGTTATACGTAATGGGCTCCTACTACCTAGGAACCAGAGCAAGAACTTCATGGATTTCCAATGCTAACCGTCAAGTACTGATGCGAAGAAATTGTACCATCCTTCAGCCCCAAACAAATGAAGAATTCCCATCATCAGGAAACCTGTTTATCTCAAAAGAAGAAAAAAGATGAGGTCACATAAAATACAGAATGTCTGGTATTTCACTGTTGGTATTTTCCGGTTTCCCTAATGAAATGGTTCAAATTTTCATCCTCAAGGGCAGTAATAAAATCTACAGTTTTTTGGCTTTTGGAGATAAAGGGGAGATCTCCCCAAGGTAGAATCTGAGGACACTTCACTTCAAAAACAAGATGAATATTCAGATTGTCTTTTCTTTGTTATCTGTGATCTGGAGACCTGACACTGGGTGATGACCAGCCTTGCCTCCAGCACTGCCTGTTGCAATGGCAGCACCCCAGAGCTATTTGCCTTCACACAAATATAAGCAGAAGCTCAGAAAGCAAACACAAGGTATTAGTCATTTATTCAATTTCATACCTCACATTTTTTTCCTTGGATTTTTGTTTCCCAAAAACTGAAACAAAAAGAATGAAAAATCAGGCAAGTTGGCTTCCTCATTTAAAGAAAATTACATTATACTACCTTAACAGTTCATTAGATGGGTTTTACCTAACCTGTTATGCATCCTTACTGACTGGATTCAAAAAACAAAGAAACACAAACACACATACAAAATCCTTTTTATTGTCTCTCACAAAAAAAAGCAATACATGTAGATAAATAGACTTAAGGCTGAATATTCAATTGCTTTTGTGCAGTGGGTACATGTTTTATTTATACTAACAACTGGTATTGTGCCTGGTTGTTTTGCCACAGTGCAATCCTGCAAACACATATCAAACATGATACAGATAGTCTGTAGCTATCTAGTGGCACTCAGGAGGTATTGTAAAATTGTATCAAAGCTGATTTGTTCTGGTATTTTGGAATTCCCTACATATGGTATTCTGGGAAGAAACAATGCTTGGCTTAGCTAGTAGCACATCCACGTTCCTCAGCAAACTGTTTTCCTCATAATGCAAGAAAAATCATAGCTAATTCCATCCCATTAATATCCTGATAGGGATCCAAAGTCACATCCATCATGCTGTATTTTTCTCACATTACGTTTCATTACAAACTACCACTAGAAGCCGATTTATTAATGCATCCCAATTCATACATCATCGTAGGAAAGAGACATACACGTACGTACACTCACATGCACACCTATTATGATAAAACAATTCTCTTAATTCCCAGCTTCAGGTGAGCTCCAAACTGAGCACCTTTTCAGAGGGTGAACAGTGACACTGATCAGTTGGTCAGTTGTGTCTTGCCACTTGACAAACAGTATCTCCTGGCAGCTAGAGTTCCTAAAAGCTTTTTGGCTTTGTCCTTTCCTTTCTTACTATAATATGCCACGCTACCCTGCCAAGACTGCAAGGTTGGCTCCCATTACGCTGCATGCTTCAACATACGTATAGTGAAAGGGAGTGTCCCTACTTCAGGTGGCTGCCCTGATATTTAGGCCTAAAGATGAATTTTGACTCTGCAACTTATACCATGTTCATAGGATCATAGGATAATTTGAGTTGTAAAGGACCTCAGCAGGCTTCTAATCATACTTCCAGGTCAAAGCAAGGCCAGCTACAGGTCAGGTCTTCATGCAGTCCAAACTTGAAATAAACCAAGGAAGAAGACTGCACAGCCTCTCTGGGCAACCCGATCCACTGCTTGACACTCGTCACTTTTCCTTATATTCTTCCCGAACCTCACTTATTTTAACTTATGCCCCTTGTCTTCCCTCCCATTATGCATTTTTGAAACTTCTGGTCCCACCTTTTTACTGTCATAAGCATCACACAGCTGCTATTAGGTCCCCCTAATACAGTCTTTCCTGTATTAAGGGGCCAAAACTGGATACAGCATTCTAGACGTGGTGTTATGAGTGCTGAGTAAAGGGAAACAGTTGCTTCCCTCAGCCTACTGGCTGTTAACACAATGAAGGATACTGTTGGGCCTTCTTTGCTGCCAGGGCACACTGCTATCTCATATTTAGCTTGGGTCTACCAAGACCCCCAAGTCTTCTGCAGAGCTGCTCTCCAGGCACTCAGTCTTCCAAGGCAGCTGTTGCTCAGAGACTGGCTGGGCGTCAGTCTGCTGRTGGGAGGTGGTGGGTGATTGCCTTTGCACCACTATTGTGTGTGGGGTTTTCCCCACTTCTTTCCTTCACTTATTAAACTGTCTTTATCTCAACTGATGAGTTTTTTCACTTTTGCTCTTCCTATTCTCTCTCCTCTCCTGCTGGGGGGAAGAGGGGGCTGTGAGCGAGAGATTGCTTGGTGCTTAGCTGCTGACCCGGGTCAACCCATAACACTTAGATACAGAAATATTGTAGAAGACAGTGCCAAGTCTTGCTAAAGTAAGGTAAATGACATCCACTGCTCTCCCCTCATCCACAAATCCAGTCATGTTATTCTAGAAGGAACTCACATGGGTCAGGCATGATAAACCTTTGTTACATCCATGCTGACTTTCCCAATCAACTTCTGCCCAGAAATGTATTCCAAGAAGACTTGCTCCATGATTTTTCCAGACAACAAAGAGAGGTTAATCAATCTGTCRTTCCTTTAGTTGTTCTTTTAGTTTGCATTGAAACTGGTGCAATGTTTGCTTTCCTTCAGTCACTGGGGATCTTCCCCAGTGTCCTCAACATGTCAGAGATGATAAAGAGTGCCCTCACTATGACATACATCAGCCAGTTCTCTCAGCACTTTTGGGTGCAACCTGTCTGGTCCTCTGGGCTTGGATGAGTTGAGCTCTTTCAAGTAATTCCTGACCTGATCCACATCCACTGCTGGTAGTTCCTTCTCTTTAAGGAGAGACATCTGGAAGATGTTGTTGGTGAAGACTGAGGCAAAGCAGCAACTGAGTATCTCAACCCTCTATGTTTCAAATGTCACTAGTGCCCCTGTCCTACTCAGCAATGGGCCATGTTTTCTTTGCTCAGCCTTTTGTTACTAATCTAGGGGGATAAGGTCTTCTTGATGCCTTCAACATCCCTCGCAAATGCTAACTCCTGATGACCTTTGGCTTTCTTGATATGATTCCTACATGAATGGGCAATGTTTCTAAAATCCTCCTTTATTGTTAGTTCTTGCTGAAAAACAAATCTAACACATATTTAAATACTAGAGCAAAGCTAAGAGAAAGAGTGGGTGGGAAGGGAAAGAGAATAAAAGATAACCAAGTAAACTCAAATGCAAAAATGCAAAGGATAGGGTCAACTTTCTAAATGCATCCAAGACAATTAGAAGTGTAAAAAATTAAGCCCACTTGAAAACTCCTGCCAAGCTCTGATAGGGAAAGCAGAAGCACCAATGTTCATAAAGTTTTCCCTAAACTGAAGCCCAGCCAGTCCCAGAATTCCAGCTCCCAAACTGTCTCACTGCCCAGCTTCTTAGTTGTTGCAGTTACCTAAAACGTGAACACTACAGTTAAGCCATACTAAGAAGCATAGATCCAAGCTTGGAACAAAACCACCAGTTTTGAAAAACAAGTTGCTGCTTTAAAAACATTCTTAAACTCATTGGGTTTTTTGTTCTTGTTTGGGTTTTTTTTTTTGACATCTTATTAACAGCAGTTTCACTACAAAAGATTATATCTCTTAAAAAGAAAATTAAACAGGGCATCAAGATTGATGAATCTCTTTCGTAAGATGTGACTTTGTGGCTACACTAGGCATTTGCTTTACCTTCTGTTGGAGATCAATCCTCCCATAGGTCAATACAAAAGATTTCTGCTACAAGGGTTTTAAGAGGCTATTTCAGGCCTCAGTCAAAATACATCATAAATCAAGAARTCTATCTGTCATTGCTTCTGAAATGAAGCTAAATGTACCAGCCAAAAATGATAAATAGAAATGCTTGAGGTTAAATTTGTTAAACAGTCTCTAGACTTTGCAATCATTTTCAGCTCTTCTAAAATTGTTCTGAACTTAAATCAATGGACAACCTCATCTTGCTTTCTCTCCTATTGTTTTCTGTTAAAGTGATCTTTTATTTACTTCTGAACATTGTCATGATACTTTCAACTCTGCTTACAAAGGTCATCATAACGGATATCTCTTTAAGTGCGTTCTCTCTGGTTGTCTCTCTGTTCATATGGTACCGATGCTATTGAGGTATGTCCACCTGAGCAGGAATAGTACAAATAATACAGCCACAAAAATCAAAATAGTAAAACTAGCTATAGCTCTTGTATTCTTTCTCTGATCCAATCAGTAAAAATAAAACTGTGGGGAGAGAGTAGAGAAGTATATAGGTAATGGCAGGTAAGTGGAACAGACTGAATGTAAAAATTTGCAGAAATGGGATGTCAGGTATTAGCTAGACTAGAACACAAACAACAGATGACAATGGATCATAGCTATAATTATTCATTGTGACAAAATGAGGATGGGACACCGCAAATAATGTGTTTGATCATCTGAAATAAAGACACAGTGGATTTCTTTTATGCTTCACCCTTAACACTATGATGTTTTCACTGATGATTTCACAAAAGACTTGGGTTCCAGAGAGGTTGTGCCGTCCACCCACAATCTCTAACTTAGGACGTCAGAACTCCATATTGATGCCCAAGCACAGATTTCTGCTGATTGACAGTATTATTTGCTCAGAAGTTCCATCCCTGTTCACTTCTGATATAACACCATATTATTTTAATATGCCTTATTTTAATTAATTTAAAACACCCTATTTTAATTAGAGCTACAATTTCCTCTAAAGCAATTAGACATTTTTTTCCTAGTAAATCTGTGTTACCCTTAGTCTTTTCTTTCTACAACATAATGTCAGACAGCTTCTTTTAACATCGCCCAGGATGCCACTTCCAAAAGCATTTTGCCCCTTCCTCCTTCCCCACCTTAAGAAAGGTAGGTATCATAAYCGCCATCAAAATATATTCTCTGGCACTGCAGCTGCCCAAGGTCCTGGCAATGAGTGATCAGTGATGTAGGTTTCATGTAACAGGGCAAGAGTGTTTGAGGAGCACAGGAGGCTACTGTTGATATACTCAGTAGCATGCAACATGGGAACACACTGCAGGACACGCTGGAGAGGTCGAAGAATTCACTGAAGGCAGATGCACATGCCACTCTCCAACAAAACACTAGCTCACCAGGAACATAAATTGGCCAGAAAGCACTCATCCTCCAAAGCAGGTGATTGACTGTGTCAGTTCAGCATATTTCCCATATTGCTGACTTTGGTGGAATTTTTATCTAACTTCAACAGCAAATTTATGCTGACTGCAAGACAGCAGAGTCCCCAGCAGCTGGCAGCAGTGCAAGCATCCCCCGCCTCCTCAGAAAGCAAGTCCACCTGTGGCAGAACTGCCTTTATTCTATTCCTCTACTACAGTTTGCTAGATGAGATAAACTGGGCAGTCTGTCTCAGGAAAGCCACCGTGTTTACTCTGAACGGTGCAAGCAATGAATCACAGGCGCCCTGTCAAGGAATCTCTCTCAATCCCAGCATGCAGCAAGGAGACAAAAATCTGAGTATGAAAACCAAGTGTACTGAAAACTAATATTCATGACTCTTCAGAGACATTATTCCCACTTTAATGATCCCTTTCCTCCTTTCTTAAAAAAAAGCTTCTTGCATATGCCATGGGCAGATTTACAGCAGCAGAAACCTGGGTATGCTATACTGATCATTGATTGCTTATTTGCTGGCTTGCCAGGGGCTGATTTTCACACACACACACACAGACACACTGCCTGAGTGATGATAAGAGCAGGAAAAAGACGATGCGCTCTTTTTTGGTCATCTTACACATGGCCAGTGCTGGAGGCATGTATAACATGCATGTATATTTTTTGTTTCCCTTGACAGGAGACTTTTGAACCTGGAATTAAATCAACCCAAAGGACGACATGGCTATCTGCATCATGTTCACTAGGAGTTCAGCGGTATCAGTGCTAGAGAAAACAATAATATTTCCATCTCTTTCTCTATTTTGAATGGTCTGTCAGAGAAAAAGAAGGGCATATCATCTGCAGAAGACAAGCCAGAATCTGTGGAAATTCAGAATCTGTGGTATGAGTTCAGAGACATAGAATCAATTAATTAAGGGACAAATAAAGCATTTGTCCTATAAAGAAGGGGGATTTTAAAGCAGTCATTTCTAAAATACACAGCAAGAGGTAGGAAAAAGTTCTTCCATTGCTGACTCCTGGCTTTCAGCCATTTCTATATACTTCTTTACACTTCATTGCAACAGAAGTCCCAAATCTCTATGAGAAAAAAAGACAGAATTCCAGCCTAGCTGCTGCCATTGGAATTATTGCCATGAAACACAAAAATGCATGGAAAACATGAGATACCCTCAGGAGGGCAGAATCACCTTTAGAAGTAGACATGTTCAAATGCAAATACTCAAACTGCCAACAGGATACCTTCTAGCATGAGAAACACAGCCACAAGTACGTGCAGGGGAGAGAGGAGATGTTACCAGAGGAATACATGCATCTGCAAAAGAAGATAAGCAGATGACAGAAGTGTATATGTGAAGGTGCAAAGACAAAGAAGCAAGAGAGAAAATAAGACAATAGAAAGAGAAATTAGCTAAACCTTTTCAAAGATTCCACATGGTTACATTATAGAAAAAGACCTCTTTAGTCCAGCTTTTCCATACAATTAACAGCAGGAGTTGACACTAAGGTATTATACAAGAATTAAGAGGCAAGGAGGTGGTTTGTGCAATCTGATGATGGAGGATTGCACCACTCAACATAAATTGTTAAGTTAAAATGTGCATAATACTATAAGACATTTGAAACACCTTGATTTACAGTGGTTCACATTTATACTCAGAGATACACAGAATCTGAAAACGGGTTATTTAACAAGAATTATATATATTTGGAGATTTTATGGATTTTAATGAGAAAATAATTTAAAGCAACTGTGTTCCCCCAAGTAACCATAACTCATCAGTGAGGGCAGTAAGAATTTCACAGAGATCTTTGGCAAAATGAACCAGAAGTCCTAGCAGTAATTTCTTTGCTATGTTATCACATGTGATAAAACATGGATTGGCATGCTGCACATACAAGGTGATGACAAATAACTTGTGAAACAGTTCACTTTACTATTCAGCCATCACCAGGTCATAAATACRGGAATTTAAAGAGTCCCTCATTGACAGGAGCACATACATTCAAAATCTGGGAGTCCCTTATTTCAGAGCATTGTAGCTTATCCCCTGTAGAGTTAGCTGTCTATTAACATGCACTTTCTACCTGAAACTTTAAGAGATGTTGTCTACCCTGCCCATCAACATTACAAGTATTAACCATTGTCTTCAGATGCATTAGAAATTTAATTATAAGTGATCATCTGAAACTCACAATTACCTGGATCTCTGTCTCCATCAAAGCTAGATCAGTGCTGCAGAGCCTGAATACATGACACAAAAAATAGCAGCGTAATCATTCTATGCACAAGCCCAACAGTAAAAATACAAAACAAAATTTGGTTCATTAGGCCAGTTGGCATGTGTACTTTGTCTTACTGAAGCCTGTATGCACCCTTTTTTGCAGCTTGACTCACAGTAAGTCAACCAGTTTGTTTTTAATTTAGCTCTGTTGAGGATTGAACTTGCCCAGATGTACTGAATTGCAGAAGTTCATACCATGTCTTGAATATTTTCCTTTAAGAGATTAAACTGGCTTTGGCCCAAAACAAAGCAGGAACACAAAACAAATGTAGTCACATACCCACGCTCAAGATGCTGCTGGAAATCTTATAATGGAAAAATACTGTTGAACTTCAACATGAACTTCAACAAATTTTATTAGGAAACAAATGTGATCATTTTTAATGCAAACATAAGGGAAAGGGAAATGGTTCTACCAGATAGACTGCAGCAGTGGTCCATGAAATCCCTCCCCCTGCCCACACCTTCCAAATATGTGCAATATTGAACATTTCAGAAAGAATTAAGTGTCAGGACAACAAAATGTAGACCATAGACCATCACACAATGCTGTAGATATCAGAGGCATCAAAGAACACATCAAACTCCCTATAGTGCAAGCTTTGAGTAAGCTCTACAGGACCCCCTCTTCATTTGCAGGTTTCCCTGGGGAATATCTTTTCATTGTCTGAAGCTCAAGTCAGAAGCTTTGTATCTGGGGGAAACTACACTCCATATAAGAGAGCTGACAGCACTCAAGCTGAATACAAGCACTTGCAAAGGTCACTTGCAAGTGAGATTCCTGTTGGCTCGGTGCTCCTGTCAGGGTGCCTCTGAAAGGCAGCACATTCATCTTGTCTATCAACTACTATTGCATCACCCCCTGATCTGCATCATCTGCCAACTTGCTGAGTACACACTCTGCCCCATCGTTCAGGTCATTAATGAAGATGTGAAACAGGACTGAAGCCAGTATTGTCCCTCGGGGCACACCACTAGTGACTGGCATCCAGCTGGGCTAATCACAACCACTGGAGACCAGCAGTTCAGCCAGTTTTCAATCCACCTCACTGTTCACTTCTTTAGTCCCTATTTCATCAGTAAGACAGTGTTGAAAGCCTTGGTACAATTGAGTTCAAATGACATCCACTGCTCTCCCCTGATCCAGCAAACCAGTCGTCTTATTTTAGAAGGCTACCACATTGGTCAACCCTCTTTATCCATGATGGCTAAGCCCAATCACCATTTTGCCCCTAGAAATCATTTCCAGGAGGATTTGCTCCATCACCTTCCCAGGGATCAAGGTGAAGCTGACCGGCCTGTAGTTATCTAGATCTTCCTTCTCGTCCATCTTGAAGACAGGAGTGATACTTGCTTTCCTCCAGCCCCCAGGAACCTCTCCTCGTCATCATGACCTTTCAAAGATAATCTAGAGTGGACTCACAATCTACAAGTTGAATACATAAATAGAAACATTGAATAATAACCTATTTACAAAATACACAGATTCTCTCATCCTCCTATATTTTGACAGCAATGTCAGTTGGTMATATGCAA
Source organism: Oceanodroma leucorhoa (assembly GCA_030449065.1). Lineage (NCBI taxonomy): Eukaryota > Metazoa > Chordata > Aves > Procellariiformes > Oceanodroma > Oceanodroma leucorhoa. The sequence continues at coordinate 1,781,813 of JASVER010000129.1, read as the reverse complement.
CTCTACAAAAGCCTTTACAGTTGGTGAGATCAGCTGTGTTTCTTCATGTTTGAAAGCCCCTAGCATGCTGTAGGCACTATAAGAAACAATGAATGAGGGAAATACATTTTTTCTACCACATCTGTACAGCAGTTTACAGATTTATGCCCTCCTTTTTATTTACCATTTGTGCATTCATAAGGTTCTTTCTCTCTGCAAAATGAAAAAGTAAGGAAAATCCTATATTCTTCCAATAGCAGTGAATGAATAGAGGGAACTACTGGGTGGCTACTTTTTTCTTGGAAGTGTTCATTTGACATTTTCTGAATAGAGGTCTACATATATTTTAATAGTAAAATACAGCTGTGTAAACTGAAGAACACAGTTATCCAGACAGATATTTCAAAATATGTCTAACCTGTAAAGTAAGGACAAAAACTAAATTGCGATCTTGGTAATGCGTATATACATGTGCATGTGTATGAAGAAAACAAAGATGTTTTACACAGCCCATTAAAAAAGAAAAATCAAAACAACTACAAACTGCTGAAAGAATTATTATCCCCATTTCCTATGAGTTCTGAATTGACTTTTGCAGGAAGTTTTACAAACATGAAAAATGTTTCCATTTACCTTAAAATACAATACTCCTCTTGTGCAAAGCTGTAAGAGCCTTAACAAACTTGCCCATTGGTAAAGAAATATAGCCAATTCTACTTGGGAATTAGCCTTTTGTTTGAGAATTTTACAAAAACAACTTAAAAAAAATATCAGTGTGTTCTGCTTCTCATAGGAACAGGTGTTGTAAAAACTAATTTGTGTGAAATTCTTGGACATCCAAATCATTTATTTTAAAAATGTTACAGGATCCCTTTCTCCCCTCCTATCTGTGTTTGCTCCRGCTGTTCTTAGGCAAGGAAAACCTAAAAACTTACTACCGTCAAGCTGTGCCTCTGGGGCTTCCATTGGCAGCAGTGCCACCCCCTCCCAGCATGTTTAGGAACAGTAACACAAAAAAGGGAAAGAGATTCTGCCTTGAAAACAGTGTCTTCCAAGAGCCACAAACTGTTTATCTGGCTGCAGGTTCAATAGCTCATATATTGGTCCTTTCTCACCTTTCCAGAAAACAAAAAGGAGTGCTGGTGACATAAAGAGTAGCTTATTCTATAGGAATCTACCCCACCAAAAGAGTGCAGTATTATCTTAGTCTCAAGAAATAGTAGTCTGTAAGAATCACAAGCAGGGAGCTGTCATTTAACTGGAAGACAGAGTAGTTTATACAAACACGCAGAAAGAGATACAGGTATGCACAAGTGCCTATTTCAACGTCTGGCCCTGCCCACAAATGCTGAGTATTCATAGCCCCGTCATTCTGCTTTGGTGTGGTGATGTTCATAAATCGAGGGCAATTGACACCGCTTTCTCACAACACCTAAAAAACAATTAAAAAATGCCATTGTCCCAGCATCAAGGAGAAAGTACTGGAAACAGCCCTGCTGATCTAGCAAGTTACAATAAAATGCATTTTTTAAAAAAAAAGTTAAGGAAAACCAATGCATCATCTAAGCAATAGAGTTAAAAGCAGATTAGAAATGAATATCCCTGACTGATGGAGCCTTACAAACGGCTGTTTTCAAACCAACTGTAGAACGTTTTCTTTTTTAATAAGCACAATTGGCTTTGAGTGCTTTGTCAACCTGACAAACCTTTTCCACCAGAAGTGGAGCGTTTATTCAAATGCTAATGAAAGTGAATGTCATTTGTAGTGCTGCTGAATCAACTTTTCAAGACTGTAATTTGCATTTGTATAAAACTCCAATTTTTTCAATATGAAACATATTTGAATAGGGTTTTGAGATTAAACAAATTGACATACTGCTTTTGCCATCAATTTAAAAGTATTTTGATTTCTTTATGATAGGCAACTCTAATAATACTGAGCAGCTTTTTATATATACACAATTTCTTCAACTGGAGAGCAGAGTCTCAAAATTCATTAAAATAGTCCATAGCTCTTGTATTGAATCATTGTAAGAACTAGCTCAATTTTCAGATCCAAATCAATTGCTCATACCATCCTGCCAATGTAGAGTCACCTCTCAATTCATGATAACTGACCAGGGCCTGTAGACCATAACTTTTAGTGATATAATATTCTTCCTATAATAACCAGGAGGCATGTAGTGATTCTCCCATTTTTATTCCTCCACGACACCCAAAAAMCAGAACAGAAAATAATACTGAAAATATTCTGTTGTTATTTATTGTATAATCACTGTCATGTCTGAAATGAGACTACTGGATTCAGTTTTGGTTTTCCCAACTCAGATGAAGCATAACTGGAGTGAAATGGATCCAGAGATGGAGGCATAAAGTTTCCATTTGAAGAACAGGAAAAAATCAGAAGCTGTCACATTGAGATGCAGGATGACAGAGCTACTCAAAAAAAAAAAAAAAATCCCTTTTATACAAGGGACACCCAGTGAAACTAAGACACTAATAAATTGGTTGTGCAAGGCCATCAACATACCAAACTGCTAAATGCAATGAGAATATCCACATTTACATTATAGAAAATAAAAGTTGCAAGCATATGACTTCATGTGAACTGTAAAAGTCAAAGTTGAGCTTCAGGCAGGTCATTTCATATCTGCTTGCTGTAAGTGTTCTTTTACTCTTCTGTAAAAAAAAAAAGAAAAAATCACCTATAGAATAATGAACTGAATATAAATGGTTATTTAAGTGGAATTTAGCACTATATACAGCTGCAGCTGAATTTGTCCATTCAAGCAGAGGATTTGTGAGTCAGATACATTTAAAATTATCTATGGCATGGTGCTGACAAAGGTTTTAAAAAGCACGAAGTCTTCAGGTATAGGCACCTGATATCATATCCACCATGGATACTACTTTAGACAAACACAGAACCTGACAAAATATTTCTATCCTCAACAGCACAGAAATACTATCATCTGGGAAGTAGTATTAGTAAGGCTAGATGGTAAGATAAAGATTTAGATAAAACATGCAGTGTATATTTTCTGTATGGTTTAGACGACAACACATCTTTGTCTAGTAACAGTAATTACTATTAGGCAGCATAAAACATAACTGCTGGAGAACTATTTGCATAACATTCAGGGATGGTTTCAAAAAAGTTAGGATTTTCAGAGTATTTACAATAACGAACAGCACAGTAAGCCACTGGTTAATGGAAGAGTCCCCATAAGACGTGCACAGATGCCACTAGCTTTGGCATTCCACGCATCTCCTGCCCTATGCAGCAATATGAACGACCGCAAAGAACAAGCAAGAAATTGAAGAACATCTAACAAGCAGAAATGGAATATTTTTTTCATTGAATATATTGGAATAGTAACACTTTCACTGTCTAGATCGTATCTAACCAGCTGAATAAAAACTGAACGATATAACCTGCCTGGTAAATGCTCTTAAAAGCCTTAATGGAAACTGATTATTACTGTTGGGCTCTATTAAAAAAAAATCTGAAAGCACAAGAAAAATAAATTAAAATCATTACAGAAGAATGAAGGGTCAAGTGAGGAAGACACTTCCACCAGAATAAATATTCTGCTGCACAGATATTTCTGTTGCGCAAGGAAGAGAAAAATCCTTCCGTCCCACGAGTCTCCCTAAGAGCAGGACATATCTGAAGCTAACAGTGGATGCAGCCGACGGGAACAATTAAAAAAAAACAACCTCCTTTTTGTTTGCCAAAAMCCCAAGCAAACAAACAAACAAAACCCCTCGATGTGACTTCACCATGTTCCTGACTACAAGCTAAGCAGCACCTGGGCTTCAGAGACCTCCAGTCTGGAATCTGCACAAGGGCACAAGAGTACTGCCACGTCTGACGCTGGCCACTGAGATACCCAGCGTGACAGACACAGGCAGAGGGAAAAAAAAGGCATTTTAACTAACCATCTCATAGTGGCTTGAAGAGATGGTGGCAGCAGCTAATGTGTTAGTCACCAGCCATACAGCTACACTAAGGGTAGCTGGAGAGTAAAAATGATGCCACGGGAGTAAGAAATGGCTCATGACTTCACTGAACTTCTGCTTAGCCCTGTACACATGTGCAGTCATTTGTGAAACCGGGGCGGGGGGAGCAGGCACAAGACCTCTGCTACAAAATCTGTGTGTGGCTTCACATGTAGGAAAACATACGTGTTCCCACACATGGCCTCATCTTCAGTTACAATGGATGCACTAAACACCAGGCGATGAAACATAAAAAAAAAAAAAAAACCCAAACCACTAAATTTTGGCAAATACAGGCTTGGGGTTTTATTTAAAAATACATTTAAAAAGTGCATTCTTTCAGGGATGACATTCGAGGGCAAGAACATTCCCTGGTACACACATATACACCAGTCTGTGTCAGGCCCTGATCTGAACCGGGAGTGATCCCAGGTCCCACCAGCAGCTGTCCCTCTCCCTAGCTGACCAGCCTAAAGGTCATTAGTGGGAAATAGATACATACGTACGTACAAGGTGGATCCCACCAACACCAACAAACACTGTGGATCCTACCGGTAGCTGGGCTTAGACAAGACAGTCTACTCGGTAGCTGGCCCTGGATCCCTGCTCTCCCCAGCTGCTTCATGCACCGAGACGCACACGCACGCAAACAGGCCTCAGCTGACCTCCAGACCCCATGCATGGTCTCTCCAGCAGTTGGCCTGAACCTCTTGGTCCCTCCAGTAGCCAACTCCTCCAGCTATCTCACAAGAGACACACACACGCACCTCTCACCAGACCCTTACCCTGCTTGCTGGCTAGTCCGGCCCGATACTCGCTGACAACCCCACAGAGACACACGTACCCTCACGCCCCCATTGCTGGCATCTCCGACACGGTCCCAGGGCAGAAATCGCATAATGCGCAGAGGGACCTACCCCTTCCCACGAAGTCTGAGGCTTAGATTTTCCATCTGTCGTGGTTTAAGCCCAGCTGGCAACTAAGCACCACACAGCCGCTCGCTCACTCTCCCCYRGGTGGGAYGRGGGAGAGAATCGGAAGGGTAAAAGTGAGAAAACTCGTGGGTTGAGATAAAGAGAGTTTAATAGGGAAAGCAAAAGCTGTGCACGCAAGCAAAGCAAAGCAAGGAATTCCTTCACTACTTCCCATGGGCAGGCAGGTGTTCAGCCATCCCCAGGAAAGCAGGGCTCCATCACGCGTAACGGTTACTTGGGAAGACAAGCGTTATCACCCCGAATGTCCCCCACTTCCTTCTTCTTCCCCCAGCCTTATATGCTGAGCATGACATCATATGGTATGGAATACCCCRYTGRCCAGCTGGCCTAGCTGTCCCGGCTATGCTCCCTCCCAGCTTCTTGTGCACCTCACTGAGCATGTGAGCTGAAAAGTCCTTGAAAAATAGATTACCTAGCAACAACTAAAAACATCAGTGTGTTATCAACATTCTTCTTATACTAAATCCAAAACATAGCACTATACCAACTACTAGAAAGAAAATTAATTCTATCGCAGCCAAAACCAGGACACATCCCACTGTACAAAAGTTACTCAATTTATTATTAAAAAATGCCTCTGCATTTTTGGAAAGGAACTAGATTTTCTGTGATATCAGACAGTACAATTATAGAGGAAACGACGGACCTATGAGCTAATCAGTAGCATGGCACTTGGAGAAACAGCAGCTCAAGTCTCTGTTCATTTCCTTCTTTACTTTGGGCAATTCAGTAGCCTTTCCTTGCCTGGGTTTCCCTTTGTGGGAAATGAAGGTGAGTTTATCTAAGAGCAGTGCAGAATAGTAGCTGTTAGGATCGTGCTCATAGCCGACAAGCGCTCAGATAGAATAACAGAAGTACCAAAGACAGAAAGGAAGAGAGTTGTGAGCATGATTCCTAACTACATTACTGATAAGACTTACTAGACTCACTTTCTCTTAAGCTAATATTCTTTTCCCCATTTCTAGTTCCAAAGTAAAAATGGAACGCAGTTAAGCCAAAAACTGTGGCCTTGGGGCTTAATTTCCAAAGGAAACAAGCAGACAGCAATACACTACACGTTCCCCAGGAGCAATCAAAAATAGGATACAGGTCAACAAGCACAGCACACAACTCGACCTTGCCCTGTTCCTTTGAGGTAAAAAGCAAAGTTAATGACCCAAGGTGGTTTTTTTTTGTGTGTGTGTTTTCTTTTTTTCTCTGTTTGTCTGTTTTAAAGTCTTTTCCTGCTCACAAAGTTGGGCAGAAAAAGTATTTACAGAGGCCAAGTCAATTTTACCAAATAAACCAATGTTTGGAGAACCCCTCAGAATGTTTCAGCTCAGTGATCTAAGTTCCCCTAGAACAAAACATTTCATTTTGCGTAAAATGCTGTTGGACTCATCTCCAAATCATGGTTGCCAATAACTTGGAATGGTGAAAGAGGGAAAAAGMTATTTCCATATTTTCAAATCGCCTACAAACTCTGTGGTTTGCAACTCAGCCCCTGCCTTATTCCACAAGCTTATTTTGAGACTTAATCAACTTGGACTTTCACTTCCAATAACCTCCCCGCCATGCCCCATCCCTGTGCCATTCAACACCTAAGGTGCCATTCAGTAGTTAAGTTCAATCCTTAAATTGACACACTAGTCATGTTCTGTGATTTTGCCATTTCTCTCATCTGGCCTTGTCATTTTTTTAGAAGAAACTTCTCAAGATGCTCAGTATCTTCAGAGACTGCTAAAAAGGCATATTCATCCTATTTCTGCCAATATCCCAGGTTTCCTGAAAAGTTGGGAGAGAAGGGGGAAAGGAAGGGAGAGGAAATAGAGGTGCAAGAAACATGAAATACTACTTCTGCTTCCAGGTGCAGTAAAGTCAGCTTGAATTTAGAAGCAGTTTAGTAATTTGAAAAGTAAACCCACTTTTGAAACTGCATATTAAAAGAGAAATTGTAACATCGACCCTATTTCACCAAATCAGAATATTCAAAAACTGATGAGAAAACAGGCTGTAAGGAATGCTTCACCATTAATGCTTCTCTGGAACAAGAGCTTTAGCATAACAACCAGTCCTTGTTACCAACATAAAGACTGTAAGCCTCTCAAATATAAGAAACAGCACACAACCTTCACTATTTSTTTTAAACAACAAAGGAATTCTGTAACCTGTTCTGGAATTAGGAGGAAAAGCACGTACACAGTATTTCTCTAATGAAAGAAAACTAGAAGATGTCAAAAAAAATCCCTTGCTTAGCTTTAGGAGATATAGTAAAATCCACCCCTGTATGCTTTTCTAAAAGACATAGGAGGAGGACTCATAAATCAGTACTATCCAATTATACAGAGATACAATTTAATTAAGAAAAACATGCAGTCTTTATTGCAAGCCTTCTCCATCTCCATGATTCCTGTATCTCAGAAATCCTTTCCTCCCTGCCTTTCCTGCTCGTTCAATGTCACTGAATGGGAACGCAAAAATAATTCCTTCAGGTAACAGATGGTGGTGTTTGTTGCGGTTATTTTAGTTTGCTTGAACTTCGGGCTTTGCATCATAAATATAAATTTAAGAGTAAGCTGCAACTATTTTTTGTTGTTCTAAGAGATCATAATAAAGCTCATGCGCTTCACTACAGACTTACCACTACATTACTAAATAATCCAAGTATTTTAGTTTTGTAGAGAACTYATAACAGAAGAGGGGAAATGCATGGATACCAGTTGTATATCAGACCCCATCAAATGCAATACACACAATCAGAAAAGGACACTCAATATCCCCAAAGGTGCTGTGCTATTGCCTGCGGTATTACTAAAACGGTCATCGCAACTTCTCTATTGTGATACGTAAGTAACACAAAAATGAATACCTGTAAGAGATCTGGGAAAAGCTGCATCTTGCAGTCAGAAAAACATTGTGTTTTCTCTATAATCTCCAAGAACTTCCAAGTGGCACTGAAAATCATAAATCCTATCTGAGAACACACATAATTATGTGCTATTTCCAAACAAAATCCAGTTAACAGAAGGTAGTTAATGGTTTATCTTTACTATTGCAATACTGGTAGCTTTTTCTTTTATTAATAATTTTAAAAAACATGTAAAGGTGATTGGTTGATGCAAAATGTTGATGTTTGTATCACCTTAGTAATTTCCATTAGAGTTTAAAATTGGAGTACTTTTCAAAAAGAAGCACTTCTTTCCTTCTTATGTGCCAAAGATCAAAAAATGCACTGTTTGCAATTACTGTAAGCCATTTCTCCCTATGGAGCTTTTTTTGTAAAGATGACTTGACAGTGATTGATATAACTGCTCTGCTGAGGAATTTCTGCACAAAATTTTAGTTGATCCTTTCCAAGGATATTCAAATAATCATTACACAGGTTGTATCAAAACCTTAATTCCAGGCACTTCACTAGAATGTTTCTTCTTTCAACACATGATTTTATTCTAACTGATAGTCTTATTTTTTCCATATTTTCTTCTTGATTTACCTACCAATTAGCTAATAATCACTAGACAACCACAAGACTTGGAATAAGTGACATGGGTCTGATTATGCATAAGGCAAAACAAAACAAGAATTCTCCCCAGGAAATAAACAACGATTTGTCTAAAATATTCTCTCATACTTTGCGTTTATCTTTAAAGATCTAAGTATGACAAGGAACCAAGAAGACAAGATAGATGTTTAGAAGTTAGAAAAAGCAGAGGGAAGAGAGGAGGGATCTGAAGAGAATCATGAATGACTTACACTTTTACTCTTCCACCTATTTGCACTCCAAATGGCCCTTGTTAGAAAGAAGACCAGATACTTCCAACAATTTGCTTTCAACAACTTGAGTTTTGCAGTGGATTGTCATATGTAAGGGCAACTGCTTTCAAAACACCATATTTTACTATGCCTTCAACTTAAAAAAATTAGTTCAGTAATCTGAGAAAGTATTTACTAAGCAATACTTCTCTGGCTACCAAATTCAACCCAATTGGTTTGCTCATAAATTAAACCACAAACATTTTAGAGACAGGAATGGAAATAATTTCAAAAGAATTATGCAAGAAAATCTAATAAGGATTAGCATGGAGTGTAGCAAAACTTTGAGATATGATGTAATGATGTAATGAAAAAGCGAAGTATTTAAAGAAAACTTCAGAGTTGAAATTCTGCAGTAACCTTTCCGTGCAACATTCCGAACATTCATTCCTTTTGGCAGTTATTGTCATTGTGCAAGCTGAAAAAATACAGTCTCAGGAAGTATCTAGGAAGTGTTCAAATAAATTGTGGCAAGTCAGTAATGTATTTGATGACACATAAATCAGYGTGTAACATATTTACTCTGTAGCTTCTTTATACATTACAGGAAAAAATATGTGATGTAATGTACAAGTGTAATCATATGTTTATAAGTGCAGAAGTTTTTACTTCCTACATTAAACCAATCTTAAAATGAGAGAATCAAGGCACTGAGTCAGTCCATTATGTAACATCGTTAAAAAACCATACACTTCAAAAGGCAGCCTGGTTTGTTGTCGTTTAAAAGGTTTCATATTCCTGTTTGAAAGGTCAATAGAGAAAGTTAAGATTTGGGTGACTACAGACAGCACTTTTGACAATAACTTTTTGTCAAAAGCATACGTGTGAAATGAAATCTTTTGCATTAGAAAGGCATACGAAAAGCTAAATATTCAGCTCCAAACATCCTGCAAATATCGTTTTGCTTCTCGAAGCATGGCCAGGATTTTCATTGCTTCCAGTTTGTCAGCTTCCATTTCCATGCTTAAAATGTCCACTACAGCATCACTTACACCATCAGCCATGTGCTTCTTATCTCTGAAAAAAAAAAAAAGAGGAGGAAAATGCATAATACTGTATTTTTCCTTTTATCAATAGCTTCACAGGCAGGATAATATTGGAAAAGAGGCATCAAAAAAATCCCAAACAAAAATATATCTTGTATATTGTATGCCAAGATTCTCATTGAGTTTTCATGTAGCTGAGCATTGACAGTAACAAGGGTTTCTCTCAATCAAACATTACAAAGTTTTCAGCATGCTGTAATTTATAAGGAAAAAGCCTTGGAACCCTAGCTGAGCTGTCACAAAATAATTGTTCTCTTTTAGGAAGAACTGGACCTGCTGAGGTATTTTTTATTATGATATTACCATATGGTTCCAATATAAAAAAAAAAAAAACACAAAACCCTCACTTACTAATAATGCTATTTTTAATATAAATAGCTGACAGTTATTCCTGCAGGAGAACGTATTGACATTGGGCTCTATATTCAAACAGTTTGTCCATTTATCAACAAACTTCCTAAAAATCTCAAACCTCCAGGTAAGTTAGCATCCACAAATAAAAATTCCCACTGTAAAATATATTACTATTACAGAGCTTTAGCATTCTGGCCCACCCAAGCCTGGAACACAGCAGAAGACTGCTGCTATCTCACAGCTGTGCAGTTTACCATCACATGTATTCAAGTATCTCATTTTCTCAAGAGAAATCTGTTAGCGTGAAACCTCTTATAGCTTAATTGAATACTAAAAAAGGAAAAGAAATAGTAAGTTACTAAAGCAATCAGTGCAACTGTGTGGTTACTAGCTACACCTTCAAGACTATATTGGAAAAAATGGACATAGCGATAATATTCTAGCATTCCAGGAAGGCTCTTTCAGCATCATGTTGGTCCTTTCTTTCAGACAGCTCTAAGTCCTTCTAAAGCCTCAAACTTCTACTAACTCTGTTCCTCTTTCCAAGACAGTCCAGATATCTCCACTCTACTCACCCACATATATAGAAGTAACCTCCCTCTTTCATCAGCACTCTGGCAACTTCCTTAGCATAAAGCCTAATGACATCTTGCACATACTTAGGCGGGGCTACTTCTGCAGTTGAAGAGTCTCTTGAGAAACAAACTTTAAGATGAGTTAATGTGCCGTTTTCAAGAAAACATCTGAGCTCATCTCTGAAAGGCAATAGAAATTGTTAGTAATGGCTCAGAGATAAGCATTCCCTCATGAATATAAAATGAATGCTAAATAGTGAACTTGCTTGAACAAATAGTCTCGATCCTGATGCCGACAACCAAAAAACAGCCATGTCTCTCCAAATTCCCAATCTGTATGTTYTTCTCTGAGCTTTTGCCTAAACAGACCAAAAAAAAAAAAAAAATCCAATCCTGTTTCATCAAGTGCAGAATCTAAAGCATCTATAACATAATTTTCATTTAAAGTAGTGCTTTAATAAACCTCTGGATTGGCAGAAATGTGAAATGACTTAAGGTAAATCACAGTCAAACCCTTCTTCTTTGCCTTCTTTGATTTTCTTGACTACTCACTTTTGGCCCAGCTCAAAATCAATTAACTTCAAAGGGGCTGTTTTTTGCCACAGTTTCATATTGGAATAGTCAAGACTGACACTTCCAAACTTCTCACAAAACAATCCTGACTGCTGAATAAGGAGATCACTACCCTTTACCCTTCATTGGAAACCCTGTAAAAAYACCTGGGAAAATTCAGCACAAAGCAGTGCTTTCCATTTAGCTGTAGAAACCTGATAGACTTTACAAATAACCATCTATTTACTACCGCATCATCAGAAGAGTTATTGCATTTTCTTGAAATAATGCTGAAGTTATTACTTTAAAGGGGTTTTAGCTGCAACTTTCTAGTTACATTTTGAGAGAGAGATTTCATTTATTGTTGATCAAATGCTTATTAAATGCTATGAATCCTTTAAAATAAAATGCAAAATAGTTCTGAGAGATAAAAGTATATTTGGGAGTTAAAATTAAGGAGTAAGGATTGTACATAATGATTTGGTTAAAGCGGAAGCATGGAGTCAGAGACATCATGTCAAAGTTTCACTTTTCTCCCAAATAAAATGGTTTAAAAATAATTGTTACAGGATGCAAGAAACTCCATTATCTTGCTGGAATTAATGARTCATGTAGGAATGATATGTGTTGGTTGCCTATAAAACTTGCAACCATCCCCACATAAATATTCCACTCTTCCCGTTCTTTGTTTCCTTCGAATGATCGTGTTTTTACATATTCTTGGTGATGTGGTATCGGTCGCTTTTTGAACAAGCATCTCTTTGCCTTGCAAAATTACGCTGCTGGAGTTGGAGGGGGAAAAAAGGGACCTACCTTCCCTCAAATACCCAAGACTACTGCCCAGTGGAGGGTTCAGGTGCCAAGCTCCTCATCTTAAAACATCAAAATATGTAAACACACAGAAACAAGGGAATGTGGGAGAAAAGCTGACATTCGTCATGCCAAGGCTTTTAATATAGATGCCACTTCTGAAGGAAATGGATTTTGAATACCAAACTTAAGCCAATCAACACTGTTTCTAAAAACTACCAACCTCTTACAGGACTTCCACTAGCAACACACAGATAAAGGACTTAATTTCTTATTACTGTTTCTGCAATTCACCCAATTCCTCATATATCCACCATGGATATTAAATACAGTCAGATGAAAGTGTAAGTTTTACTCATTTGAAAACCAAATAAATACAGAAGCACTGCTTGTTTAAAACTAGTAAGACTGTTTCTAATCAGCATACCACTGTTACAAAAAGTAAAAAGAAGGAAACAAAAGAAAAAATAAGATTAACTGCATTTGTACTCAAAACCTCAGACTGTATTTTCTTCAACACAAAAAGGCTACTTTCCAGGTAACAACTGGGTACATACCTATGTTGTAGGAAACCAATAAATGGTGAAATTCCAGTTCCTGGACCAACCATCATGAACGGGACAGATGGGTCTGCAGGTAAGTGGAAAGTATTGTTTGGACGAGCAAAAATAGATATCTAAAATGAAATTAGATAGAATACAATTGAAGAATATTCTTAAGCAGTGAAAATACCATGAAATTTTTAGAACCTTCAGGATATTTACATAGTATATGTGTCCACACACCCTTTCAAATTCTGAGAGTTTATTTTTAATGCCACACAGACATTTAGAATAAAATTTCATGAGTTTCTGAAAAAAAACCACAGCATATTTACAAACCTATTAATCCATCTGGAGGAAAACTAGGGAAAACCACATAAACTTGAGTTTCTGAATATGAAAGCTGACTGCACCATAAATTCGGGGAATACTGTTACAGAATTCCTGGAAAGTTTGGTGTTGGTACGCAAAGGGAAGTAAAGCTATTATAGGCAACTTAACCTTTTTTCACATTGTGAACATCTAAAAACATTCCAGTGCAGGTGAGGTTTTGTTTATACTGAATTGAAGCCTACTGATACTGAGCTTGCTTTCTTAATTTTCATAAAAGTTTTACATGATCTCCAAAAATGCATATGGGTGAGGGGAGGCAGGTAACTGCTCAAAGATCTTGGAAAATGGTTTTATATCATCCCATCGATAAACTCTAATTCTGATCTTCAGATCTGTGTCTGAAAGGTAGTCTAAATATAATTTTCATAGGAGCTCCACAACTATTCTCTGAGGCATGGCTAACATAATGTATAGAAAATGAGAGATGACTATTTTTAATTCTTTAAAAGATTATTCAAAACTCAGCAGCAGCCATAGCAGAGCTTCATCCATTAAAGTCATAAGCAAACATCTGATTTATTTTGCATATTAATTATGAAAGGATTTGAATTTACTTTCAAGTTTAAGGAGTGGAGCACTAGACCAAGTTATTTAAACGTTGCTCTGTGAACCTGAATGGTTTAGCATTATTTATTTCTTATCATTTAATTCACTACAGATACTACAGTGTTAAACAGGATCATTTTTCTGGTTTCATGATGATAAAAAAATAGTATAATTCTTGCTGGTGGAGGGCAATATTTGTATTTCTGTTAAACTTACTACTTCAAACCACAGTTGAGTTAGGAGGCTATTTTCCCTGTTCCCAGATTTCAAACTGGTCATTCCTTTAAAAAATACTGCAAATGGTAAACACATTTATACAGTAAAGTGTCTTCAATTATTCTAAGGTATTTTTGCATAAGATCACACTCATCTATTTTGTACTGGTATTCCACATATTTCTGCAATCTGCGTGTATTGCTGCACATTTATCTATGCTGAATTCTAGCTTGCACAGCAGATGCAAATAGTTCTAAACTTTATTCAGACTCATTTTGTAATAATCCTTTTTTTTTTCTGTTTAACTCCACCTCTTGTTCATGTTTGATCTTTAATATACTGCAAATTAATTATAGTTTAAATAAAGAGCAGATGTCAATACTAGAATAAGATATATGATGCACATCTTGATCAGTTTGTCTTTTGAGTTAGTTTTAAAAAATGAGGATAACTTGTATGGGTTTTCCTTCCATTTTGCCAGACCAACACCTTCTATTATTGGCACGGTTTTCTTGTAACCAAATTCTATGCTTGTTTCCATTTTTCTTAAGCAAATATAGATTAGACTGGCAGTAGTTCTCTTGTCATATTAATTATATAGTAGAATACCAAATTTTTAATAATTAGCTTACACCTAATAACTTTGAGACCAATTAATTACATAGATTCTCTGCCACGAAAGGAAAAGAGGCAAAGAAAAAAAAAAAAAGTACATTCTCCTAATAATACCCACCATGCCAAACTCTTTGATGCACATCAGAAATACCACAGATGACTGTCCCCTGTGTCATATTCAATAACTTGGCCTTTGCAAACTGTGCAAGACCTAACAAGAAGTGAGTTTTACAATTTCTCCCCTATTATCTGCCACCCTTTTCTTGACCAAGTGCCTCTCTCCTACAACACTAACGGTCATAACCATTTAATTGCACAGTGGTATTTTAGTCCATGAAAACATCCCTCAAGACTTGCTTAGGACTACAGTGGGGTGGAAAGCAACTCTGACCTTTCAGCAATGGAAAGTTTCACAACTCAGATATCTGCAGATAAAGTAAAATGTAAGTTTAGCAACTTAGCAATGAAGTTCTAGACACATTAGAGAGGGAAGAGTGAACTTACAAGTAGGGTAGAACTGCAAAATGAAGGTATATTCTGCCAAAACAGCCGCATTGTATCAGAGCAGTGAACAAAGAAACCTGCAGTTGTTTCAAAAATGCATAAATTTAACGGTTAAGGAGTTTAGATCTAATATTCATACCTTTTTAGCTGAAGAGCTTCCTCCTTTTGTATCCAGAGTGTTTTTATTTGGGTGCAGTAGAGGTGCAACTAACTCAGCAAGCCAACCTGTACATACTCCTTTCCGTGAGACTGGTCTAGTGGGACAGGCAGGAAACTCCACAATATTAAATACAAAATACAGTTTTCCTGGCTGATATAAGTTTGAACTGCAAAGACAAAAGTATAAAAAAAAAAAAAAAAAAACCCAAAAACCTAAGAGATAGCTGTGCAATCTTACAGCAGGTCCATCTGCAGCCCAGACTACCTCAATTGAATCAAGATTCTCAATGTTCAGCTAACTGTGTGATATTTATATATAGTTAGAAAACATCTTAAGATTGGACTCAGAGGCCAGGGCCTACAGAAGGGAATCCAAATTCCTACCAGATTCATACGTGTGAGCTTGTTCTTGAGAACTCTAAGTCTTGCCAAACATTCAAAACAATGTTGTTTGAAATAGTCACGCCCTGTGGTTTCTTGCAACAGGGACACAATCACTTTTTCCTCAGGTTTTACCCTTCATTCCTCTCTTTCTTCTATAGATTATAACATATACACACACTTGAGAAAAAAGCATACCTAAATTACCAAGGAGATATAATTTGAATATTTCATTACCTTGACACTGAATAGGATCTGGCTTGTAATTTAGGAAGATGTTCTGAAAAATTAAAAAAAAAAAAAAAAGCATCACTTATTATTTGATTCATCCCAATGAAAATGAAAATATCATGAGTGTTTACACTACAACAGATCACAAGCATATTAGAATTTAACCATAATTTTACTCTATCAACATTCAGTCTTTGTGGTTCAGAACTAAGCTATTAAGACTTGAACTCTATTTTGAATGTTTTTTAGACTTTGTGGAATATCTGTTAGAGATCCTATAAAATGAGGCCACAACAGTTAATTCATGGGGTTCTTGGTCAATTAAAAAGAACTGTAAGGTGCACGGAAGAGATGCCAGTAGCTGGACAAGGTGAAGCTTGAAATTTAATTTTCCCCACCTTTCATCTAAGAGCTCAAAAGCTCTCAGAATAGGAATTGCTTGATTGAAAGTTTCCTATGTATAATGTCCTAGAAGCAGATGTGCCAGTTCAATTTCAAACCACTATGAGTACCTATGCAAATTTTTGGAATCACAGCTAAAAACCCAACAGAGACAGGAGTTTACTGGGCATTTTTTCAATGAGAAACCCACTAGATATATATATCACACACACACACACTTATATCTACGTATGTATGTACATATACAGAAAAGGTCAAACTCACTGGTGCCTTCAAAGGAATGACTTGCATGCAGACTGCACATTTTGGCTGAGGAGAAGGGCATATTAAAAGGAGACAATCATATCGCTAAGTGAACAGTGTGGTGGGGAATGATGACAATAAGTGAGCAATACCAGAAAAACTGGGCATAGCAAATGCCAGAAAACATATAGTGGAGTAACAGGGTAATATATAGTTTAACTGCTTTTTAGATGTTTTTCCACATGTACCACCCTTTTGCAGATGTTCCAACCAGTACATGGACACCCTAACATATTTTAAAGATGCTCTGCTACATAAGATAATCGCAAGTCAGAGTTAAGAAAAGCTAGTTCAGTGAAATCACTTAAAGCAGACACTAAGCCCATTCAGCACATTACTTCCCTGAGGGAACACATTTAAAAAACTTCTAACATTTCCTTTTATTCAGTTGAGTTGCTACAGCACGTTCAATACCACCTTTGAAAAGCTAAGTGTTTTTGCTTTCACTGTGGAAATTCATTTATTTGTATAAAAGTGCAGCAGAGCTTGTACTTATTTTTTTAAATCCCCACAGTGTACTAAGGAGAGATTTGGGGTAGGCATGGAGAAGACAATTGCAAGAACATAAAAAGCAATTTTTTCGTTTCATATAATGAAACATATTAAGAAATTCTGTTTTTTAATCTGGAAAATAACTGCTAGTATTTTCAGACGAATTTGAGATGGTTACAACTGGAGTCTCATTCATTCAGTGTTTTATATAATGAACCCAGTGAGTGTGCCGGACATTACATAAATACAAATATACTGGGAAAAGCTTTCTGTTTTAAGAAGTAAAAGTGCAAGAAAAGAACATGTAGGTGGGGAAATCAGGAGTTGTAAAAACATGTCTTTTTTAAATTGTAAGCAGTTCATGAACTGTTTCTTAAAGACCCTAAACCTGCAAACACCTTATGTTTATTTTTTATGCACAGGAGCAATCCAATGTTAACTGAAGCATAGGTATGTACCTAAGTGTTTGCAGAATGAAGGCCAAAGACTACAAACTGGAGAAGAGCTTTGTTCCCCAACAATAGTTCTAGTTTGATCACAATGGGTACTATAATATTTCTAAATCAGTTAACTGAACAGTTATTCCCCTTTCTTGGGAAATGGAACATTTAGTCTGATGCATTTTCAGAAACCAAATCTAATTAAAACTAAATCAGTCACTTACCAATTAACAGGTTCAGTGAAGGCTTGCAGCTTGGAAAAGCTCGAAGTAAATCCAGCAAGCAAACATTAGAATCTCTAATAAAGCGTGTGTAATCAGAGGCTCCTTGTCTGCTGCAAAGCTCTTGAAGCCGACGTTTTTCTCCTGCATCACTGGTACACTCTACGAGAGCCCGTAAAAATGCCTGCAGGGAAAAAAGTAAGAGTGAAGAGTAAAAAAACTTGTCCATTTGGAAAAATGGTCACAAACCTGGGAAAAACTTGGGATGCCTGGGAACAGGGAGCAGCACCTGACAGGTTAATGGATAATACAATTTATTTTCCAATGCACACTCTCACCTACTATGAAAAATTTACTTTTTTTTTTTTTTTTTTTGGCTGCTCCTCTAATGTGTGGAACAAGCTAGTGGGTCAGAAAATCCTACTTAGCCTGAGCAGAGGAGAGACAAATAAACAGGCACAACCCATTCCCTGCAAAATCCCAAATTTATGAAAGGCTTTCTTATTTATGTATTTGCACTTTAGTTAAGTAAACAGCTCCATAACACAAATTAATTCACGACAAAACACCATTTGCTAAGTTACAGAAGCCAGGAAAGGAATAATAAAAAGTCTTAGAAGAAGTATTACTGTAAATAAACTATGGTATTTAATGAGTCATGTAAATGTCGCTGTAGTGTTTTATTCCACACTTTATGCCTACATAATGGTACTGCAAGCCTTTCTTAAGGGAAAATTAAATTGAGCATTGTAAAATAAAGTAAAAATCAGATGTAAATAGTTACAAGGTTTTTTCCAAAAGCAAGGTGGAAATAGACACAGTTCATAAAAGAAAAGTGATCCAAAACACCAAGTGCAATCTGACGACATATTCTACACAAAAGAATACTTGGAAAGTAATTTGAGTGTGCTCAAACACTGAGCTTCCAGACAATAGTTTTGAGTACAAGTTACATAAAGCACATTCTACGCTGAATAGGTAATAAAGCAGATAGGTTATAAAAACTGGCTTGGGCGATATTCCCCAGCCAGCACTCTCTGCCTACTCTTATTGTTGAGACAAATTTTCAAAATTGTTAAATGCAGTTTTGAAAAGGTTGAAACAATTGGAAGATTCTCTTCTCTTCTGCTGCGAAATCCACTAAATTGAGTGAAAAGGTCCTTCCAAAAACTGTTTTCCCTCAGAGACCCAAGCAACACAACTGTTTACCTTCATCCTTCATTCAAAGTTATCTTTCAAATGTGTTTTGACAATACCAGAAATACACATGCATTTTTCACATTTCATTGTGAGCTTCCAGTGTTTTGCAGGCACAGAATGAAAGGAAAATAAAATCCACACGTTGTGAGAACAAATGCTATACAAGCAAAAATCTTTCTTTGAATTCTGTCAGGTTACTGAAATACTAAAKAAAAGCTTTAAAATAATGTCAAAGACATTATGGTATGTTTGCATATAGCAACATGTGTATTTTCAGTGACAAAACTTGACAGATATGGCTCCCTCTGATTAGAAAGAATGATTTATCTAAAATGCCTATGGGGCCAGGTTTAGTCAGCCTTCCAGTTAYCTGGCACCAAATATCTAATACTTTTCTATTTACTTCCAGACTAGTTATGAATCAACATACTGCAGAACAGGAATACAGATTTCAGAATCTCATAGTTTGCCAGATGAAGTACCAGAAGTGAAATTTCTCAGAATAAAGTAAAAACAGCAGCATACAAACTTATTCACCAAGAAACACAGTAACTACACATGAATCAAGGATAGATCTGTAAAACCCCACACCACATAGGATTACTACGGATTTCTCTTTAAAAGAACAAACACATAAACACCTTTTTGAGAATTGCTCTTATTTCCAGACACCAGGTTAGAATGAATTTCAGAGTGCTTCTTTCAGGGATGTGTTGTGGATGAGCTGCTCCTAGTGCAGTGGGAGAAAAAAAAGAAAATGAAATGTGCATCTATTAACATCCAAAAACGGCATCACAGAGTGCTTGTTCCTTCAAGAAATACAAGAGAGCTAAACTGCATTCAATTCTGCATATGTTTGAGCCCCAGCTGGTTAGTAGAAATTATAAACTAAACGTCAAGACAGTTTTCCAATGAAGTATCAATGACAATTCTCCAATGAAAAGTCGAAACTTACCAGGAAAGCAGGAAACAAAAAGAGGGGTATAATACATGAGTGTTCAAATAAATTTCATTGCTAAACCACTCAGGGCTTTGTCGCCACTTTTCACCTTGAAATTCAGAGGAATGCTTACCAGGAAAAGGAACATCCACATCTTTTCCCCTCCATCAATAAGCACTCCTGAAAATTGGAACACGCTGAAGTTTTCTAAATATCTCACCAAAGGTGTATGCAGCCAGTGCCAAGCTGGAGCTTCTGAGGTCCAGCAGATCCAAGGGGTTTCTGTACAGGCAAATAATCTCTCCTGTACTCTCTACAGGTTCCATTTCTGGGAAGGAGGTACACTGACATCCCATCTAGCCCTTCATGGAGTCAGCAACGGTGCAGCCAGGCTTATCAGCCTCATGCCATGGCATGCTAAAGCGGCTATTCTAAGTTAAACCCAAAAGCAATATAAGAGCACTGATGTGACAAAACACCTTTAACTAATAAGCTCTGCAGGTACCAAATTGTTTCCTTATAGACCCAACATGCATGTTGGGATTTCTCTTGACAATGTTTCTTGGCTTTGACGTCTAGCTTCTGATTCTTACTATGCTTTTTTGCATGCTCAAGAGCCCTTTAATACTACAGATTTTTCGCTCCAAGAATATACCTATATAACTTGCTAAATTACCTCTTCCTATCAGCATTACCTGACTGAACCCGTGCTACAAAGAACAAAATTTATTTTTAGAAGATAAGAGGATTGGCATAAATATAATGCAGGAAAGAAGCATCCATTTTCACATTTATATAAACCTCCTTTTCTTGAACATGCTGACAGCATGTTCCAAGAAGTACTTAATCCTCTTCGTAGGATGTTCATATATACAATAAAAAAACAACTACAGAAATCCAGTATTTGAACAATAGACGTTGTACCAGACTGCAAATAATCTCTGTTTTGTCCTCTCAATTGATCTTGTCTACTTCATTGAAGAATTCATAGACTGAACAAGGAGAGGTTGTGAACAAATTCAGTGGAGTTCCTCGTAAATCTTGAAGTACTGCAGAGGCACAGCCTGCTGTTCATGCTCTTCTCCCAGGTTTTTCAGCTCTCTTCATTCAGTAAACCCACAACCATAATAGTTTGTATTAACTATTACAAATTCCTCAGAAATGTGAATGCAGTTAAGAGACAACCATCTCAAAAGGAAAGCAACTTCAGAACATTGCTAGGAATTGCAAAGCTGCATTGTAGAGCTGAATTCTTTGGTACAGATTGGCAACAACAAGTAATTAAGTTATAGTAACTTAATGAGTCTCTGCTCACCAGCACAGCTCCAAAGAAATGAATTTGGGTTTGATCCTAAACCATTTAACTTCATAACTGCAGTGGACGGAAGTCAGTGTACAAGCCATGATTGGAGATCAGTGGATGAGCAGCAACTTGCTAGGTCCTGGCCAAGTATCCAAGGCAAGTGTAAAAAAAGTCAGCATGATTTACTCTGGGTCACCCAGAAGACTCAAGAGCAGAACCAAGAACTTTGATTCTCTGTGCTGCAATCCAGTGCTATGATCTTCCTTTCCATTATCATTCATTAAGATTCACAAACAGGCATGCTATTTTACATACAAAATATGGCAAAATGTTGCATAAATAATGCATAATTTTACCTTTTTTTCCCCCGATTAGTGCTACATTAGGCAGACAGAGATGCAATAACCTGGATTATTTACACATAGGATGAGAGCACTGATATTCCAAGTTTCACTCAATTATTTTTACCAACCTTGCCTTAGAAGGACAGGTTTTTTGGCATACAAGAACAATCAAGGGGCCAAGCTATGTTCAGTTGACTATACAGGCTCTGTTCCACATGGGAAGTGCTCTGACACTGATGAACTCAAAGTGTCCTGTTAGGGCAGCTTTACGTCCTTCCTGCAACACCAGTATAGCAGAAGAGAAGGAACTACTGTAGGCAGGAAGTTGTGCCTATTCAAGGAGACCTTCACTTTGAACTAGCTGTTGACACTGTCTTTAACTTACACAGAGAGATTCAAATTTTATGCAGCCAGGTAGCAGGGCTCTGATTTGCACAGAAAAACCTACTAGGCCTTCAGGAAGGACAAAATTTCAAGCCCACCTTCCTATGGGGATCTGATGCTTTTGGCCCTCCATTACTTCCTCCTTTGCTATCCCCTTCCCTTTTAATTGCTTCCCTTGTAAACGTGCTTGATTTTGTAAAATCTGTAAAAAGTGTAAACAGTAGAAGTAGCGCACCTGTGAAATCCCCCCACCCCACTCAATCTCTTGCTSCTTGCCTGTGCATGGTTGTTGGGCCCTGGACGGGGTGACACCGCCTTGAGCTGGAGAGTGCTCAGGACCAGCCCTGATCCAAAGGAAGATTGTTACAAACCTGGGACCCTCCTGGGACATTTTTTTTTTCTTTTTGKGGGAAGAAGCAGGTGTGTTTAGAGGGCATCTGTCCCAGAGGAACAAGGACAATGGAGGTTCCCCAAGAGGGGGGGCTGCAGGGGAAGGGAGTTCAGCACAGCGGGGCTGGACACAGACGCAGGGCTCATCCCTAGTGCAGGGACCAGGCTGTAACTGGTACTGGCTCTGCACGAAATCTAACCAGTGACCCCTCCCAGCAGAGGTTAGTTACTGGAGTTGGGGTCAAGGATGGAGACCAGCTGGGCCTGGACATCCCATATGATATGTTACAACATGGCCTATCATGTAAACTCACCTCATTACCAAGTGAGTTACTCGCCAATTCCAAGAACAGGGGTCCATTAACATCTCATACTTAAGGGACAACTTGTGTTGTGCTCAGTGACACAGGGAATCTCGGCATGGGAACTGATTTAACCATAGACTGGAACAACAAAGAGCCCTGCCCCATCCCACAGAACTAAAGGCACAACTCAGCAGCACCATTAAGACACCAATTGCAAGGCAAGAGAAGAGTAATTCTCACAGGTCCAGCTGGCAGTACATGGGCATACCTTGAACCTGCAGCTATCCCTTCTGAGGCGTGGGATCATAAGACTCAACAGAACAGATCCACATAGACCTACAAGCCCCTTAAAAGGCACCTTGCAGCAGCAATAAGTCTTCTGCTTCAGTAGTGTGGCCGTCTTAGGATGTAAAACAGATTGATGTGAAGTGCTGCGCAAGGAGAGATTTTACTTTCAAGTGGGGGATTGTTAGGTTATGTGATTAAAGACTCATCTCCATAAACATGAAGGACCACAGAGGAAGAATGAGATGGATGAACGCCAATGCCAGGCTCAAGTTCACAGTCAGAAGCTAACTCATCTGTAGTAAAACCAGCAGCAGCATTCTATGCGTCCTCTCTTTTTTAACACATCTCTGTGACTTCCAACATGCCTCCATGAAATGACAGCTGTGTCCCAATACTAAAGATAAAAACATTCAAAACTCTGCATACCAACTACTACCAACACAGAAAGGAGTATTTGTTCATGTCCAGTGCATCATGCCATACCTTTCTTTTTAGTGCCTTGCTTAACCTTTACACAAACGAAGTACTCTCCTTTTTCAGAAAGTCCCAAGATGTGAAGAAGTTCTTCTACCTCATTGGCATTGTTGGGACATATTACACAGAAGGCATCTCCAGGTTGGTAGTCAAAGACTGTATCCTGTTTTAAAATATGCGATCATTTCTGTTAAATTGTATCACAAACCAAGGCCAACAGCATCCCCATTCCTAATAGCAATCTTCCTACTATTGCAGCCACATGAAGTCATATGTTCTTTTACTCTGTACTAGCACTTCACTGTTTGGAGCACATCAGAAACTAAACACTCATGTTTTCTTTTCAGGTTTAACCTTACTAATTAGAAAAATCTGGTTTAAATATTTGGACACTCTTTAATAAGAACTGCTGAGCAACCTAAACAGAAGGAAAATAAATATGTATTAAGAGGATGTGTTATTTAATCAGCCCAGATCATKAATTACTGATGTACTTTGTTTTCTGGTTTGAGAAGAGCAGAAAAATGAAGTCCTCATAATTAATGCAACTTTGTATAGAGATACATTATCACTAAAAAGAAAATTTGCTGGTTAAACTATTTGATGAACTGTGATTGAAATGACCCCAACTGTTTTTATTTTCTGGAGGAAAAAAGAAAAATAGCAAGAGAAGAGCACAGTAAAAATTAAAAGGTATCTCAGATCTTAAGACCTAGATTCTACTTAGTTGGCTGAGGTTCTTGTACGCAACTGCTGAAACCCTATTCAAGCTTCTGCCTGTTATAGGAACATACAGAATTATACTTGCATCACTATGTTTCCCTTATACATCAGGTGAGGTGACCTGCATACACAGACTGTTGAGAATGTTAGGAAAAAAAGGCAAAAAATGTTCAAATTTTCAGTGGGTGCTGATGACAGGATACTTGTATACATACAAATATATGCAGAAAAAACACGTCATCTCAGAGACTCAGTTGCTCAAAACTTAATAGACTCTATTTATAACTAATATTTAAAGATGTCCCATGGATATTGACCCAGATTAGGCTAATAGTGTCCAATAAAAGTTACTGCCAGAATCACAATACCCCAAAAGCAATATTCTACAAATTTGGGAAACTGCTCAAAAGCAACATATTTTCCTTCTAAAGATTTCTTGTAAACTAATATCGAGCACTCTCTGCCTTTCATCTTCAAACCAGTGTATAAAATATGATTTTCCCCCAAATAAACTAAGCCAGTTTTTACACCTAGGGTAACAGAGGTTGATAGTTTGAGTACTATGTTAACAATTCAGAGCAAATGAATGCCAGAGGCAGAAAGAGTGCTCAAGAGCTAACAATTCTTATCACTTGATCATACTAGTCAAATTATTACTTGTGTAGATTACCTACCACAAGGAATAGTCACAATTTACTATACAGTTTCTGAATATTCCCAATGTTGTATACTTACAAACTGAAAGATTATTCACTTTCAGTATTCCCTGCCTGCCCTTCTCCACTGCAAATTCCCTTTAAAAAGGTATTTCAGTCAATACAATATCCATGGAACAACAAAGAAATTAATTTGACACTTTATTTCTGTTTTGACTTCCATGGAGTCATATCTTTCAGTGAACAAATCAAGCTTTGCATTTACAAAATGGATCAGCCTAAGCTGACATCCTGTTGTATAGGGAATTATTTTTTCTTTTTGAACAGTCAAATAAATAATTTCCCCCCCAGTTATTATACGTAACACACATGCTTTTCACCCTCTATTTTAACCCACTAAAGAAAAAGCCATCAYTAACTTACCGCAATATCAAGTTCTAAGAGCAATGCAGTTTTTATCGCATCTTCTCTAGTGAGCTGAACTGCTTTTGTAACTGGCACTTCAAAGGTTGTTCCCTCTGAAATCAGTGAGGACAGATGTGGATTCTGAAAAAGGACACGAAAACTTACACTAAAAATGCTGAATCAGCTGAATGACAGCTTACTATGACATACAGGAATTAGTATTGGTACAATTTTTTTGAAACAATCTTAGAAAACAATTGAAAACAATGAGGAAAACCATGAATATTCTATATACATAGAGTGTTTTGCCCTACATTTTAAAAAATCACATCCAAGCAGTAACAGGCATATATTCAACTATAAAAAAGTCAGTAGGCTTGAACGGTCTAATGGGCCTAAATTACTGTCAAATGCAGCTAGCTGTTTCCTTTTTCAAGAGCTGCCTTGAAAATAGCCAATTAAGAGAATGGCATTTACGTTAAAACCCAGAAAACTCCTGCCTAATTAAAGGATTACTAGGTGTACAGAATGGACATAAGAAGTAAGAACAGAAGCTATTTAAAAACATCATTGCAGATTTACCGATTAAGACTTTGGGTTGCAGATGGGGCAAATTATAAGAGGAATTTTAAAAACTACAGTTACATTTAGAGCTAATCGGCAAACTCTATGCTACAAAACAGCGTCATGTGCTGCCACAACATTTCTACACAGGTGAAAATGTGCCCCAAGAATTGTAAATGRGCACCAAGAATAATTTCTGACTACCTCTGTCAAAGGCTGTCACTTGAAGATCAGACTACAGCCCTCATTTCTCCATCACTATTGTCAGCAATCTTCATTTGAGGTCAATACAGACAAAAATGAAAAGAGGTGGGAGAGATACCAAAAGTCCATAGCAATACTCTGTCAAATGGAAAGGAATTATTCTACCAATAAGAGAATATTGGTTAATCTGAAGATTTCCTATTTAAAAAACAAAGGTGACAGGAGAATCACTTGAGACCAACAGTTGGAAGTTTTATTATTCCCTTAAAATGTTGATATGGTGATTAATGGCTTGGGCCAYAACAAGTTATTGTGCATCAGCTGAACTGTGATAACTGCCTACATTCATATTCCCTCCAAGTCAAGTTCAAGGCATAATGAGATCAAGATTTAAGCTAAATTGTATTATCTTACACTTGCCACGAAGGCTTAAGATGCAGACTGTTAGTTCTCTGCTACTAATAAGCAGCAGCTTGTTAATTCAACCCCAAGAGTCAACAGCCCAAGACATAGATCATGTAAGTAACCAGAGAGATGGTGTACCGAGCCTTCTTTAAATGGCAGGGAGTCTCTYTTTGGAGATGTCCAAACCTCAAGTTGATGCATTTCAAAACAAGCCAACTTCAGCTGTGCTTGGCAAAAAACACCCATGGTTGTTGCAATGTGAGATACTGGAAAAGGACATGAATTGTGTCATACTTGCAAAAACAAACATGACCCTACGTGGGACCTACTTCTTGACAAGATGTAGCCAAATATATCAAAAATAGTGCCAAAGGAAAAAATCAACAAACCTGCATTTGATTCTTTCCAAGGCTCAAGACAACCATAGAGCTTTACACCTCAAATCTGGACTATAATCTTTAATCTGTCACTGAATTTCAGATTAGCAGATTCAGCTTTTTCAATATACTGTTTGAAAGCAAAATTTACTTTTTTTCTATTTACAGAGAAGTTAAGCCATCAATATTAGAACCTGATCAATTATTTCAGAGATCAGCCTGAATATATGCTATGACTTTAAAATAAGAAAATGGGCTCTTTTAACCACTATAGCACCACTTTAAACCCGAATATTAGTCTTTAATTGAAGAGTACCTCTAAATCATAAATCTTTGTTTCAGTAATTTGGATTATTTAATTCAACAGCCTGAGCAAAACCAACCACAATATCAGGTTTAAAAGAAAAGCAAAATTATCCAGCGTTTAAACTCATATACTCTTACATAATTGTATTAGCTAGACTAAGTKATTCTCTCAGCATCACCACTGACACTCTCAACAGAGAGTGTCAGGGCCCTGAGGATACTAGTAAGCTTTCATGGTCCTGACCAGCCTCACCAGAGGACTCCACCCCCACCTCTGCTCACGGGCCCAGGAGCCCCACCTCAGCTCAGCCCTGGCTCTTCAGCCCCTGCCCGAGCTACATCACGGGAGTACTGCTTGGCAGCTCAGCCACAACCATGCCCACAGCTGGCCACAGATGCTGCTGATCCAGACCTGGATCTGCAGACCAACTTCCCGGCTTGGCCTCAGACCTGCCTCATTCCCACAAACTTGTCTGATGATCTGCACTCTTGGCTGATGCTGGCTGCCATCTCCTGGTTTGCATTGCTTGGGTATGGGGGAACATGGCTAGCTGTGTTACCACACTCAGCTCCTGGCTCCCTGTCTCTTAAAGAGCAGCCAGCCCTCACTGCTCCCTYGCACAGAGAACCAAAACATCTGTCCTCTGGCAGTCAACCAGAAAAGTTTGAGTCACACTTTCCAGTTCATTCTGAACACTAAATATGCCACCTGGAGATGATCACCAGCTCACGCTAATTCTTCTCTTTGCACAGCTGGTCTTTGTTCAACATGGCTTCATAGGAAAAGCACACTGGCTTTCAATCTACAGTTTATCTTCTGTTTCCAATATTAAAATTATGATCATGTTTTTACAATGACAGTTTCTCCATTATTAAACACGCAGCAAGATTTTGAGCAATTCTACACCCTCTTAAGGCATTCTGCAAGTACTAAAAATTTGAACAGAAATTGTACTATGCTCCTCTCTACAGGAAGATGTTTTCACCTTCCTAACACAAGCCACTGAGGATTTTAATTCTTCCATTCCTGGCACTGCAATGCCATTCTCTATCAAATTATTATTTAGCTAAATTATACTTTTACATCAGCGTCCATAACTCATATGGTGGTAACTACATTTTCACGATATAAATGGACCTTTCACTTACAATTCAAAAACCTCCTGCATTYGGGAATGTTATCTCCTTTATATAAGTATCCACTTGTTGTTTTGAGCCATATGTAGTGTATACTCATGCTGGAGGCTTTCATCATTCAAAGTTAAGTCCTTACCTCACCATGGGTGTCCTGAAACTGCACCTCTATATATTCTGGTGGCAAGGCAGGAATATTAAGAGCAGACTGAGAGACAGGAGGGACAGAATGAACAAGTGAAGGTTCGGCGTCTCTAGTTGAAGCCACAAGATGGACGTCRACCAGTTTCTGTGTCATCAGAACATCAGAACTCCTCGCTCTTTCATCTTCTAGCTTCAAGTTCTGTACTTCTGAGCTCAAGTTTAGTTCATGCCCAACGTGCGGGGCTGCAGAGAGAGAGCTAGAAACAGCATCACTGCTCATGCCTTCTTTTTTTCTCTGCAATAGAAATGCTTCCTCGAGGGCAAGCCAAAGTCCATCAATCCAAGGATCAACCACTAGTTCCAAACTGGGGAGAGAGGAAAAAAAAAAGGAGAAAGGAGTGGTTGACTTACTGTAACTTACTGGACTGTTAATTTACAAATAATCAAAGACCACAAAAGCTAAAAACACTACTCATTTTCCATTTTTAATATATATCTGCAGCTGCTACCAAGATGACTTTTTTGTTAAAAAAATATTTTCTTTYAGTTATTACCACTATGTAAATTTACAGAATCTAAAGTGTGTAACAGCTTCGTTCTTCTTGCAGTTTCTCATTTCTATTTCCTTACGCTGAACTTTATGACAGGAAGTTGAAGGGATGGTAGCAAAATATGCAACTTTTCACTGTGCAACAGCAACATTAATAGCTTACACTAATGTTCCATTTTTATTATTTTAGAACAGAAAATATAATTTTTATGGTTATGGCAAAGTTTGTGTTCAATTGTCTCATACCATCACGCACAGAACCAATATAATTTGCAGTTCAAACTAAATAAGCCAAGACTGCAGCCTACTGGCCAGGAAGAGCAACAGAACAGGAAGGGAATTGTTTTCCTACATAATTCCTCTACGGCAATCAAAAAAACCTTCTTACATAACTCCTCTACAGTGATCAAAAAAAAAAAAAAAAAAAAGGATGCTTTACGGAAGAGAGAAAAAAATTAAAAAACATTGTAGGGTTTGCCTAAAGCAGCTATATTGCAAGATGTGAGCTTGGATAAAAGTCTGATGTGTATGTAAAAAGAGATCCCGTTACCCAGTACCACACATACTGGGAACTGGATTTATTTTTATTTGCTTCAGTAAACAGACTACATTTTTAAACCCCTCCCCTTATTCTCAATTACTTATTTTCTAAAACTGCTAAATACTCCCCGTTTTTCCAGGCATTACAGATGTTTGCATACACTTTAAAAATGGAGTTTTGTTTAACGGCARTTGAGATTGAAAAGGCATACTGTGTTCAGACAGGACGCACTCCTACGAGGTGCTGAGTATTCAGGTTCAACTGATTTCAAAGAGTTCAGAATGTTTAGCCAAATTCACATGTATTTATTGCATCTTGAAGAAATAAAATCCAAATTAATTCAGCTCTTACCCTACAGAATCATCGGCTAATCCTGTGTTGTAGAAGTGCTGGGCACCAAGTTCTTGAAGTCGTCGGTCTACTGTCTTTCCACCATTACAAAAGAATGTATACTCTGAATCTCCCAGACCTAGCAAATTCAAGGAAAGAGGAATCATGTCAATCAGCCAGTCACCCAGGCTACACAGACAAAGATCTGCAAAGACAACACAGGATTTTCTTGCAGGCAAACAGAAGAATCTGATATAGCAAAGTGCGTATTACTACACTTTCATGACCTTCAAAAAGAAATTGTGTTTTTCCCAAAGTAGAGCTGAAAAAGTGGTTCCTCCTTCACAAATGTAAGACACAGAATTTCTCTGAAAACACTTTGCTTTCAATATTTCACATTTCAGAAGAATGATGTTTTAGTTTGACGCTTTTAAAAAATACAAAAACACTCTTACAGCAAAAATATAAGGAATTGAAATAACTAGAAAAAGAGTGAAACTGATAAATTGTATGTGAATTACCAAAAGAAGTTCTCTCACCTTCAGGTTAAAATTGTTAATGTATGTCAACAACATAAGGGAGAGAGTATTAAAAGTCATTAAAAATATTGGAACCTTGAAAAAAAAAAAATCAAACACAGGAGTGATTTTAAACAATATGCAGTAAGAAATGTAGGAAAATGTACATAAGGGAATTTGGTCCAACATCCTCCTCCCCAGGAATCAAAGATTTCTTTATAGATCTCATTTTCACTGCACTGGGTTTTCTGCCCTTTAACAGTCACTAAGATGTTCTGTTAGAAGATGCTCTTTGCTATCAGTTAAACAGTCAGTGGACTCAGGAGGTGTGTTCATGGAGGACCTGAGATTTTAAGAGAYCAACTAAACTACTGACCGACCCTAAAAGTGATCAACCACACATACCTCATCCTTAACAGATGCTTATCTGACAATCCCAAAGACCACTGGTTAGGTAGTCTTCACAAATTCTTTAAGTAATCCACACCACTGTTTCACTATTCTATCACAATTTTTCATAGCCCGACCCTTTCTTGTATGCAATTTCAAACCACTAGATCCTTATCATCCCCACCTAACAATGAACTATTCCTTTCTCCTTTATAACAGCCTTATTTTCATTTTTCTTTTTTTTTTTTTTTAAAGACTTCTGCTCCCTCTCAAGTACGGTACTTAGAAGGAACACTTAATTGGACAAGCTTAAATGGATACCATGAATGTATTTTAAGACTGATAATTTTTAGACTAGAATCACAAAACACATTATAACTTAAGATACTATAATAATATCTGTTACAACAAAAATTAGTATTAATACAATGCTTATCTTCATACATGCATATATRCATTCAGTCAGCTATGAAAAACCTAACCATTTCACAAACTGTAATGTGTAACTAGGCAACAGCATAACATCATCTCAAAACGTTACATGATTAGGATGCATATATTTCAGACTTTCACATTATATATCCACTAGAAATTTCCTTTTAGTGGGTACTTTCCTCACTAGAAATCTAGACGTTTCCTCACTCCTACCTATCAACTTAAACTTGTCAGGCAAAAATAACCTAGGTTCAAATAGAAGTTTCTGGAGTTTGTTTAAACACAATCTGAAAACTCAACAAACAGACCTTACCATCAGCTCAAGATATATCAGATGCATTTTGCCAAATCTGTGATTTGAATATCAATCCTTAACCTGAAGTTACATTGATGAGTATGACATTCAAAATTAAAAAAAATTTTGCAAATTTAAAGGGATGGGATGATCTTAAAACCTTATTTTTAAGAACATTTTATACTGCCTTTCCCTCTGTATAGAAAAATGCCCAATTACTCACAAAGTCAAGTAAACTCATCTAGTTCATAGAGACTTGACATGAAATTAAAACTTCAACAATTATACATAGTTTATATCATATTTTGTTTATGCAAAGAAAATTAAACTATGAAAAAAATTAAATTGGTAGCTTACATTCAGATCATTTTTGTGACACTTTACTGCTCATAGAGGACATTACAAAAAAGCTGTTCATGTTATAAAAATAAATGTTTTATAAGCACTTAAAAAACCCCCAAACAGCTTATTCACAAGTAAAAAATATGAAAATTATTCACTGACAGACAAATGCTGAAATAATATAGAAAATACTAAATCACCTAGCAATCCATACTGAAGATGTGCGAAATGATCAGGTGGCAAGGTCGTGTCTTGAATTTTCTTTACAAACTTGCAGGCAGTGTCTGGTGGGTCTCCAGTACCGGTAGTGGAAATAACAATAACTACAGGATGCTCTTCTGTTTCCAGGTTATACTACAAGTAATAGAACAAGTAAGTTACAAGGTGCCATTTGATGCCTATTTGTCGCCTTAGATATTATCTTCCACCCTTCCTCTTCCAAAGGTACACAGAAAAATGTGTAATCTCATCTTACCTGTATTAAGCCACAGAAAGTCTTTCAAGTAATTACAAGTAATTTTGGGGATGCAACTTATAATCTTGGTTGGAGTTTTCAAGACCAGACTGGGTAAAGCCCTGAGGAACCTGCTCCGACCTCAGCTGACCCTGCTGCGAGATGACCTCATGACGTCCCTTCCAACCTGAATTACCCTATGATCCCATACACAGATGCCGAGGGGCAGCATTTTGAGCAGGCTAGTACACATGCGAATACTTCACAACTGCACTCAGACAGCTTAAATACAGAACTCCTACAGCATTCGCTTTGCCAAGTGGAAAAAGTATTTTTGTATATATGATCACAATCACACAGTCAGCCTTAATCCCAATAGTTTCACACAGATCACTGAGGTGTGGCCATACAAACTGCGGGGATCATTTCGAAGTTCCGTTAGGGATCATATGCTTCTGTCTGGTAACTTCCATATTACATCTGTCTGCCACCAAAAAAACCCCTGTGCTTTGGGGGACCTAAGGTAGCTCTGAACAGAAATAATCAGTCACCGTGCTCTACAGTCTGATTCACTTTGGCCCCTTCACCCTGCCCCCAATTTACTTCTCTCCCCTTTGCTAATACCAATCTTTCACATTTCCCATGGTTTTATGGGGGCTACTCCCATTATACCAGGTCGACAAGAACTGCCTATATTTGGGATTGTGTGTCAATTCCATAAATTCAGGTCTCATGCAACCATTTATTACTTCTCAAGTAAAAAGCATTCTGTTTCTTTGATTATTCCAGCTTTCCACCGATAGCAGGCTGCAGCCCTGTGCTAGCGTGCTGTCCATCAGGTCACCTGCACAGTGCGCTCTCCCACAGCATCCCTAGGGGCGACGGGTTTTGAATCACACGGAGAGCGAGCGACCTATGTGAAACAGCTCCCTCGAATCACAGAAACCTGGCTTGGGAGTGACCTCTGGAGGTCACCTAGTCCCATCCCATGCTCCAAGTGGGACTAACTGCTGCATTAGGTCAGCTATAACTCTGGCTGAATTTTGAAAACTTCTAAGGGTAGAGATTCCATCTTTCTGGGCAGCCTCTTCCATCCAAAAGAACCACTCCACTAGTGTCAAATCTGAGTTCATCAGGCTGCACTCAGTGGATTTTGCCTCCTGTTGTAGAGTCTTCTGCTGCCAAGAAGAGTTTGGCTCAAGTAGGCTGCGATTAGGTCACTCCTTAGCCTCCTTTTTGCCATAATAAGCAATTCAAGCTACTTTTACTGCTCCCTGTAGGTTTCAGTTTAAACTCTCTCCCAGCATTCCAAGTTTAATAAAATAGTAGGGTTATGAGAAAATATAAATAAAGATTGCAAGAGATGCTATGTTTYATTTCAAGCAGTTTCAGGACTGCAATTCAAAACTGCAGAGTTTGCGGAGTTATGTTCTAAACACTCCACTCAATAAATCACTCAAACCTTACCCCCTCCTCAAGCCATGTAAAAAGTTACCCCTTACACCTAGAATCCAAAAAGGTTAGGAATCCAAAGAAACAAGAGTATCAAGGGGTTTTGTTGTCATCATTTTTTCCAAAACCTTCCTGAAGAACCTAAAAGCAGTTGCATGGAGCAACTTAAATTACCATCTGGAACAGTGTCCTGCCTCTGACAGTGGCCAATAGCAGGTGCCTAGAGAAGCATAAGAGAAGAGAGTAAACAAGCAAAGATATTCCCCAAGCACTTTGCCAGACTTCAGTGAGTTGTGGTCCAGGGATATTCCAAACAGAGGTTTTGTCTTTTACAAGTTCAGGCGAACTCCAAGTACTCACAGATTCCCAAGACTTACAAAACTGAACTATAAGTTGTGCAAAAAAAGGCCTTAAGGGTCCTGTTGCAGTCACCCAGACTTTCAAAGCTTCCACAGCTGATTTGATAAGTACAAATACAACAGATTCTGCAGTGCATTGTCACAGGTGACTACTGCATTTACAAACAAAAGCAAATTCTTCAAGTAGAAAAAGCAAGGGTCTACTGGTATCATATAAAAAATTTACACTAAATTGTGTTCCATTAAAAAAAAAGTGGTGTATTAGAACAGAGGTATGAGTAGTTCACTAAATTCTTGCTTGCTCTACTGCACATTCTCGTCTTCAAACTTAAAGACTTTTCGGAAGCCAAACGTTTGGTGACAGAGGTCTTGCATTAATTTGTGTTAATTACTGGGAGGTCTGATATATCACTAGACCAACAAGAACCTTACACAATTACATAGTTTTTTACTCTACCTTCCACTTCTTCCTATATCCTTAGTGTTACATCTTTGTCCCATTCTTTCTCTTTCCTTCGAAAGTACTCCTCAGCTGAGGACAGCAATGCCATACAACAGCAGTGAGCAGCCTGCTCGAGGTGTGAACAATTGCTGAAGAAGAGGATGGGATCTTACCCAGAACAATAAGTATCTTGGCAAACGTGCTTGTTCAGATAACTCATCCAAGGCTGACTACATGCACTGTGACCCAAGATGATCTCCATTTAGCCTCCTATTTTACTGCCCCTACCTCACTTCCACTTCATTTCAGTCTTTCATCAAGCATAAAAAGCAATCACAGTAACCATACAAAGATTTATGACCTTTTCTCACCTACGAGAGTGTAGGTGAGAGACACTACTTGGAAACAACCAGTGTTTCCGAGACTTGAGCAGTATTTGACCATTCATTTTTGTACGGCAACAGGATCACATTATGACTATTGACTCTGTAGCCACCTATTCCATCCATAGACCTTCAAAGCAATCCCTTTAAGTGATGACAAGGTCTGAAAAATACCCAACAGCTGCATAAAGACGGGCCTTTTA
Organism: Oceanodroma leucorhoa; assembly: GCA_030449065.1. NCBI lineage: Eukaryota > Metazoa > Chordata > Aves > Procellariiformes > Oceanodroma > Oceanodroma leucorhoa. Next base: position 1,747,023 of record JASVER010000129.1, on the reverse strand, counting down.
ACTGACAAATATGGACAAAACAGAAACCTCTTACTTGCCTCAAGCATACACACATCCCTCTCTGAACTGTGCATGTTGTGGAATAAACTCTCAGATCTAACATGCCCAAAAGACTTCACAAGAGGCCTCACCAAATTCAAGCAAGCTCTTGCTCCAGTACGTTATGCCACCCTGCCTTCCCCTCCCCAATTACACTTAAGCCTCTAAAGTTCTTTTTATTTACAGTAAAGGGTAAGGAAAAGCTTAAGTGATGAAATATACAAAGCTGCAGAAATTACGTTTTTCCTCAGTGCCGAATTCTCAGATTCTCAATTCAGTACATCTTTCTACCTCATCAATAACTCGCAGCTCTGAGTTGTCTTGCCAAATTTGACAAAATAGGTTTATTCAAGTGGCAGACCAATAACAGGGGGAGAAATATCCTGCCTATCGCCTTCCTGAAACTAATCTCCAAACATGTCAAATGCAGAAGAAATGAAATGGAAGAATATAAGCTGAATCTTCACATTCCCTGCTGGCTGGATAAAAGTCTCTTTGTAACACTTTGCTACATACTCAGTGAACATTCATTCAAAAGCAGATGTCCAGCTACGCAACACATAGTGTATCCTCAAGAAAGCAACTTGCTAAAAGGGAACTAAATTATTTTTATAAACTTCTCACATTTTAAGTGCATGAAAAAAACTCTTTTACGTGTTATTTTCTGCTCATCTCATACGAAATACCAGGCTATCAAGTTTTGTTTGGTGTGTTTTTTAAATGTTTTTGTTTGAGGAAATACAGTTAAAAGTACTTTGTGAAGGAAATTACAGTCCATATTGCTTTTAGTTACAGACAAACACTAACAGTTTTCAGATCTTTACCCTTGGATAACAGCAAATAATAAAAAGCCACTTCCTTGCTCCAGCCAAGCTTTTTATTTCTTTCTCGAATATACCTTGAGTGTATCCAGTGTGTACTGGAGTGAGTGCATATGCTAAGTAACTCAAGAAGACCCCACAAAAGCTGAGGGTCATGCTGGAGCCCACAGTTAACACAACACAGGACCTCAATGCAACACAAAAACAACAGAAAAAAAAAAATGCGTCATGTCTAACAACAGGTGAGCTGACCAGTAAATACAGAATTCATTCACCACTGCATACATAAATAGTTTTCAAGAAGTCACTGCACTGTTGTCAGAAGAGAGATCAAAGATACATTCGTCTACTGTTCTAGTAACAAAAATCACAAGAAAGATGTACCTTTGGCAGAAGGCTATTAAGCATCTGTGAGTATTGGTCCAAATTACTGATTCATAAGAAACAAAAATTTAAAACTAGATGGTATGTTTTAGGTGGGTGCATGTGCTCAGCCTTCACGATTATTAACAGCCAAGACTCAAGCACATGAAGAAAAATGCAGCTCTTAAATACCTATTTTTCAAAACAGCATGGAGTCTCTCACCTTGTCCATTTCACTTATACAGTGCATATCAGCTTCAAGTCCATGGGCACCTGCTTGCTGCCATATTTCCTCAGCTATGGCTTTTGCCTGCCCCTTTTGTGTTGCATAGAGGAGCAAAAACCTCCTTTTTAAATCACAGCACATTTCCCAAAACAGAGCGATTTTTTTTATTATTTTACAGACACTGCAGGGGAAAAAAAGAAGAAAAAAGAGTGAATTTATTGCATGCAGAATAACAAGATTTTGCTTTGCTTATTAGATTAAAAAGAGATCCTTTAAAGGATAGCAGTATTGGTGTTTAACTTGGAGAGGAAGCATCTACTCTGAAGAGAAGCCACTTCTCACAACCAAGCTTTGTAGACCAGGTTGCGAAGGACTTGTCATATTGGTCACATGTGCTGTACTGCCTTAATGTTGCAGTAATATTGCAATATCCCCAGTATCAAGAATCTAGTTCGCAAACAATACAATAAAGAAACTAGTTTCATRAAAATATATACTATTTTTATTACATAAGTTATATTTTCCACTTTTAACTCAGTGACTGCTTTGGTCACTTTTCTGAGATGTATTATAAGGCAAGACAATAAGGCAAGACAACAAGGCAAGACAACGACCTGGTGAAGTCAAACTACAACGCCTGAGGAAAAAAAAATCAAAATTCTCAGTTTCTTCTTTTCTGAAATCAGTATTTTTTGCCTGAATGCCTTTACACTTTACTATCCACCATGTCTGTATTTTAGAACACAAACATTGTTTTTCATTTCATATTTCAAAAAGGAGCTTCTTACACAAGTGCAACTACAGAATTGACTGTTCGGGGTTTTTTCTCCTAAAAATAAGAAACCATCTTAGAGAAATCTGCTGTAGTGTAAAATGCCACTCCCTCACAAAGTCTTGTAAGCAGTAGGATGAATAAGATGCATATCCTTATCCATTTACCTGTCCCATGAAAGTTTGAATGTGAGAAGTTTTCTTGCATGATTTTGACACAGACAGAACACAAGAAATGTAAGGACAACTTCAAGAAGCAGCGAATCAGAGACACAAGCAGAATGTCTCATGCGTATATTACAAATAAATCTTCTGTCAATATTTTGTCGCTGCTAGGGAGCTGCAGTAGAACTCAAATACCTAGAATTACAACTGAGTAATTGTCAGTTCCCAACTTGAGATTTTTTTCACGTGCTTGGGCCCAGTTTGCTGTACTTCACCTATTGGTCCCACACAGATTCAACTACAGAAAGCATTCAGTGTCCTAGCCACACACACTGATTTATGGAAACCTGTGGCTAAGTAATTTGAGGCATATCTTTCTCCTGTTTCTCTCAAGGGAAAACAAACATGGCTCACCTGTATAAGAAGAATACTGCACTCTATCGATATGGCATGGTATTTCTCCCCACAGTATTGTGAAAGGTTTCTCCTATCAGAATTTTTTTTTAAAGCATACTTGTAAATCAAAAGTGGTAAAACTAAGTGATAACTTCTTAAGAGTACAGTGCCTGTACCATACATGAATTTCATGAAAAATGTAATTACTAGAAAATTCTAAGGCTTTCATTGTATTTTGTTCTACTACATTTTCCACTATAGTTTTCACTTTAAATTGATTACATCATATTACCTAAAAATATTAATAATTACCTTAACAGTCACTTTAAATAAATTCATTTAAATAACTGGCTTCATGTGCATGCGCACAGAAGATGCATCTGCCAGAACAATCCACAAAATGATTTTTCGCTCTCCTTTTCTAAAAGAAATACAAAGAAATTTGATGACACACAAATTATGACAATTCATATGAAATAGTTTAAATACAGTTTAAACACCCTCTGATCCCCATAGTAATACAGATTCATCCTAGTCACGTGCTACATTTTCACCTAATTGTTCTCTTGTCAGCAGGTGGCAACACCTGACTATAAATGGAGAAAAACAATAAAGATGAAGCGGCATTTCATTACTACATTCTTTCTCATACCTCAGAAAGGGAGAAAGATAATCAGTTTTCCACTGGGACCGCACCATAGCACAGAAGCCTTCTATACACAAAAAGCTGAGGGGTAAGCTGCCAACTTTATAGCCAGGGGATTATCAACAGACTTCAAACGAAAGAGTCAGCTTGGGAAGATGTATAAGAGAAGCATGAAAATTTGCAATAGTACGGGGAGAGGGGAGGGCAACAGAAAGAACAGCAGTCACGATGTGGTTTGACATGGCCAGATGTTGCCCTAACAGCACTGTGACCTCTGCCCAGGGCAGGCAGAGCAGCCTCCCCGTAAGCTGCTTCCACTCCAGCTAGTACAGTGACAATAAAGGGTGCAAAAAGTAGCTACCCACATCTTGGGTGCATGTATGTGAACTGGCGGGGAGCTTTCTCACTGGGGTGTGGAGTAGTAGATTGCACAGAGACACAAAAGTTAGAGCAACCACATCTCCCACAGAGGGTGTGTGTAAACAAGAGAACAGAAGAGGGGACCACACAGCCAGAAGAGGGGACCGTGCTTGAGATGCATACCTCCTGAGAGAGGGGACTGTGTGTGCATGTAACAGCGTGAACGTGTGCTTGTGGGAAGGGGAGGGGGGCACAATTAGACAATTCCTTGGAATTAGACATAGAAGGCTATTTAAATATTTGTAGGCATTTATTAACATTTTCTAAGTGCCGTATCTGTTGTATCTACATATCTAAGTATCGTATCTGTTGCGTTGTTGCTACTGATCTTGAATATATAGTTCAATTAACTGATTAAACAGTAGTTAAATTAACTGCCTGACAGTTAATTATGTCATTAATAGATCAATCAACTCCTTTGATCCTGATTAGATCTAAATTACACAAGCTGAGGAGTTTCTCCCTGTGACAGTGTCTTCTCTGCTATCAATCAGAAGAGCTTCATGCACAAACTGATCAAGTGATGACTGCTAAAAGAAAGAAAAATTAGGCATGCCTACCTGCAGATGAACACAATCATAAACCAGGAACACGTGTGCACTCAGATGAACACACTGCCCACATTGCTCTTGCTTTGCTGCACTATACACTCTTCAAAGACGATATGCCACTTCCACTTATGTGATATGAGTTCAACTGAAATAAAGAGGAAAAAAAATGGTAATTCTTGACTATCAAGCTTTCTAGAAAATCCCTCTAACTTTAATAGCATTACCACACCAGCAGCACGTCAAAAAACAAAACAATGTTTAAGCTGGGAAAACGACACAGGATTTGCTGGCTCAAACCAGGGCTTAACATGAAACTAAGGATGAAATTCCAAATTATAGCTCGCCTGATCCAGTAGTCAGAAAAGTCAGAAAACTAACAGTCCACAAAAGATTAACAGAGAGTCCATCAGCTCTGTCAGTCAACACACTGTAGGAGCAAACAAGCCATCTACAAATGCCAGCCACACCGTTTCACTGAACCAGATGTGCTGGCCCTAGCAATTACGTAGCTGTACTGTAAGGCCAGACTACCTACTTCATGTGCCTGGTCTGTCAAAAATGTCAAACTGCGTGGCCACAGACAGGATAAAAACGCAACAAACTTCTGCAGTAGCTTTACATGCATATGTGTGGCTTTAAACCGGGTTGTGGGATCATGCCTTCAGAGCCATGAAGCCATTCCCATGTCATTTTTTCAACAATTATTGACTTGCTCAGAATCACTTTCACTCTACGACAAAGACAAACATAAAACCAACACAAACTTCAATGAGACCCGCATATGAAACCCCCCACGGCCCAGGGCTGACCTTCCGTCCAGAAAAATTTGGTTAGACCAACCGACCGTGGGAAGCTGGGAAGGGTGAGAGCTGTCCCTGCGGAAGGACGGTGGTTTTAGGGAGCTAAAGCCAGGTCCACACCGGAGGACTGAAAGCCGCTGCACCAACAGAAGCCTCCCAGCCAGGCCGCACCTCACTTTCGCTGGAGGACGCACCTTTGATCCCTACGTACACGGGGACAAATCCGGCTGCCCGAGGCAAAGCACCCGCGCCAGCCTGCGCTCCGCTCCCGCCGGGGCCCGGCCGCACCACGCCGGACGCCCGGCGGCAGCGAGGAGGCRGCCGGGGCGGGGCGGGGCGCTCCGGGGCACCGCCGGGAGAGCGGCGGAAGCTCCCGGCAGGCCCCGCGCTGCCCGTCATGGCGGCGGAGGTGAGGCTCCTCGCCCTCGGCAGCTCGCCCCCTGGCACCGCCGGGTGCCGCCAGCGGCGGAGGGAGGCAGAGGGCGGAAGGGGAGCGACGCCCCGGCCCGTGGCAGGCGGCAGCAGGCGCCGGGGTGGGAGGGACGGACGGACGCCCCTCGCCGCTCTCGGCGGAGGGAAGCGTTGGGCCTGTGAGGCGGCGGGGGCAGATTCTCCCATCGCCCCCCGGCTTCGCGGCTGCGAGCCCCCCTTGGCCGGCTCCAGCCGCGGGTAACGGCGGTGCGCCTCTCTGCCGCCCGGCGCCCCCGGCCCGGGAGGGTGAAGAGAAGTGCCGTCGTGCCGCTCCTGCTTGGGGAGACGCGTGTGTGTGTGTGTGTATGTGTGTGTGCGCGCGCGCGTGTGCATCCCGTAGTGTCCTTAGGGAGGCACGGGGCGGAGGCGCGTTGCAACCTGTCACGCAGGTCTCGCCGCGCCCGGCAGTTTCTTCTCTTCGCATTGCCTTGCGCTGGTGGTCGTGGGAGAGGGATCATCCCTGTCGTGTCTAGCCGCTAAAAGTTTTTTTTGCTGCGTTTTAATGACACGCTGTTTTCCAAACTATATCTTTATATGTATTTTTCTTCCTCTAGGGATCTTTTGAGAACGTACTTGATCCAATATGGCTTTGATTAGCCGAAAAAGTTTTCAGTTTTACTCATCCAGCACACCAGCAAGCAGGTCCATTTTGATGACCCTAAGCAAAAGGTTGAGCTTTATCAGTGGGCAGCAAAAGCCCCAAAACTGTACCTCTGTAGCCATGAGGATGCTATGTTTCAAAGATAAATCTCAGTATATGTTTTGTAGAAAAAACCACGTACAACTGCGGATACAGTCTCTTTCTGTTAATGAAACTGTGCATCTTTGTGGAGATACTGGGAGCAGTCCTAAATCTGATAACGGGTGGATGGATGAACAACTGTTTTTCAAGAAGTTGAACAGCCTTTGTACATCAAAAGAGATTTTTGACTTTCTTAGCTCTCTGGAAGTCATGTCTGATACTATGGCATCAGGAGCCCTGCAGAGGATTTCTGAAGTTGAGGTGGATGACAATGGTCTGAAAAACCCTGAAGGAGTGTTAGAGAATGAAGTTTTCAGGGCATTATGCTTCCAGTTTGAATTTGAATCCTCAAAACTGTCGAACACTGGGCTGCTGAATGCATTGCAAGCTTTGATAAAACTACGTATAGATCCCCAGAGTACACTGATGGCAAGCTTGCTTTCAGAGGGTGAGGAACGGCTTGGTAAAGGACAGTTGACTGTTAAAAATCTGTGTGCTCTTGGAGAGAGTTTGCTTGAGTTGGAAGGCCCAAGTTGTGTGGCGCTGGAACAAATTGTGAACCACATGCAAGAAAAAGACGTTGAGAAGTGGAGTCCTCGGGAAATGGTGATGGTTTATAAGATACTGCAGGTGACTGTCAGGGAAGGGGAACAATACCAAGACTTGCTAAACAGAATGAACATTGTCACTTTAACCATAGTGTCCCAGCTAAGCCCAAAGTTCACAAGCATAATACTGAATTCACTGGTTGTTCTTCATCAGACTCAGGCAGTTGCCTTAGTGACAGCACTGTGTAAGCATTCTGTGAAGCATATTCCACATTTCACAGGTGATGAACTGGTAAATGTACTGGAAGCCTTCCTATACTTTGGACATCGTGAACAAATTTTTACAGAGGCACTGGAAACACATGTTCCCAAGGCCATCTTTGCCATGCATCCTCAAATAGTCAGCAAAGTCATGCAGTACTGCTGCCAGAAGATGATACTTTCTAAGCCCATCTTTGATGCAGTGGCAGAAGGTTTCATTTCAGATGCTGACAGATTTACCACTGACCAGATTGCTGAGTGTATTATACCATTTGGGACTCTTAACTATCTGCCTCCAAGTGCTTCTTCCTTGTTTAGGAAGCTTGAAACTGTACTGCATACTCGCTTTAGTCACTTTCAGCCTCACACCTTGGTGAACCTGCTGCACTCATGTGTTCTTATTCAACGTTACCCAGTAAATTTTCTGCCAAAAATATTTAGTCCCTATTTTCTGCAGCAGATTCAAGGTAAGGAGCAATGTTTCTCTTGCTACGTTCCACATTTCTATTACGTATTGTGTCTTTTGTCAAGAACCCATTTGTTATAAGTTACACCTGCCAAATCAACAATGACCTGATTAAGGTGACTGGAGAATAGTGATCAGGAGGCCAAAGATTGTTGCTTCCTTGTCACAGTTGCAATTGTCTTTCAGTTTATATCATTTAGAGGAGTTTGAAAATTATCCTGCACAGTCTTAAACAGAGATTTGAAATCCCTTCAAAATTTTATTTCAGTTAATCCTTCTGCTTTTCTAAAAAATACTGACCCTCTGTTTTTCCCCATTTTTGTCCTTTGTCTCATACAGGTTTTAGATGCTAAGTTATTCTGTGCAGGAAATGTGTTACCTTTAACTCTGGTTGTTTAAACTTCTGCCTATGCAGTGACAGATGTGAATACTCACACTGAAGTGAGACTATGTTACTATGAGACTGGTAACATTAGGAAGGCTAGTGAGACTAGTTATTATGGAACTAACAAGACTGAGACCAAAAGTGGTAGATTTTTTAATGGTAATGACACTTGGAATGATGCATGAGTGATGTAAAATATAGTTTAGTGATTATGGGTTCATCTTTCTCTAAATCATTGCATTGTAATGACTGCCACATGAGGGATGTGGCATGAAGGTGGAACACTAGATAATGAGTCCTGAGACTTGACTTTTATTCTGGGTTTAGCCCCCCATTTGCTTTGCGGCTTTGGGAAGTCACTTGACTTTTCTGTATCTTTTTCTTCCCCCACAATTGTTTGCTTTGCTTACTTGGATCTCGTACTCCTTAGGGTTGAGACTGGCTCTTAGGCATTTTACTCAGGGGCTAGCCCAGGGGCGGACATATTTCAAAAAACAATAGAAATACTAGTAGTACTGATTGTGAAGCTAAAATAATTACCTTCTGCTTGTGCACTGCTGGTTAGATGTAGGATTTCACTGCCTGTCTTTTTAAAGTTAAGTTCTCTGTGACTTTGCATAATCCTTATTTCTGGATATCTTCCTAAGCATCCAAACCACTCTCTTTCTGAGGCACTAAGGGCAAGGTACACGATCACAGTTGTCAGAAAACCTGTTCATAGCCTTTAAAATTGGGACCAAATTCTAATAGGCAAGAAAAGTTACAATAACGCTTTCACAGCTTACTTATATTTGTGTTATTAGCAAGCTCACCTATTACTACAGGAAAAAATTCATTGTTATATTTTAAAAAACAGTCTAAAAATCCTTATAAACTTTGGTCAAGATTAGTACAAATTCTAGAGAGAAGTGAGGTGAAGTGTAGCATTGGGACAAAAAGAATTTAAATTACTATTATTGATAAGAACATGTTACAGTTACACAGAATTTGTAAATCTCAGGCAGTACAAAATGTGTTTTTCAAAGACTATTTTGCCTTATGATTCAAATAAGGTCCATTGCACGTAAGTGATTCTAGCGCTTTATTCCTTACCTTCCGTCAGGCTGCGTCGTGTCCAGCTTTTCAGGTGGTGGTAAGGTAGAACCAGGTATGGACTTCTGCTGTCATCTCTTCTCTTTCAGGATAAGGATTATTGTATTACATTCTTGCTTCCAACTTGGTTATATTTCTCTTTCATATTGTATTATGATCAGCTTGTGAAAGCTGAAAAGGGTAAATGGATAAAGCTGAAAAAAATAATCTGCAGTGCATAATTGTTGGCTTAATTAAAACAGAAGTGAGATCTGTAACAGTAAAATGTAACAGCGTCATAAATATGAGCAGTTAAGGATAGGCTTGCATGTTTTTTTTAATTATCTAGGTAAAAATGTAAATTGAATTCTAAGTCTCACGTATTTTTTAACAAGGCATAAATACTGGTGTTTCCTCCTGGTTTTTAAATTACTTTTAATCTAGAACATGATGCAGTTATGTGGTGCTTCTTCCCATTGGCATCCTGTCTGCCAACCACACTCCTCTGGTGGAGGCTTCTGTGCCCGTCTTCGTTCCATGCCCTCAGCTACTTTTGTTTCCACCTCTGAACGAGCACTACAGTCCCATCCTTGGCCCTCTTACCATACTGAGGAAAGCATTCTGAAATTTAAAAATCTACCCCATGGTTTATCCCATCTTTCTTAGGAGAGCTCAGAGTCTGCTCACCTGCTGCTTCCAAGACTGTCTTGTCTGCAAGGGCTGCCTTCACCTAATTGTTTTTTGGTTTGTTTTTTTTCCCAGTCTAGTAAGTTTCTAGAACATCCCCCATGTGATAGCCTGTCCTTGACTGTAACTGTAACATAATCCAACACTTTTGGACACAAACCTATTATGAACAACACAGTTGTAAGCTATAGATTTCAAGTAATTCTGTGTTAGATAGTAAAGCGTGTTTGGTGGCATTATAGGGATATGTAAGCTACGCCAGAAAGATGAGTGACTTCTCTAGATCTCAGCTAAGATTTCTCTGTTAATAAAACTATATAGAAGGTCAAGTTTTCAAAGTGATTAGAAACTTTGGTCACTCAATTTTTAGCTGTTCAACATAAAATACCTTAAGAGGTTGATTTTTAGGAAGCAGACATTCCTCATATCCTAAAATACAGAATGTCTTTTAAAGTTCTCAAGCTGATACTTCAAAAATGAGAAACCTTATAGTACCACTTACTTTGAATATGTTCTTTTAAATCAATATAAAGGTATTCGCTACAGTGGTGCAAGTTCAGAACAGGAACTTGAGGAGATGAGCTGCATGATTAGCATCTTATACTGCATCAGGATTTTACCATTCTATGATAATACTTTGCACATAACATGAAAGATTCTTCAACTATACACTTGTAGACAAATCTCCAGAAATGATTCAGTATTATCTGCTACTTTCAGATAAAAAAAAAAATCTGAGTGAAAGAATGAGATCCTGGGTTTATAACTTGGGGAGAGGGGTTTGTAAGAAGAAGGAAATGGGATATTTCTCTGAGCCCTCAACTCAAACTTATTCCTCCCTGTAGGACGTCCTGCATCTCTCAGATTGTCATTTTTTTTCTGAAAGAGTATGACAGTCTTAACTAAGATCTTGCTAGTTGTATATTTTTTTTTATATTGATGATATTTCTGTAAATAATTTCCTCATTTTTCTAACTGCGTCATTTCACAGCTGATCTTTTTGTTCATTCAAACAATCATGAAGGATGCTAATGATCAAGTAGCTTCTCTGCGCGTTAAACTGAGTATCTTTTCCTAATTTCTGCATGATAGTTTGTGTAAAGATACTTTGTTGAAGGTACACCTGAAAGCCTGAATATTTTTGTTTCAGCTCAGCCACCTGGTTTGGACAGAATTGTTAGCTCCCAGCTAACCCAGCTGTTTCTGACTGTTACCTTGGAGTGTCCATTTTATGAGGTATGGTACATATGAAACCAAAACTGATCTTATCACCTCTTGCTAACGTCATTAGGGCCCAGTTGATAATTAGTTGAAGACTGTCTTTCCCTTAAAAACACTGGCATCGGATGAAACAGCTTTTTTTTCTTCTTGATGAAAATATGAAGCATTTCTACCTGTTTGATTGACTTATTTGTATGTTTAACGGAACTTACTAGCTCTAAGTTAAAGTGCTTTTTGAGTATTTCTGAGTACTTTTCCAACAACTATTCCTTTTTTATATCTGACTTGCGAAGTCTTAGAGAACAGAAGAGATCAGGCACTTTGATGTTGGCCTGACTGCAGAGGAATGGGAACAGTTGTGCATTTCCCATGAGTGATATGTTCAGCGTGATAGCATGGAAGGTTGCTGAGGATATTCTGGTGGTTGGTTTTTTGTTTTGTTTCAATTTTTTTTAAGTTTCTGGCAGATCATACCTCAGACTGTAAGTCTCTCAATAGACATGCCTTTGAAATGCACAGAATATGTTTTGCTACATTAATATGAGGTAGCAAAAATGTTATCTCCCTTTTTCTTTTCTTTCATTTGGTTTTCTGTCATTATGTAGGGTCCCAAACTCCTTCCAAAGTATCAAGTAAAGGCCTCTCTCACACCTCACAGTTCCCTGGATGTTCACCTCCTCAAAAGGGTGAAGACTGGATTACTTTATTTACTGAAAAAAAGAATATATTTTGCATCAGAAGTATCAACACCATATTTCTATACAGTTGGTAAGTAACATTTCTTTAGATTAATAATTAAATGTGTACTTGTGCTGTCAAAACTTTAGGTTCAGTTATTTTCCAGAAATAAAAATTATTGATTTTATTCCCTTTGTGCACATTCTAAATTGTGCAAATATGGAAAAAGTAACTGGAATACAAAACTCTGTAGAAGGTCTGAAATGAGGAAACATTATGGGAACTTTAAGTAAATGCATTTTCAAAGTGAGAAAGAACAGGGAGAGAAGAGAACTGCAATAGTACTTGGAATTTACACAGCTGGTCTGCACTGAAAATAGCTTCTAACTCTTGTATTCTGTATTTTTACTATCAGCTCCCCTTTTACTTATCCTGTAAACAATTTGTGTAATGTAAAGCAAAATGAGGCAATGCCACTCACCTGATCTCTCTGCTTTGGTGGTGAGTAGAGAAAGGGAGAGCTGGAAGGTTGTCAGCCCTCTGCCCTGCTGGGCTCCTCTCCCCTTAGCAAAAGCTGTTGACTACATATAGTCAGTGGGGCTTTGTGGACTGAAAGAGAGGAGTGGGCAAAACATAGTGTTTCATGTGCCAGGAAAGGAAACTGAGAGAAGGTAATGATGAGGAAAGATGTATGCCCAGGAGGGGTGGAGGATAAAGAAGGTGTTGAGGGAAGAGTCTCTTGGACCCCGTGGACATCGTAGGGATTGAAAAAAAAAAAATCAAGAGGGAGGGATGACTCCGGAATTACTGTCCAGTTCATCTTCCACATGGGGTTGAAGTTGGCAGGGTATAGGTCCCAAGCTCTGTTTGCAGATTGACATCATCTATAAAATTAGGGAATTAGTGAGAAAAATAAAGGGCGGGGGGGAGAGAGAGAGAGAGAGGGAGGGAGTCTCTCCCCAAAGTCCTCAAAATTCCAGAGGCCCTAGCCAGCCCAGCAAAGTGCCATTTAACTACGTTATGGTTTTTAGTGGACTTGGAATACTACTTTGCTGTTAGTGTTATGAAAGGCTGAAGTGTTACTAATTATCATTCATTCGTGTTAAATAGTCTGTACACATCTTTTGCAAGCCTCTGTGATTTAGAAAAAAGTATTGCGATAGTATTTTAGTTATTTTATAAAACAATGAACTGTAAGAGGATGAGAATTACAGTAAACAGTTTGTTATATGAAATGAGTTTTAATGTCACTTCTCTTTTCATCTATACTAGATATTGAGATTAAATTAGATGAAGAAGGTTTTGTATTGCCTGCTGCCCAATGTGAAGAGGTACACAGACGGTAAGAGAATAAAAGAAACCACTGGTAAAATGTTAACATTGACAAAGAGCATCCGGGGTGAAACCCCAGCAAAATTTAAGCTAATTGGAGTTTTGCCATTGACCTCAACAAAGCTAAGGTTTCACGTTGAAACCACTGGCAAAAGGACAAAGTTGGCAAAATTAATGATCTGCACTTTTTCCTCATTATTTTGCCTCCTGACTATACAGTGTCAGACAGTCTCTTTACTCAGTGACAGTCAGGATCAAAGTGATCCTGATTTGGCTTATAGTAATGTATTTTGATCTTCTGTAATTAATTTCAAAATTAAAACCAAATTAATTCTAATTGAGCGTGTCCGTATAGATTTAACACAGTTTAAGCCAGTTTGAGCTCACAAATTTACTTCTGTAAGGAATCCTGTGTAATGAGGATATTTGCTACAGATGCTGTTTTTATTGAAAAATGCATAAGTGTTTAAAAAATATGTTAAACAAGGATTATTTTGGGGAACCTTGGATACAAAGTTAAGCAACCTGCCTGTGTGGTGTTTGCAACTGCACTTCTGTGCTTAAAGCAAAAGTCTTTGAAAAGGTTATGTTTTCTCCAGCTTAACCTTCACAAGATTCACAGACTAATATAGGTTCTTTCAAAAATCCCATGCTTAAATGCTTAAGAATGGGCTTTAATTTTTTTAAAATTACAGCTTTCATGTGTAAATAAGGTCACAATATACTTAACATACTGAAAATTTAAGCAACTTTTTTACCGTGGATATACAAATTTTGGTTTAAGTTGATGTGATTTTTATCACCAAGGAGAAAATCCATGATGCTGCCAACAATATGTACAGGTTAAAACTTAAACTACAACAGGTTGAACAGGTACACTAATAAGTTGAATAAATTTAGCTGCTGAAATGTTTTCAAGCTGAGAAGTATTTTGTATGTTTTTCCTTCTAGAGGAATTCAAAACAGCTTACCAATAGTAGCATTAAAAATATCAAACTCTTACTAACTTGTATGGTAATTTTTGTTCAGAGCATATAAATAAGCTTTTCAGATCAGTTTCATTAAGCTTCAGGCTTTCCCCCTCCCACCCTTAAATTGAGTGATTTAAACTGTCCTGAACTAGGTAACTCCCATGCTACAACACCTAATTCTAGGAGGTATTAGGGAGTAAGAGGGGAGGTATTGTCTCATGCTTTTTAGGAACTGCAGTAGCTGTGGTGATTAAAATAATTGATTTTTTTTTTGATACTACACTTGTGCTTGATTTTAGAATTGCCCTCTGTGTTGATGGTCAAAATAGATTTTGCGTTAATAGCCACAACCTGTTGGGAGAAGAAGCTATTAAACAGAGACATCTTCAGTTACTTGGTTATGAAGTTGTGCAGGTAAAGTCCAAAGACAGTGGTTTGCTTTTGCTGTGGCTAACAAAACAAATGAAGTATGATTGTTTTATAATGCTTAAAACTGTAGTTGCAATTACTTCCCAAGGCAGATGTAGTCTTGTCCTTTCTATATTATGTTCTCTCTGCCTAGCTTTTGCCTTTTTGAGGGTGTTACAGAAATTCCTTTTTCTTCCTTGGATCAATTAGTGTATTCTGCCTGTGTTTTCTGCCAAATAGTGGCTCCTTGAAAGAGTACTTCTCTGCAGTGATTAAGGTTCAAATCTTGACTTAAAAGAAAATGTTGTCTAAGAGTTCAGTAGAATTGGGATTTTTAATTAAATACTTTTTAAAAAAGAATTGGGAGTTTAAAAAGAGGAGTTAAAAAAAAAGGAGCTGCTTTGTATTGTAAATAATATTTTAACAACAGAGTATATGCTTTATTTTGCCTGTTGAATTAATAGGGGTATTTTTATCTTTAAACATACTTTGGACCAAACCAGTTACTTTTACATTTTTGAGATTTTCTTTTCCATTTATAATCAGGTATCACATAAGCCTAACTCCGTTATATTTAACTTACTTTAAACTGTAATGGGTATCACTCTCTGTTTTACAGTAATCTCTATTCAGGTGATTTACAGATCAATAATACACTTAGGATTAAATGCTTAATTTTAAAATAAACACATCTTTGATGTGTAATTTTACATCTGCTTAATGAACATCAATCTTTCTTACCCTGCTGTTTATTAAAAGGTATTTCCAGCAATCATTTTTGTTTTGTTTCCAGATTCCATTTTTTGAGATAGAGAGTCTACAAAATTGCAGAAAAATGGCAGAATATCTACACAAAAAAATCTTTCCTCATACATACGGACTCAGCTGCTGACACTGGAGAATAGTACTAAATCACAGGTTGACCTCCTGTACTATAAAGTATAAATATTGTACATGGAAGAAGAATTCTATTTTCTAAATAACTCCACCTAAGACAATTTGAGCTTCTGAATGTGAGACCTTCCAATATTTGGAACAATTGACATGTAAAGAGTAATAAAGAGCAACATATTTTCTTAAGTTTTGCGTAAATATTTATTATAAGTTAACAGATGTGTCAGACAGTGCTGCATTTCCGTTGTATTTACACTGGTTCTAACTCACAGCTGCAAATGGACAGATGTGACTATTCAAGGATACTGGCTGGTGCTGAATGTACAGAATGTGCCATGCTACCTACCAATCAGGGCTTTTCTTGACAGTATAAAAAGAAATTGTGCAATTTACTCATAGCTGTTCGTGTGATTTCCCAAGGGTTTCATAAAACTAAAATCTGCAGTAGTTGCACAAGCAGTATTGGCTTATTGCTCATACTTAAGAGATGTAGAGTGCTGTTCACTAAATAGCAATCCCTTACAGAAAATGAGAGCATTTTTATTAAAAAGATTTGCTTTACTTTGTAAAAGAACAGCTGCCACAGGGTAGTGGACTTGCACAGCTGTCTCTGTGGGGGCCACCCTACWTTCTGGGTATGTAGTATTTGTAGTTTTGTCTTTGGTGGCAGTTTTAGCTAAACTGGCTAAATGGGGTCATGTATGCGCTCCAGAGTTCCTTCAGTTCCTTCAGCCTGCCATTTGAGCCTAAACTGAAACTCATTATGCTGTGAAGCTCAGAACTATGTCCTATGCAGTCCTTTTTTTATGTATAAATTCTGGCAGAAGGGTGAAACTGAGAACTGGAACCAGTAACCACTTCAGCTGGAACAAGCGTGCCCTAACTTGGGTCAACGTGTTGCTTTACAGATGGATGAAGGGACAATGACATAGCCTTTGTTCCGATCACATAACGTATACTTGATGAACTGCTGTGTAAAACACATTTTCAGGTTAGCTTGTGTATCCTGTCTTGTGTGAAATTATTACTTACGAGTAGCAAAGCAGAATTCCCAGCATCACCTAGTTTGATTTTAACTATTATGATTTGATAAAAAAGGTGAAACTTTTACATCCTTGAAGTTCTATATATTTCACCAGTAGATACAGAATGTGGCCATTTTTTCCTTACAAGGCTACTGTTAATTTGTGAGTTGCGGGCGTCTGTCAATTGTCCCAACAATCCCTGGAGATTTTTGGATGCAAAATCCAGATCCAAAATATGATTTACATTGGGTCATGCTCTGCATTCTGTTCATGTTGATTTGTTGCATGTATAAAAGCCTTATTGACAGTAGTATGTCAGCACTGACAGGTGAGGGAGCACCAAGAGGTAATGAGATACTTTCCAACAGTGCCATAGGAAGCTCACAGCACATCGCTAACCTAACAGTTGTCATCCTAGCAAAAGAGAAATTGAAGGAGAACGACTGAAATGTCTTTGCAGACATTTATAAGGAACTTCTCCCTAATACAGAAGAAATTGTCAAGGTATTTTTTTGACACTAACTGAGCACTGAAGGGAGAAGTCAGCCACTCAGAAGTGAATGAGAAACAAGCAATAGGAGGAACAACCTGTGAAAAGTGAGGAGGGATGAGAAGGGACTGAAAGAGAAGGGGTGACACAAGCAAAGAAACGAGAGAGGAAAACTGATACTGGTGTCGATGACCCATGCCTTTCTCCACGGTGGAAGTGAGTTGGTGATGCTTATTTCTCACACAGGCCAGAAGGTGGTGGTGTTCTCAAACAGATTTGATTTCCCGTAGTTTTTCAAACACAGATGGTTTGTATATATAGTAAAGCTACTTAAAAGTAGTAATTTGTACTGACTGTCCCAAACTAAAAATAATTTCTCTAAAATATGGCCATATTCCATCTCATTCTTCACTGGTATACATTTGATACTGATTTTTGAAAAAGCATTCTGGTATTGTCAGAAAACATTTCCTTCTCACTTTGTTCTTACTGTGATTCCTTTCATTTAATGCTGCTGGATTTGTTTAACGAAGTATTTATTGTTGAAAAGGAATGTGGCAGTTACTGCCCTCTTGCCCCTAGCTCATTGAATATAGAGGCACTTGCAGGTCATGAATAATGAAAGTAATAAACACCTCTTGCAACGGGCTGCTCTGTGTGCTCTGCTTCTCACATCATGCCAAACAAGTGCTATTGATTGCCTAATTTACTACTTATCCAGGCCCTACATTAAGAAGTTCTTTGTTTTTATTATTTTTTACCAGGAGACTCACTGTGTTCACAAATGATATAGGTTTCCTATGTGTAAGTACCTGACAGAACTCCAGTGTCAGTCAAAGCTGTGGACTTCCAGTCCTTGTTCTGGTATGATCAGTCTGCCTGTTGTTCCTTTCTGAACAGTACTGCCTCAGCTTTAAACTACAGCAGGATCTATGGCTCTTGAGAACCAAACTGATGCATACCCTGCAGGAGATACTCCTTCTCCTGAAACTACCTTATAACTTTAGTACTGGATTCAGTGAGAATACAAGGCACTAAATGTTTAAGCAGGTTTAGACATTTGCTCTAAACATGCTTTTTAAATGACTGCTGCTCAAATCCTTGTGTTTTTTCCATCCTCTCTACCAAACTATTTAGTGCTTGTTTTCCTAGTATTACTTTTTTTTTTTTTTTTTGGATACAGAACCAAAGATGATTTTTCTTGTGACAGTCTTGAACAATCCCTCAGACACCATTCATGTAGTGAAAGCGAAATGGATGTCTGAAATCAGCTAAGCCCAGATTTTGTCTATTTAAATGCTAAGTACTCAGAAGCTCCCTTTAATTTGACTTCCATTTGAAGTCTACTGAAACTGCTAAGCACTGAAACTCTAAGTCAGATCATTTCTTTACTAGCCCATTTATGGGTAAGCCCATCCATTTTGGAAAATCTGAGTTGAATCCCTGTTTCAGCTGTTGTGCAGATAAAATAACACCTAGCAATTTTGTAGCAACACTGTAAGGATTAAGAAGACAGTGACCACTGATACCTTGAGGAGCAAGGTCACTTAAATGTTAAGTCTGTGAATAGTTATATAGAAGCACTGCCTAAAATAGCAGAGAGGCAGCTGTTGACCCAACAGGTCTCATTTCCAGTCTTGCTACCTAAAATGTTCAGCTCGTGCTGATGCTCTTCTTTATGAGATTTTTATGAGACTGTAAGGAGAAGACATGCATTTGAAGTAGCATGAATTACAGCTGCTATTTCATCCTATTTTTAATCCAAATCATTCTCATTAACTAAAATGTAGAGGAAAAGGCAAAAGCACCATATTGCTTTTTGATGCGAGGTCACGTTTTTTCCACGTAAATGTTGCTGGTAATGACAGGTACAAGAGACTTAGCATGGATCCAGGCTTGGAGAAGGTTTTTCCAATAAGCAGGTGATGCCATTTTTCCTGTAGAATTCTGCCTGCACGTGATTAATCCTTGCATGATCTCTGATCGGCTGCTCTATGGGCTTATTTATGCGTCTCCCATACTCTGAAGATGACAAAACAGCAACAGGTCTTGCCATTTCCTGTGAAAATATAAAATCCTCCTTATAAGAAAATCACAGAGCGAATACTTGGTAGTTATCTACTGCCAAATGTGCTGTGGCCAGGGGCAAAATAACACAGAACTATACAGCATCTGCTATATGGATGTATATTTATTTAGCAGTGATCTGCACTCTTACTGTTCCATCCTTGACCTAGTTTTTTATGTATATTAATAAACCATGAATGTATCACTAGATGACAAGATGATAAGATACGGAGCTGTGCCATGAGTTACTGTGGACTGATAATTTTTACACGCTCATACACACATACAGAGGCAATTACCATGTGATTACTGGCAAACTAAATGCTATTTTACTGGAAAGTGGCAGAGATTTTATTTTCATTCTTATATTTTTTGTGCACTGACTTGCATGATTCATTTGAAAAATAGGAGAGATTTAATTTGTATCCCCTGTTACAGGAACACCTACCCTGCTTGCACAATGCAGTGAAACCACTGCATAAAAAAAATCAAAGCCTAAAGAAAAACCCTGGGCAACCGCTAGTCCATGCAAGCTTTCCCTGAAGGACATAAAGCATATACTACTGTATTTTTGCACCATGAAAGGTTTTACTAAAAACGCTTGTAGCTGTAAGATTACAGAAATGACTGCTCTGCAATGATGGGAAGTGGATGTGGTGAAAAATAATCTGACCCAGAAAAGATTATTTTAAGCTTGTTCTTAGTAAACTGCACTTTAAGTGACTGCAATCACTATCTGCAATCTGCAGTTCCTTCCTGTGCCACGGCAATGGGGAGCTCTGGAGTCAGAAGGGAAAGACGGGATTTGTTTGTTTTTCTTTCCCTAGCCAAAGGTATCAGGCTGCTTGTATGTCTGCGCACTGGCTAACGCAGTAAGCCTTGGTCCCCAGTGTGTTTACCTAGTCTTATGATATAAACGATATCTACAAGGAGAATCAAAATGCAGATGCCATACCACATTTCAGGAGCAAACAAATGATATCTTTGCTACAACAGATCCAAGTCAGAGCCATATCGGCACTTATGGTAGAACCTGTCAAGCCCATGAGCCTCTGCATTTCCTGCAAGGATGAAGGTGGGAGCACAGATCCAAGGGGTCTCATAGCAGGGCAGTCAGATGTGAGGCATTTCCAGACTCATGGACAAAAGTAGACCTGAGATTCTGGGGAAGACGCTGCAAACCCTTTTCTCAAAAAAAAAAAAACCAGAAAAGCCCACTCCAAAACAACCATTCATCCCCCAACTCTCCCCCTACCCTTCCTGTCTACCTTGCTCCACCCCATTAAAAGCTATTCAGTACACCAACTTATAACCCCACCAGAATAAAAATCAAGTCAAGAAGAGTGGCAGGCAAAAAATAAGACCATTTCTTCCCCACCCCCAGTTGTGGATAAATGTTGAAAAAGGAGAAATGACAAAATCTTTGTACCATCAGGAAAGACTTTGCTAGCAATGCAGGGTTTACAATGCTAATGATGGGCAGCAGTATGTAATTCTGATAGTTTGTGTTCCCTTTAAGTAAATAAGATTCAGTTTCAGCATCCTTGGTAGCACAGCGCTGACTGTGCACAGTGGCATTTCATCTTTGCGGGTTCGGCATTCAGCAGATTTCAGATTTTCCAACAGTTGGCTGGGATGCATCCCCCTACTCGCCTTCGCAGCGTGTAATTCTAGCACTGTTAATGCATGAAATCAGCAATGGCAGCCTTGTGCAAACACTCCACTGCAGTCACTGTGCTACGTGTAGCTAAACCGAGTATCTGTGACTGTACTGTTGGATTGCCTGGGTGCACCCAGGCTCCCTGCAGGAAATGAAGGGCTTACTTGCAGAGGTTTGTTTTTTTCCACTTCAAGGAAAGGAGTGTACCATGGTGGATTCAGCCTGTCTCCTTTCAGTATTGTACTGAAAAGATGTCAATTGTGCCCTTTTTATTTATTATGTTTTATTACATAGTTATGATTATATAAAGTCTGTGAGGGCCACTGAGGTAATTAAAGAGCAGGAGTCGAGTATGTGACCTGCACTTACTTATGGGGAAGTAAGTCCAGTGTTGGGTGTCATCACGTGCAGGAGGATCATGTTGTAACATTTAACAGCTGTGGGTTTGATGTGTCTCCATGCTAATTAAAGGGCTGGATTAAGGGACACCTGTTCAGGCAGCCTCCCTTGAGTGCACTGCCCAGCAGAGCTGGTATGAATTCTGGCCCATATGTGTTTGCTTTAGGAAGCAAACTGGTAGGAAAGTGAGTTTTGCTGATCCTGAAAGGACAGAAAAGCTCAGTAAGAAACCTTAACTCTGCATTGATAAACTGTTTCTACACAAATTTCCCAGCTGGAGTTTGGGCTTGGTATTGTGTGTGTGTGTGTGGCTTTGTTTTGTTTAAATAAAAAGGCTCATTTTTTATTGGAGTAGTCATTTACATGGCTTTTGGCCTCACGCAGACGTGCAGTTGAGTAACTAGGCATGAGCAGGTGATACTAATGGGCACTCCTGGGATTCCTTTGGGAGCACCCAATACTCCCTGCACTGTCTGACAGAGTTGAAGGGCATTATGGCTATACACTGAACTGTCTGGCATATATAGCTGCTAGTGAGAGGAATCACAAGCAGTGGCCTTTGTCCCAAAATCTCAACAGTTTTATTACACAGCAATTACAGTAATTTTAACTTTTGTCTCTCTGTTCCTTCTTCCATCTCTATCATACATAATCACCAATATGGGCAGCCATTCTTAGCCTACCCACCTCTTTACAACCCATGAACCCATCAGGATTTTGAGGCCATTAACACACAGAGGTTGCACTTCATTTGGTTTTTGACAGCCTCCGCCTCTGTGTGTATGTGTATATAAATATAAAAAAAATATATACACACACTTGTGTATGTATGTGTATTATGTGGACTTTAGTAAAGCCTTTGACACTGTCTCCCACAGCATTCTCCTAGAGAAGCTGGCGGCTCGTGGCTTAGACGGGTGTACTCTTCGCTGGGTAAAAAACTGGCTGGATGGCCGAGCCCAGAAAGTTGTGGTGAACGGAGTTAAATCCAGTTGGCGGCCAGTCACAAGCGGTGTTCCCCAGGGCTCAGTTTTGGGGCCGGTCTTGTTTAATGTCTTTATCAATGATCTGGATGAGGGGATCGAGTGCTCCCTCAGTAAGTTTGCAGATGACACCAAGTTGGGTGGCAGTGTTGATCTGCCTGAGGGTAGGAAGGCTCTGCAGAGGGATCTGGACAGGCTGGATCGATGGGCCGAGGCCAATTGCATGAGGTTCAACAAGACCAAGTGCTGGGTCCTGCACTTGGGTCACAACAACCCCAGGCAACGCTACAGGCTTGGGGAAGAGTGGCTGGAAAGCTGCCYRGCAGAAAAGGACCTGGGGGTGCTGGTCAACAGCCGGCTGAACATGAGCCGGCAGTGTGCCCAGGTGGCCAAGAAGGCCAACGGCATCCTGGTCTGTGTCAGAAACAGTGTGGCCAGCAGGAGTAGGGAGGTGATCGTGCCCCTGTACTTGGCACTGGTGAGGCCGCACCTCGAATACTGTGTTCAGTTTTGGGCCCCTCACTACAAGAAGGACATTGAGGTGCTGGAGCGTGTCCAGAGAAGGGCGACGAAGCTGGTGAAGGGTTTGGAGCACAGGTCTTATGAGGAGCGGCTGAGGGAGCTGGGGTTGTTTAGCCTGGAGAAAAGGAGGCTGAGGGGAGACCTTATTGCTCTCYACAACTACCTGAAAGGAGGCTGTAGTGAGGTGGGTGTTGGTCTCTTCTCCCAAGTAACAAGCAATAGGACAAGAGGAAATGGCCTCCAGTTGCTCCAGGGGAGGTTTAGATTGGATATTAGGAAAAATTTCTTCACCGAAAGGGTTGTCAAGCATTGGAAGAGGCTGCCCAGGGAAGTGGTGGAGTCACCATCACTGGAGCCGTTCAAAAAACGTGTAGATGTGGTACTTTGGGACATGGTTTAGTGGGCATGGTGGTGTTGTGTTGACGGTTGGACTTGATGATCTTAGAGGTCTTTTCCAACCTTAATGATTCTATGATTATTCAGATGCTGCATGGAAAAATACATATTTATATAGATATATATATATTATAGTATTTCTGTTTTCAAGGCAGCTGTTTAGAAACATGGCTGCCTACTTGCTTAGCTACCAGGGTGCCAGATTCTGCTGGCCTCGAATGCTTTGCCCAGTCTTTTCCAGGCATGTCTGTGGTCTTCTGATTGACCCTCCTTTGCACTAGCTCCCTATGAATTTCCTTCCTGCAGGGCAATCTGGTGTAGGTTTGTGTAACAAATTGACCAGCTTCAGAGACTTGGGCTCTCTCAGCAAATGCTGGCGTAGGGAGGGTGGATGTCAGAGGGCAGTGGTTGAGTTGGGGGCCCTGAATCCAGTCCTCTCAGGGAGAAGAGTTTTCAAGCATCACAGAAATAGCTGCAGGACCACCTGAGCTGCACCTCTTGAGGGGCACAGACAGTTCAGAAATCACTCTCAGTGACCTTGAAGCTCTGTAACAGAGGATTTGCCTTGCTCTGTGTCTCTCTTTCCCCATGCTTTAACTTGCATATGGCTTGTCACCTGGAAATCTACAGGTTGTCAAAGAGCAGGAGCTAAATCAGGTGTCTTCACTGGCTAATGCTTTTTCCTAAATCTCCAGGCTGAGGACAATGATGTCTTCCTACTGATTCTTTTGAAACCATATAGGCTGCATTATAAAGGGTAAAACAATGTCTACAGTCTCCAGCCATGTCAAAAAGTACAAAATACCTTTAACAAAGATAATTATGAAATTATGAAAGGGTTACCTCCTCATTAATGTTAAGACCACGACTCTTTGCGTGTTCTCTGTCACATCGGTGAAGATTTTTGTTGTAACCCTCTGGTCTTTTAAAAATGGAATCATAAGTGGAAACATCTCCTGTCTTGAGAAAAGGGAAAAAATGGTTAATTTGCAGTATTGCTTAATTTTACAGGTTACAGAATATATGTAGTCAAATCAATACTTAATAACTCAATACTTAATAATTAATAACAGTGCACATATAGCATTAGATGACGGCAACTGTAATATTACTGAGATACCATTAGCAAGTTCAGGTCAATCCTTTGGAATATATTGTCTGCAATAAAAATACCTAATGACATGTGGTATCTTTTTAAAGTCTGCTCAGCTCTCAAATTTCCCTTGTGGCAATTTACCTCAATTTTTCCCTGTAATCTGTTGTAACTTTTGGAAATTCAACTGCTTTGTTTGTTTGTTTGTTTTCCTTTTCTGAAATTTATATTCTCTTTCTTAAGTTCAT
The DNA here is from genome assembly GCA_030449065.1 of Oceanodroma leucorhoa. NCBI lineage: Eukaryota > Metazoa > Chordata > Aves > Procellariiformes > Oceanodroma > Oceanodroma leucorhoa. The sequence continues at coordinate 1,722,807 of JASVER010000129.1, read as the reverse complement.
AAGTTTGTCAAATGATCTGGCACTGTAATGTAAAAGGAAAACAGGTAGTTTCAGAATTCATTTGGAATGAAAAAGACAAAAGTATCCTGCAGTGGAATCACCATTTAATTTCTGATTAAAGCGGAATTGAGAAGAGTTCAGAAACACGCCACAGTGGTAATCCTGTGATCCAGCAGTATGCATGTATCTGTCACGTATGAAAATACAGCACACCCCAATCCAGAATATTATTGTATTTGTGATACCTGTTGACATAGTTGCATCCAAATAAGCAACATTAAAGATCTGATCTGCTGCCAAATGCATTTGTGAAATCCAATCAAGAAGTTCTCATCAATGGAATCAAAGGAATTTCAAAACCAAACAAGTTTTCAAGAAAAGAAAAGCAAAATCCTCTGTCAAAATACGCTGTCAGTTGTTAATGAACTACTTTAAAAGGTCCATATTCTGGTAAACGTGTCAATCGATCACTGGTTTTGTGCACAGCTGACTACAAATCTGAAAAATTGTGCATTTTGTTGGGCTTTTTTTACCTCTAATTCTACAATGTGGCCAATTTAGCCTTTGAAAAACTCTTGTATTTTGAGTCTTACAATTTACAATGCTATCCTCCAAAAACAGTAAAGTCAGGGCAAGTCAAGAAGGCTATAATGGTTCCATTAAAGGAAACCATAGGTAAGAGCGCTAGTGAGGCACCGCTGTAATCACAGGCTTCTTTTGGAAGGGTATCTCCATTACTTGGTTATGCCAAGAGGAGAGGTGGTTTGATATTTAACCTATCCATCCCTTCATTTCTCAAAAACCATCAAGCCTCACTGAATTTCAGGCACGCTCAAGAGCATCCTGCATCTGATTTGTCACCTCCATTATTATTATTATTTCTGTTTCCCTGCTTCTCCTTTCCTCCCCACACTACCAGTTTCATTCAGAATTTTAGTGGGCATCTAATTTGTGCTCACCACTGGAATGCTATTTGCTCCTTTGTTTTTATTCACGTGGCATTATTTGTCCATTATTTGTTACCTGTGTCAGAGCAGATAATTCATTCTTTCTGGAACTCGCAGATAGGTAGCCAGCCTGTTATGTTAAAAACTAGCCCTGTCCCAGATGATCTGTTTAAGATCTTCTGCCAGATGTGTAGAGGCAACACTTCTGTGCTCAATACATATATATATGCTCAACTTTTTGCTGCTGTTTCTTTGTTGTTAACTGCTGACCTAGTTGGCCTAGGCAATGGTGGTAGGGAGCTGTTTCTTAAACCCATCAGAGCAAGTGAATCACGCAGAGCAGACAATAAATTTGCACTCAGGGTGGGCATCCTCTGTGTACTGCTACTAAAGTAAACACTTTGCAAACATTCATTAATATTCCAGACATACATAAAGTAAGTAATAGCTTTCTCCATGTCACAGAAGAGGAAACACCATGCAAACTGGCTACAGTAACTTATGTAAAACAATCAAGGGAGCAACTGTCAGCCAAGGGATTAAAAGGCAGGAATTTCTGGCTTCTGGCCATGTGCTGAAGACATCTTCCTCTATTTCTCTCCACTTCAGTCTCTGACACACAGTTGGTTTTAGGTATTTAAGCTGCAAAAAGGAATGAAATTCCTTTTCATGTGTAAATAAAAAAATTCAAATTATCTAATTCCTTAATTGCGCAGAAGAATGGGTTGAATCTGCTTCCTCCCCTGTGGCCGAGGCCTGTGCTGTGAAGAAACCTATTAAACAGCTGTTACCACTTTTTGTTTCCATGCCACCAGAGCAGCATTTTCCACAAACCAGGTCATTGGGAGTGTGAAAGCAGACTTTATATTGTAAGCAAAAGCTCTACCATATGGTTGCTAATTCCGTGCAGATTGGATAGACTGCGAGTTCCACCAGCCCCAAGTGCACCACGCCAGCCCTCTGACCTGCCCTAGCCTTACTCTTGTGCTCTCCCTACCGTGTTTTGTTAAGTATGGCACTAACTGTGCCCGGTCACCTTTGGCTCAGAGCACCTTCCCAAGGTTACGCTGAAATCAACACGAAAGAGTCTGAAATTACAAATCTTCCTGTCTTTGAGCAGGGCCATCCAGTCAATGCTGGAAGTTGGTTTTGCTGTTTCTTTAATGCCCAGCGCTGTGCTGTGGTCTGCACCCTGCCCACACCCCAGGGCCACAGGACCTGCAAACTCTCACAGGTCGACAGTTGTCGCTGCCCAGTGCTCTGCACATTCAGCAGCCTGTCACTTGGGTGGGGAGGGGATACCCAGGGTGTATTTATTGTTGTAAATAAATATATGTTGCCATAATATTGCTATATTACACTGATATAACAGACATTTCATAAGTTTTTAACGTGTTTTTGAGAGGGTTAGAAGCTATTAAGCTCAATGTCTCATATGACTGTTTTCAGAGAGAGAAAGGTTTGCTACCCAGAAGTATAGCCCAGCTGAGGCTGAAGGTGTTAAGATTGTTTTAATTTCTGATTTTAAATATGAGGACAGAGAGAATGAGGAAAAAGGGTGATACAATGCAGCAGAGACCGAGGAGTGAGGCTCCCTGCTAGTTTACTTGAGCTACTACGTGTTATGTATCATCAGTGTTAACACCTTCAGAAGCATTCAGTTATCAAGTCATATATTGATGTTATTGTTTTGAGTAGCTCTCTTGATTTTCTTTATTAAAGCTGAGCATATGGAAAATTTGTGCAATGCACATTGAAAACCTTTTCCCTTGACTGAAAACGGAGCAGGTTGTTATTAAGGGGTCCCCGAGAGTATGCGTTATCAGAACAAACACAGGTGCCGCATCCAACCCTAGTGACAGACGATGCCTTTCCTAGTGTTCTCCCTGAAGACATCTCGCATTTCAGTGATACGGCCTATATTAAGGCCTGTTGGTCCTTAATCCTTGGCAAACCATGTCTCTGCCTTCTCTTGCCATCCAGTGAAAGACATTACCCTCATTTTCCGTCCACAAGTAGCAAACACCCGTTACAGTTGGCAAAGGCCTCTGAAGATAAAACCTGCTATTTAGGCATTAGATAGCCTAGCTACCGACTAATGCACGGCATTTCCGCTGGCCTTTGAAATATTAACGGGATTTTTTTAGTTACCGGCCTGACCAGGTCCCTCATGACGAGGGCCAAGCCCTTCCTTGCACAGGGACTGAGCACGATGTCATTATAGGCTGCGCAGAAACCCACGGGGAAGGCTTGTCCCTCCAGACCCGCCGGGCCCTGCGAGGCTCCCCGGCTCTCCCCCGGCTCTCCCCGGCTCGCTCCCTTCCCTCCCTCACCTTGGCCTCCCGGTGGAAATAGCTGAGCTCCGGAGGCCCTTCCCGCCTGGCCGGGATGCGGCTGAAGGCGGAGAGGGCGGAGAGGGGAGGCCGCCGCCTCCTTCCCGCCGCGCTACCTAGTGCCTCCGCTGCCCCTCCCGGCCCTCCTGCGACCGGGGCCCCCAGGGCCTCCGGGGCGACCGGGGTCGCCGGCGGGGCGGGGGAGGCCATGCTGCCGGGCGGCCGCCGTTACCCGGCAACGCTCTGCCGCCGCCCGCAGATCGCCTGGCGGCCCGCGGCGAAGGGAGGGCCGGGGCGGCGGGGCCGAGGCGGGCAGGGAGTCCCACAGCGCCGCGAAACGGGCTGCCGACGCGGGGAGCACCGGACCAAGCCCCTCCCGGCCGTGACCCGGAGTCTGAGGCAGCCTGACAGGAACGGGCCCCCCGGGCGCGGCTGGGCCCTAGCGGTCGGGCCACGGGGGGCCCGGGGGAGCTCTGGGCGTTTCCACAGGGTGGTGTTAAACCTGGTAGCGTGGATTTGCGGACAGCCAGACGAGAGGTTTTGGGCCCACTTTTGAGCAGCGGCCCCAGGGCCGTCTCAGCGGGCAGCCTGACCTGCGGCCCGGCCCGCGGCTCCAGCACCGCCCGCCCTCCCGGCCTCCCTCCCGGCCGGCGCCCTGGTCTCTTACTACCCTCGGAAGCTGGGGAAGAAGGTTAGAGCAAAGCCTGGCCGAAAAGGACTGACTTTTTCCTGTGGCTGTTTGCACTAATCCAGAAATCCCCTTCTAAGTGGAGAGGTTGAATAAAACCACACCAAAACGTGGAGTTTCCACCAGAATGAGGATCCCGAGTCTCAGGGAACTGAAGGTCTCTTCGGCCCGCGCCTCCTCGCCCACTCGGGCACAGGTTTTAACAGGATGTTCAGCCATTTCAGGCGATGCGGTTGGAAATCTCTCTCACACACAAACACTTGTGTTGGGGGCACTGAAAGTAAGTGTCTCCCACATGCAAATCTCTAACAGATTGACTCTAAAACTGCTCTACCCTGGTAGCAGCTGGCTCCTGGTTTCGATATTCACCTCACGGTTATCCTGCTGTAATACATGCACATAACTATGCTTAGGGATCTGTGACTAGCTTGGTTTGTTTCACCTTCCTTTTCTGCAACCACAGTTGCAGAACTATGTGCCATAGGTACAGCATTACTATCATCATTGCTACTAGTGACTTTCACAACAGCACTCTTCCAGACATTTTTACTGAACATCCAAGATTTATTTAAAAAAAACCCAAAACTATGCAGGGTACCAGAGATCTTTGCAACCAATTCTTTTGGGCATCATGGACCCATGCAATAATTCAGGTCTACTGGTGTAAAAGTCCCATCCTTACCATATAGCTGCCACTCTCCTATCACTAACACACTGAATAACATAGCCTCTTGCTTCTTTTCAAGTGCAGTGTGGAGGTATTTATACTCTACAGTCTTGGGTGTGTGGTTTTTTTAATCATTCGTGACAATTCCCATCTGCTTATCTAATAACGTCCCTCTACCAGTTAGGGTCCTCTTCTTTCTGCCAATTAGCCAAATTAGTGCAGTGTAAGCGAGCAGTGGAATTGAAAATCCAGCAGCTGCCTTACATCAGCTTCCTACACAGAGACACGTTTGCCACTGTGCAAGTGCTTTTTTGTAGTTTAGTCCGAGCACCAAGAGATAGCAAGCCCGTTTATAAAAAGCAGCTCAGCTGAAGCTGCAGCTATAAATAGAGCTGCAAGAAACCGTTCGCCAGAAATCTCAACTAAGCTAGGCAAGAGCTCTGAAGTCAGATCTGAAATGTTTCTCTCCAGAGAAACATTCCTTCTACTGTTCACATGTAGCTCATTTTGATTAACATTAAGATGGCATTAATTGAATTGCACCAGCTGGATGCAATTTAGATTGTCAAAAAATACTGCTGGATGCTTGTTACAGATTTTTCCTAAACCACCCATTTGAAATGAATTAAAATGATGGTTTTCAGTTCATTTTTCCTTCCTAATGAAGGTATAAATCCCTTCGGAATTATTTGAATCTTACAAAGGCTTTTTCTTCCTGGTCAGCTTTTGCAGATTCCCCAGAAGCAGGATATGAATTTCCAGGGGTTTTTGTTTCAGTTACGACCAGACTTAGATCATATACTGCTACTATGCTACTGTTAAGTGTATGTTCCTGTTATAGAGTAGTACTGGAGGTCAGTCTGTTTCCTTAATAATTTAAATATGAACATGTAAACAGTTGTGAGAGGGCAATGGAGCAATTTTAATCTATGTGGTCAAAAGTAAGCATTCAAATACAGCTGAGCTCAGAGACCAAAGTGTTAAAAGTTGCTTTGAATTCAGTGTCTTAAGGAGAAGTTCAATTGCCTGCCTTTTTAGGGATTAGCAGTATACCCCTCAGGTTCCACTGCTAAGGTTCCTGAATTTCAAATATGTTATGTACTTTTATAGTCATGAAGGTGTCTCAAAGGCAGGGTCACTGTTCTGAAATGTCAACCTGGCTTATGGAATAACTTTGCAAGACAATTCCTAAAAGGAATTTGTGAAGCAAATGGTAACCAGGGGGGCAGGGGGGAAACGGGATGGAGATGACAACGACAGGGGAATGGAGATGGGATAGACACAAGAGAACAGATAACATATAACTGGACAGGTCATTGATATGCAGAAAAACCACAGTAGCTGTTTTCTTACTACACGCTGACGTACCTGTTTCAAACTCGTATCACTTAGAGCTGAGATGGCTAGCCTCAAATTAAGGCTTCGCAATTCATCTCCTGTCCTTGCTGGTTGACCTCAACATGTATCAGATGATTGCTGTATGTTCCCAACCCCCCGCTGATCCACGAGACAGCCCTTGCCAACAAATGCTGCATCCGACGGCCCTTGAAAAAGAGGCTGAAACAAAAATGGCTCAAAAAATCTGTCCCCTTTCCATTACCATAGCGTTGGTCCAATCCAGCCGTTTCATACAAGCGCTTGTTTCTTCCAGACCCTGAATTAGTGACAGACTGCCCATCTCAAACAGGAAGGCTCTTCAGAGGTTTTCTGAAGGAGATGGAGACAATTGTACATCACCTGCAGAAGTCAGCATACCTTTTGCAATCTTCAGGGTTTTTTTTTGTTCATGAGCTACTCAGGACATTTTTTAATTTTCCCTGAATATATCTGTTGTTTCAAATAATTCTCTACACAATTACTATGACTAAGCCTTGGTCTGAAGATTGCAAACATTTCCTGGTTGGCCTGTGACTACAATTTCAACTGCTTGACTGGAGAATTAAGCTTTTCAAATAATTATGATTATTTTTATTTTAATAATTTAAAAACAATTATAAAATGAAAACTGGTTAACTGATATAATTTCAATTATTATTTGTATGCTGACTGATATCTGCTGACTGGATATTCCAATTCAATGAGTCAGATGAATATTCTGTTCAATAACCCTCTTGGTAAGTAGAGAAATACACAATTTTATACGAGGTGGACATTACTTTCATAACAATTGTTACTTGTAACACTGTTTTGGAATGCAAACATGAAACTTTCTAGTCTAGGAATGTCAATCTTTCAAAATACTTCATGTGCATTTTTTCCTGTCAAAGCTGAGATTTTCATGAAGAGCATCTCAATGGCTACAAATATATTTGAAAAATAATCCATCAAAAAATCTCAAAAAATTCTTGGCAGAATCTTTGGTTTGAACAGTGGCATAATAGGTTCATATCTTCACAGTTGCAAACAGGGTTAAAATATCCTTATCTTGCATTTTGACATATTAAAAACTAAATTGACCTGAATAATTCCTGCCCCTAAATTTGAAAATGTTTAAAATTAATACGTAGCAAACCTCAGGGTGAACCAGCTACAATTGATTTATACACCACTTTTGACAAATCCACACAAATTTGAAGTACTTCAAGGAACAAAAATGCTCTCTTAATTACATGTTTTATTTAAGGCACATGTATCTCATTCTACATTTGTATCCTCCCCAGAATCACTCCATTATTTTAGACAAGAAAGGAAAAATAAAACTAGCCCTAGTCTTAAAATTGTTTGGGGTCCACTTGTAAAAAGTATTGAAGGGGAGTATCTAGGTCAGGCGAAGGAGAATCTGCTATCTGAAAATGAAAAATTGAAGTATCTTCATACAGGAGTACAACCAAAAGGAAAAAGACATATCAAAGGACAAGGTAATCATTGCTTTTAACAGTAAATCTGCTGCTATATAAAGCATCCTGACAACGTAGCTAATTATCTGTCCTGATACAAGGTTCTGAAAACAAAACAGGACAGATTTTCAACAGCTCTACCTTCAGATGCACACAGCTGTCGCTTTAGAAATGAGCACGTTGAACTCCAACCCATGCCTCAGTGGAAAAAGGGAAGGTCTGTAGATATTTTACAAAATAGAAGAATCATAAAGGAATATAAAGACAAAGAAAAATGCTTTTCACACAGCATAAATATGATGCTAATGTCTCTCTTGAGAAACAGCAGCTAAATAGCATTAATTTATAGATAATCCCAGCTACTTTTGTAGTTAACAAAAATATCTGCAAGTCCAATCTTTCTTCCTGTCCCTTGGTAGCCCTCCATAAATTGGAGCAAAGCATTGATTTTGAAAAAGAAATCCAGCAGGCTCCCCAGGTGTTCCCGTTTTGATTTCATTTTCCCAGACCACAGTGAATCACTCTTATATTGATCTTTTGGCTGCTGCCTCATGGTGTGAAATACATTTGCATTGTACTTTTGGAAGTCACATACATTGTGGTTCGCTAGCGACCTATGAACTATGGCACAAACACAGAAGTTGTAGAACTTGACTATGACTACTTGACTATTCTACATCTTAGTGTGATGTAGAATATATGGCATCTCAGATGGTTTGTATGGTTATCATAAAGCTTGTCAAGTTAGTTACACACTGATATGTGAGCAGTGTTAGTTATATCCAGTTAACTGAGGCAGATGAAATTGCTGTGGGAGAGGAAGAAAGAGGATACAAGAACTCTGGGTCAATCCAGACAGGGGAAAAATAAAACAGTATAAACAGTAGATGTAAAATGCATTGGAAGACAAAAAGTATTTATTGGATACAAATAGCTTCTCAGCACTAGAAAGATAATAGTAATAGTAACTGAAGGCTGGAGAAAGGATACTATGCGCCTTTCTTTGTCTGGGCATCACACCACATGTATAATCATCTTTTGCCCGCTTTCTTGTTCTTTAGCAGGATATGGCTGCAAGAATCTGAATGCAACTACAAAATGAGAGAACACCAGTGAAACATGAGCGGTCTGAACATTTTTAACATGCTGTTGGAGGGCACGTATATATCTTCCTTTATATTTCATTGGACCAGTCAGCTCATGGCCATTCAAATGTTTTAACGTTTCATGGCTTACAGAAATATAATATTGTTTAACTTTTATAAAAATCATAGAAGCAAGGCTATCGAGTTAGGTACAAAGTTTGCTGTTGATGCCCAAAGTGTGGAGGAATACAAATGAAAAGCAAAATCCTGAATGTACAGGTTATAGCTGAAAGCTGCACATAGATACAACAGTACAATATAATCAACTTTACATAAAGGGTTTTCATCCATAGTAAGAAATGATTGCTTTGACCGGTGATAATACCAGAATGATTTTAAGGGCCCAGAGTACATTCAAAGTCTAAGAGATTTTATATTTTTTTTAATTGTTCCTAGGACAAATTTATAGTAAGTGGAGAGGAAGGATTTAGGAGAAGTCTTAAGCATAGCTAAGTGATAGCTTGTTTTAGGCAATGACTGGGACATTGTTTCTGCTGCCATGTGAGCTATTTGGAAACTCCTTCATTCCACTGGAAAATATTTGTCTTAACTTATTAATTAAAAGGAAGAAATCATAAAGGCAACAACACATTTTTAATGAGTTTTATTAGACTGACCACCCATCTTGAGAGTTACTGATCAAAAGTCTCCAGCTCTGGGTGAGAGGAGAAGTCAAATGTGTTATGTTGGACATAACTGAAATAACTTGCATTTTGCTTTTAGACTAACTTAAAGGGATCAAAATTCAGATTGTCTATTTTACTGCAAATGTAGGCATTTGAAATCTACTGCCATTCCAATTTGCTCGCAGGCAGATGGCTGCTGTGAGTAAACCGTGCCACACTCAGTGAGACTGTGGCCTGATGCCATTTATTTGTGACCCACAATTTTGAGAACTCCTTCTGAAAGGACACCAATGCAATACAAATGTAAATATCTATTTTATGAATCAGAAAACTTTTTACAGTTCAATAACATGCCAGAGCTAACAGTGCATAAGTTGACTTCTATAGTAATATGATTTCAGAAAAAAATCTTGTAATTGTGTGCTATTTTTTAAATAGGAGGATTTTATTAATTTTGGCCTTGTTAGGCTGCTATGACTAAAAGAATATGTTAATTTCAAGTACTGATAATAGCAAAGCAAAAATTAATCTTTACTATCTATGCTTCTTTGAAGCAATCAATCACCTGCTTTTTCTGCCTTTCACCTGGCTCATCTATGAAACTCTGCAAGTGTGAAACTTCTTAATTCAACAGGATTTAAATTGATCTTGAATATCCACAAAATAGCATTTTTTGTATCATCTTCTGCTCATACTCAGGTCCTGATGAATAAGATTATTTTAAACATCCCATGAAATCCGGCATTGTAAAGGTTAAGTGAAAGGCATACAAGGGCAAAAGAAGTTGTCAAAATGCAAAACAAACAAAACATTTCTTCTGTTGCACAGCTTCTCCTAGTTACTGTTTAAGCATTGCAGGCCAGTTGCAAAGTAGCAACACTGCTACTGCCTCCAGTATCCCCCACTTTGGTTGTGTTTATGGATTTGAGGTAAGTCTTCTGTGTCACCTAGGGAGTAAATGACTGCAAAGTGCCTAGGATGCCACCCAAGACTGAAGACAATAGAGATGATTCAATTTCTGAAAGGCAATAGCAAGTCTAGCAGATATTAGTGACCAAGGCTATTGAGATAGATAGCTGGCCGTAACCTGCCTCAACATCTAACTGCTCAATAAAAAGCAGCAGCAGCAGCAGCAGCAGAGGACGCGCAGGTTTAGAGCGACAGAAGCCATGGAAGGAAGCAAAACTAAGAGACAGCAACAGTAAGACAAAGTACATATAAACTTTTAATGAATTAACCTTACAAAAGACAATAGCTTCAAAACATTTGACACGTTTGTACAAAACTGTTCCAGCATTGTTAGCTCTCTCTTCAGAAAGAATGCCAGCAAGCCACCCAACGTGTCCCTGGCTATGAGATGCAACTGGTGAACACATCCAAATCGTGTGTGAACAGAGTAATCTTATTTACAAATACTGTATACTTTCATACCGGATTAGTAGATGCTATTGGGGAGCGACTGTATTTTCCAGAAAACACCATGCATCAGAAAATAGTATGCACCCCTAGCTTTATTGCCTTTTTTCCCGCATTTGTCACTAACATCTCTTTTTAGTCCTTTCAGGATGAGTTACCTCCTTTTAATTCCTATTCCTTGTTTTCTTGTCTTTGAATAACAGTGCAAGTTGCAGTACAATCTTCCAGTCCTATAGCGTACATCACAACTGTCCTTGAACATAGGAATATCAAGGTGCAAAATGATGGCTCATGGGACTATTCTGCAGCCATATTAAAATAAGTGCCACATACCAGAAAATAGCACGCATGTTAAGGGCCAAAATGTAGTTAAAAAGTGCGTGATACTTTCTTGAAAATATGGTATTGATGACACATAGAAGCATTCTTCAAGATGCCACGTTCCCTTGTGAAAGGGATCTTGTCATTTCAGTATGTACAAAGTATGTCTTCAATTCTCCTTTTCCTTTTACATTTATTATTCCTCTGCAAGTGCTCATGTACCCCAGTGTTTGCAGGACATTGTTCGTCTCCTCTGTAACCTGCAACAATACAGTAATACAACAAGCGTTAACAGAGCAAAGCAGAATCTTCTTCCAGAGTGTGAAGAGAACGTATGTTCTGAGCAATTATAAGGGTTTTGCTATAATGCTTATAAGGCCTTTAAGGTCTCAAGTGAGGTTTGAGCACCTGAGCTTTCAAACAGTCTGTTGCTGGATGCTCGTTCTAATCGCTTACATCAAGTATCAAATGGGGTATAACCGTTTGCGTACCTAGGATTGGAAACAGAGGGCTCGTAAATACACAAATGGCACTAGGGACAATGCTCTTCCTCATATAGCATTTTTCTCAACTTCAGGAGCTGTTTTTCATTTCAGCAGACCCAAGCTTCCCCACCTTTTTGCAAATACTAAGGCTGTGTGAATGAAGTGATAGAAAGACATTAGCATCATCTGTGAGAGCTGCTGTTGCCAGTTTCTCACATAGCTGGCAGTGAACCAACTTGAGGCAGTTCTGCCATTTTAGGTGAAAGCCCCCTAGAACAGAGGTTGTTCAACAGCATCAGTTGTCTCAGACTGTCTGTGTTTCTTTGTGAAGCAAGCAACTGTTTGCAGATGTCATTGCTTTGACATCCCTTCTGTTTTCAGTTTTGACCAACAGTCGGTAACTCTACTTTTCTATTATTTAGTTCTGAATAGTCTCAATCATAGATTTAGAGTGCTCTCAATCACATGCTGGGATCCCAAAGTGCTAGGCAGCATACGAGGCAGATACTTAAAACGTGATCCCTGAATATGGAATCACTGGAAAGTTAGTGAATTGAAGGTCTTTTCTATACAGGTCTATCTATGATCTATACAGATAATGATCTATAAAGATTATTAATCAGCATGGTTCATTAAAAGGGAAGTTTCATGATTGCTTTATGGATTTAACTTGATATACAGCAGTATATTTCCTTTCTTCAAAAATAATTAACATCAGGAATGCCCTTCAGAGATAAGGTAGTTAGTATTTTACAACTTTAGAAATTCACAGAATAGAAATGTGATTTCCCTCAAATCCTCTCTTAATCTAGGGATGCATTTCCAGGCAACCCATGACTTCCTCCACTCTATTCCTCTGTAGGGTCAAGACAAAGTTTTGATTCTCCTCCCATTTTGCCTATAATTTTCTTTTAATTCTTTACTTTCCTGCCCAAGGTCTAATTCTTTTGAAATGTACACATACAGCTGGTAGGTAATTTTTTTTCTGTAGGCATCCTTAGCTCCAAAATACAGACCTGTTTACTGTACAAATATATGATGCTTTTTAAGCACCAAACTCAAAAGGTTAAGATAAATACTAGCACAAACCCAGGAGTTACCTGTATTTTATCTAAGACACCAGTGCTGTCCATCCTGCTGGCCACATTTACTGTATTGCCCCAGATATCATATTGTGGTTTTTGAGCTCCAATTACTCCAGCTATTACAGGTCCATGGTTGATACCTGGAAAACAGAAGAACTTAACATTAAAAAAGAAGATCCACCGAACAAGGACACAAAGTGCATCTGGTAACATATCAAGTCAAAGAACATGGTATTTGGCCCGTGCTGAATAGTGAGCACAACAACCAATGGCCTGTTCACAACTGTTTTATGAACCATTTACAGTAGGAGGATGTTAGTTATAAAAATGCCAAAAGTTAGTTCATCTAATTCTAGTTTTACAGCTCCCTCCCATCCTGAGTAAATTTGATATTTTCAACCATTAGTATCATAATAACCTGCTCCTGCCTTTATTAGATAGCATGAGGAACACACTGTGGGAGAGCAGCAGCTTCTGGGGAAACAGATAGAGAAGAATTTCTTTTCATTTCTACTTGTAGTGAAAAGGACTTCTCCTCTCTGCAATAGTCGATGGCCAAATCAAATGACTTTTACAGTATTCTTTGCTTCTTAAACGTAGAATAAACTAATGTGAATGAGCTGGAAGGATTTGAAGCCTTGTTCTGAAGGCTGGATTGCCCATAGAATGGTCCTAAATAACTGTAATATAAATATATGTATTCAAATAATTTGATTAAGCATGGAGTAAGAGTAACAAATTGCTAGCTCTGAAATGCACACGGTAGGAGTGAAGAACAACATAGTATAGTCCCTCATTAGACGTTGGCATTTTTTATCTTGCAGTCAGTTTGTATCCTATGTTTCGTTTGTAAAGGGAGAGAGTTGTACTCTGCTAGTAGGGAAGGAAACCAGGAGGCAAAATCAAAAGCACGATTGTTAACCAGCATCAAATATACTATAATTGTAACTATACATACCGATGAGCAGGAAAGCCAAGTTAGTGAGAAATAAACCCTGGCCAAGTGAGTAGTTTGGATTTCTAAAATTATCTCCACATCAGTGGATTATAACTGACTTCTATTAATTCCTTGATAGAAACCATCACTAGGGACTTTATGCAGCAAAATGAAAGTGTGATTGTAGCACGGGGAGGCATCGCAGAGCTGGCTCATCTAGAATGGATCATATGTAACATGGCAGTATGGGCTAGCAACCTCACCATAAGCCCACTTGGAAACCCTGGAAAAAGTGACTGTAGCAGTTAAATTTAGAAAGTTGGGGAAATATGCAAACCCTAAAGGATACCAGAAAGAACCTGGTAAATATTTGTCTAAGAATTTGGGATTAAATGCACAAAGGGACTTAGGCCTTGCAACACTCTGCATTAGCACCCAAGTCATGGGTGCGTCTTTCTGCTTCATGACATCTAACGTGTAGAAAGCACTAGGGACCTAAGAGAGGAATCCACAACAGCCATCTGCTGAGTAGCCCAAGCTGGCTAGTAGGGAATACTGAAGAGATGTGTGTGGCATATGTTCTGCCATGGTCCAGAAATTATGACAGTGTGGTGGGACTTTCCTACAAAATACAATGCAGGAGGTGTCTTTTTTTTTTTTTTTACCTCCTTCCTGAACTACCACTGCTGATGGTTTGAGTAATAGCTCAGGGGCTGGAGACCCAGCTTCAGATCCCTCCTCCTTCGAGGAGACTTCTACCCATATCCCTTAGGAATGCGTTTTGGCCACTCAGACATTCTGGGATGTGCTGCTTTATGTCATTCCTGCTAGTGCAGGTCTCCTTCACATGACACACGTGAATGTTTGTTGGGGCAAGGCTGGAAGAGTTGTACTCTCAGTCCAGGTGAATGCTCTAACAGAGGGTGATACCATCTGTCTCTTTCTCTTGTATCCAAAGCAACATTTAATTATTCCACGAAAAGGCAAATACTGTTCAGCAAATACTGTTCAGCAGGACCGAGAGAATATCTCATTCCGAAGTATCCTACAGCCTGGGCTCATAGCATTCTCCAGGGAACAGGGATCYCCATGCTTGAGCAGCCTCAACCAAAAGCAGGAACCAAATTAAGTTCACCTACAACACAGACAAATGTTCTAACCGTGAAGCTATATGGAAGACAACATATCAGCCTCTAGTCTGTTCTGAAAAAAAGCAGTACCTGTGCAAAACTTGCCGCAAACACGTATCTGAGCTTGTCCAGTAAATCAAGCACCTTAGCTAACAGAAGAGGAGGAATGCCTGAAATATAATCTGGGTGCTCCCCTCCCTCACCTGACAAAGTCAGGGTAGGCTGTGTACCCCTAAGGCACAACTAGTGTTTCAGGCACTCACAGAAAATGAAGGTTGAAAGCTGAGACCTCTAGTGACTTGCAACAATTATGGGGTTAGATGCTGGCTGAGGAAGGCTTTTACAAATGGCAGTTTGGGTTTAAAGCGGGGATTATGTCAGAGGTAGATGCTCAGATGTTTCTGTGGCTCTACTTGCTGTGGACATCAAATGCTTTCATGGTCAGGTGGTAGTGGGAAGTGAAGAAGAAGTGAAGTTAAGATGGGAAGTGAAGATCTCAGTGGTGCCTATATTGGATTGAGACGGCAAAAGTGCCAGTTTTGGGCCTGTGTCCCTTTGCAGATTTAATCATTCCTCATTTCATGAAGCAAAGGACTCTGACTTCTCTGGAACCTATAGCAAACACTTTAAAAATCACAAGTAGGTATCTTTTTTTTTTCCCCTAGAGAGTTTGCTTCATGATCCCCACTTTAAAGGAGTCAGTATTGCTTTAATCAGTTTGCAGATTTAGCCCCGACACTCAGCAGCTCTTATCTGTACTGACACTGCTGATATAAGTCTGTTTGCAAGTATGTGGCATGTGTCATCTATGGCAAGAAGAAAACTTTTATTCTGTACAGAAATATGGTATATCTACACTTTTTTTTTTTAAACCCATCAAGTTCTGTAACACTTTGAGAAGGAAGCATGCTTCAGATTTGCTTTGTCATTTTTTAACTCTAGCAAGGAATATAAAACATACTGGCAAAGGAGTGCTCTCAGAAACACGAGTATTTCAAGTCAGAAGATAGCAAGTTTTGCCAGTGGGTGGCACTGTGAAATAAACGTGAGAGGAGCAGCCGAAAGGAAAAGCAAGCGGCACAGCAAGAAAAAGACAAGACAGGAGAATAACTGTTGGAAATCAAATACTTCTGACATGTTTACAGGATTTATGGGTTTCCAATATTTATTTACTGCTTTCATTTCACACTTTCCAAGTCACACATTGCATTGTAAAACTGCTGTGTACTGCTATCAGGAAATAAACATTTTGGAACATATGGTTCTTGACCAGCTCTGAATTAATTTATTTCATCATGTTTTCCATGGCTTACTGCAGCTGCTTATTTCTTTTTTAAAATACCATGATGCAGACGTAGAAGCAATTAGAAGCTGAAATATAAGGGATACCCGTTTCAAATATAAACAACTAGTCATTTTTGCTCTTATGTGTCAATAACCACAGAAAAACAAAGAAGAGAAATATCCTCCTTTGTCTAACATTGGGAAGGAAAGGGTGCCTTTTTGCATGCTTGCTTGAGTTTAGTACATCTAAAATATTTCAAAATCCAGTCTCACTGGCCCCTTATAGCTCTTGTCCTCCAAAACCATTTATATGGTTTTGTAAAGTCCTGTCTAGAATCTTCTTGTGTCCTTTGGTATTGATAAGCTTAAAAAATGTATGGGGTTAACAACCTCCAGAATAATTATTATAGAGTTACCATAAAACAATTCAGAGCAATGGGAACATATTTTTCAACCATTCTTTACTTAGGAATACTGCCCTTTTCTGAGTCCTGCCTTGAAACACTCCTTGCCACAACAGCAGCTATAGTTAACAGGCAAAATACCACATAGGCTGCCTTTAAACAGGTTAAAGATGGTGCTATTTACTTTTAATGGCCCTTTTGGTCAGTTCTACTAACACTTTAATCAGCTGGTACTTCACACTGAATTCTCCCTCTCCTCCATGATATTCTCGTAAAAATCCTGTGATACATACCTACTCGTAACTTGAAGTCATTGAATGAATGCTTGTTTATGACATCCAGTTTCGCCACCAAGGCAAATGCGAACTCCACCATGGTTCCTATGTGCATATACTGTCGTTCAGGTTCCTGAATTTAAACAGCCAAACAAACAGAATAAAAACATTTTCCTTAGCCTTAGTTGCTGTGAGAATACAACCAAAATATGCTGAACACTTGAAAGCACTTAAACCCTTAGGGATGTCCTAATGCCAGCACACAGCAGCAAAGTAATGTAGAAGATGGTGCCCTGTCCACCATCAGTTAGATCAAACAGTGGCCAATAGACTGGGATGCATTTTACTTACACACTCGGGCAGTCTAGAGATGATAGATCCAAAACATGTCTAATCTAATGTTTTGATTCTCAAATAACTGACTAGCTGCTAACTAATCCCACAGACACTCGATGCCTATGTGTACCTAGGATTTGCTCATTAATTTTCTCTAAGTGTCTGCTTCTATTTTATACTCTTTAATAATAAATAATGCCTGTGGACAGCCCCACAGAGGCTCCTCCCTCTCACTGTCGCACAGCTCAGCACCCTAGTTAATGCTTACGCTCCAGTGAAATTTACAGTATTAAGAGTTCCTCCACTGATCTCATCTGGTAGATAAACAAGCATCTCAGAACATCTTATAGACCTGAAAATGAATAAAATACAAAAGGAAGACAGGAAGAAGGCAACCCATCCTCTGCCCCCTAATTTACTAGCTCAGCGCTTATACCACTTATAAAGGCTATAGACTTAATGTCTCCTCATACATCAACAGTGTAGCCTGATTTCTAAGTACTGGTTTAAGACTGAGCAGAAAATTGATTTTTGGGCTCCCACAGCCCAGGGTAGGACCCTGACAAGAGAATGATTTCATAAGAGATGGACTCACTGATCTCTATGAGAAATGACTGAATCTTCCTCATTTCCTGAGATAAATTGACAGAAGAGATGGACAAATGATAACTTCGGGAGATGATTCATAGAGTAGATGCATCAGTCTAGATGGGACAGTAGTGGTGCTTGCCAGAGCAGCTGTTTAGATGAATGAAGCCCGTTTCCTTTGCAGTTCACTCCTAGCTAAGACAGATGGTTTCCTGTTCAGTTGATGTATTCAGACCCCCTCCTTAGGCACTTAGTCTTCCTTGGGTGCTTGTTTTAAGCAGGGGGCTGTTCCCAGCAGTATGCCTAGCAGTCAGTCACTGCCACACTAGGTACTGCAGTATCTGTGGATCTTTGGGCATCTGGACTGAAGGCTGCTGAGTTTTGGTGGATTTCTTTTGAAAATGTGTACTAAATCACCAAAGGAACACTAAAACGTGGATCTCTTGATTCACAGTTTGTGGAAATAACTCAAACGATAATTTTTTTCCCATGCACACACTAGTTTTAGTTGTGATTGAGAGCTCCTCTATGTCTTCTCATCTCCAGTCTACAGTTCTGCATTTCCTTCATCCCCTTCACCTCCCTGTATTAAATGTCAGAGCTAATTTAAAATAATTCTTTTTTTGCCCTCAGGATCCTTAGGGTCTATACTTCAGGCGTTAATTGCTTCTGTCTAGAAAGAACATGAGTTTGGCAAAAGCACATTAATCCTTAGTAGAGAATCTGTTGATTCGTAATTGCTGTCTCTCTGTTGCTAACCTGTAGTACTCTAAAGATCATGGCAAAAGCAAGGTTTTTGCTTGAAAGTTGTGAATTGCTCCTCTGAACTTCATTTCTACTGACTGCAGTTCCCAATCCTACCCTATTAAGTAAACCAGAAACAAAGGAACACATTCTCAATGCTAAGCCTGAGGATTCTGTAAGTGTATGGTTAATACAGCTACTCAGCCCACCCAGCTTACAATGGAAAATACTCATTGTTGCAGTCTTTTGTACACTCTATAAATCCAGTTCTGCTGCAGCATGTAGGAATAAAATGCTGTATTGTATTTAGAGTAGAAGGCCTGTTTTAGACTTAGCAAATACAGAGGTGGTATTTTCAAAACCACAATGTGGTTTTGAAAAGAACAATGATTTACAGAAACTACTAAACAAAAGTATACACTTGTCTAATACAATACAATCTACATTAATAAGAAAAAAAACTAGGCCACAACATTATACATAACCTGCAGTTTAATGAACAGAATTTTAGCCTTCATTTGAACATGTTTTTTAGTAAGCGGGAACCTTTTCCTGTACCTGACACTGTTCTTGGTTGGGTGTAGCGCTCAATCCTGTTGCTGCCATGTAAGTGCTTCCAATGGTCTTTATCTTTTCAACTCCACTGAACTTTGGCTTTGACAATAACTGTAAAACAAGGATGGTTATTCATTATTCAGATCAGCAGCCTTGTTGCTCTAACAGCATTCAGAGCATCAATTCTTAGAACAGTCTCTTAATAGACCCCAAATGGCTCCAGAAATATATACAGAATAAAGGACTTAAGAATGGATAAAACAATGGTTACAGCCTCCAGGGAAAAGGAATTTCTGTCTGCTAAAATACCTCTTTATTACAAAGGGACTACATTTATAGTAATAAGAATAAATCCCACCTTACTGTACATAGCTCTTAAAAGTCAGTAGACTTTGCACTCATTTGATATTGGAATGAGTCACCATGCGAGCCAACAGTTTTGAGAAGCTTTCTGAAAGTAAGCATCTCTTCCATGCCAATGGGTGGTCCATGCCAATGGGACTAAAATCCAAGGATTTCAGTTCATATCCCAGGTTGTTTTGAACAGTCCGATGTTCTGCAAATGGGTTTGCTGCTAAAATACCCTCTATAGCTGCAGATCGGCAAATTCAGACTGTGCTCTCTGAGTCATGACATGATCTTAACGCCTTTTTCTGGTATCTTCATCACTAATAACTTTCTTTTAGGCAAATACTGTTCTCAGTGAGACCTTTACAGCTGCCTTTTCACAATCCATCTGTAGTCATACTTTGTACTTGCTTGTAACTTCAAAGGATGGAATATTAAAACTTACACAATCCTTTGAGTCGCTCATGTATCAACTGATCAACGCTCTGCGTCAGGAGAGCAACACAGATCAGGTATAACACAAAGCTGTATCATTTTAGGGGACATAGACTTACGTACCTGACTTTAGGCACTAGTATTTAGAAACTGTAGTTAATATATGGCATGTAATATGACTGCCTCATGAACTGCAGCTAAAGGGCAAAAATTTCTCCATTAGATATACACATAGGATTCTCATTATAGTGAATCAAAAGCAATTGAGTATGATGTCAGATCAGTATCTGATTTATCCCACATAAATACTCCCTGTAAGTAATTTCCATGTGACTAGGCACACAAAAGTTCTTTTCGGACAGCTCTTCCACTCTCCCTTTCAAGTATGTTTGCTTACTGTTGCATACCCTGGGTTATTAAGACTGAAACCATATGTTGATTGTTGTTAGAAGTACATACATCATCAAAGTCAGCAATGATCTCATTTAGCAGCCTGAGACATTCCAAGCCTTCCTTATTTACATCAGATTCTGTGTAAAATTCCTTGAAATCCGGAACAGAGGCAAACATGACACAGACGCAGTCATATGACTGATGATATAGATCCTGTCCAAAAGAAAACAGAATAGAGAAAAAAGAACCTGTCATGCCCAGATCAAAATAAAAGTTTCCTTACTAATAGGCAGTGTCCTGGTTCTGAAAAGGGAGGCGTTGCAGTGGTTGGAATGCCTTAAGAAGGTGGTTGGGTATTTTTTGCATTTAGTTGCATTTATTAATTTTAAACAGCGTATAAACCTGTTTGCTAAAGAGACTCAACAGCTGAAAATATTTTAGTGATTTAAAGTTACGTTTTTTTCCTCCTGGACATTAACTGAACATAAAATGTTCACTGATTTATAGATAGGGCCCATTTCTGAGGCTTCTAATGTAGAGAATTTGGTCTGGCTTGCATGGCTGAAACTATATTTTGCAAAATAATCTCTAGTTTATTATTAGCTGTCTGTGTTATTGTAATAACTAGAAAATTGAACCAAAATCACAAACCCAAATGCATAATGCAACACAGTCCTGATAGTTCCTAACCTAATATAACAAGATGCCTAAGAGGACAAAATAATTGTCATTTCTTTTCCATAACAAGGAGCTGAGGCAAAGGGAAAGAAGTCACCTGAACTAAAACTTATTTATGTCAGATTCTCCACTACCTTCTGTGACCACTGAAATGAAAGCACCTCTGCTCCACAGGAAGATTCTGGTGCTAAAAATGACCAACCACCCTCTCCACTGCCCTTAAACATTAGAATATCTCTTCTTTCAGGATAAATTCACATCCTGAAAAAAAGGAAAGAAAGAATATTTATTAAACTAATACTTAAAAAAAAATAATCTATACACAAAGGTAACCACAGCAATAAAAGATGCTGTAAGCTACTATAAAGTCAAATTCCGTTCAGATTATTATTTAAAAGTAAAACAAGAATTTCAATACTYATGTGAATAAGATGAATAGGATTTGTTCTGTGATTTCAAGAAGCACCAGATATTATTTCCCTTTTTACTTATTGAAGCTTTTTTTTTCAATTTCACTGTCAGTACATTTCTTTTTGAAAGAATGTGGTGTGTCTCTACACAGATGTGTACAGACATAATGAATCTCTGTTGGTAACGTGTAACTGAAAAATAGCAGAACTATGGGAAAACTGTTGACCGCCTCATCCCAGAACAAGTGTGAGGGAATTTTCTGGGCAAACATGAAAATAATGGTGGACAGGGARGAACACGGGCAGCTGGAGGAGGTAGATTATTTATTACTAGATTTTTCCACCCCTTTATTTTCTAAGGATTCCATAACCAGAGCATCACTGAAGCTCCACCATGCCTCTGTGCAGTGGGGATGGAATATATCGTTGCAATTCACCATTATTATTTATATTCTTAAAGCTGAGCCAATTGAAATCACTCATCTGTACCTGACATCCAGCTTACAGCCATATATACAAAATCAGTATCACTTTAAAGTGACCTGATTGTGCAAATGAAAAACAACTAAACAAAATGTCCAAGCTGATGAGTTCACTGTCAGATTGGTACCAAACTTGAAAGGAGTTCTGGATCTCCACTGTCCTCTTGCCAAGAGAGTTTTTCATGAAGAAACAATATTGCGATAATATTTTTCTGCCATCTATTTTATCCATCTCCATAAACACCTGGTTAATAAATCTAATCCATATAATAAAATAATGAAATGGTGGGGAGAGGGACCCCCTCTGGCTGGATGACGTAAGCTGAATTTAGGCGAGTTAAGCACCTGACTGAAGTATTTAATTTGAGAGCACAGTCATCCTATGTGTCCTAGATTGCCAGTACAGCAGATGTGCCTATCTGGAAGGTCATTTTAATGACAGGTGGGCAGAATCACCTCTGATGACAGTGTTTCTCTCTCTCAGATATGGAAAAAAGGCTAAAGAGGTAATTTTTCCTAATGTAGGCACTCAAGAGGAGTGCCTGAAACTATACAGGATGACTCTGACTCTAAGAAATTCAGAAGCTGAGGCCCAAAATGACCTCTCTTTGCTACCGTCTCTCACACTTAAAACCAGATGCACTCTGTAATACTGCAGTGACACACACTGGTGGCTGTCCTGAGTACGTATGCACCTAGGCTCGGTGCAGATATACTCAAATTAGCTTGAAATTAGTTAAGTAAGTGGAGCATTAGAAGAAGATTAACAGGCTCACTCCTCAAATTTTTAGCTTTTGCAGTCTGCATTTTGCTTCACATCTACCTACTTCAAATTTACCTCAGGCATGTCTACACTGAAGCTACAGTAACATTTGCATATAAATACACTATTTGAACTGATGTCCTGAGTGCTTTTCATAGGCAAGGTAGCAGAATAGGTACAGAGATCACATTCTGTGGTTAACTCAGCTTTCCTTCTATTATTTCCTCAAGTCGCCTTCCCTGTGTAGTTGATTTCAATTTTGGGTGAAGGAATTCAGGCCACACACATGGTGCTGGTTATTAAAAGAGGACTGCATAAAAAATATAGGGCCTTGGTAATACAGAAGGGGAAAATCAGTGTTATATAAAAGACTGGAGGGAGATAGGAGAGTATTTATAGCAGAATATAGATAATTAATACTCAAAACATGGATTATTAGACATACTTTTGAAACTTGACCTGACAAAACAAACAAGTTTTATACATCTGTGATCAAATATTAAAAAAAATAATAATTTTTGTTCATATTCCTACCAGCTTGAAAAATCCAGTAAGTTAAATCCAGCCAAAATAATAGTACAGTTAAAATTAATATACAATTCTATTTCCCTAGGGATTCTGTTAATTAGTAAAAAAAAAAAGTTGTTTTAATTTACCAGATAAACATTAGATAGCAGCTGTTTTATTTGCTTTATTGAATCCTGCTGATTTTGCATCCTGAGAATGTAAAACGTGCCAGAATTACACTAATGATGAGATACTGGTTGTAAAGTTTGTGAAACAGACAAAATCTAGGCACAGACGTGATAATGGGACAGTGCCATATCTGAAATAGCACATGGAAACTAATGCCATGTAAAGGTTTATTTGAGAATATAACTTCAAGTCATAAGAATACAGGTCTGTTAGGAGCTACAAGTGAACGCTTACAGGAAAAGGAGACCAACTCTGCAGTGCTGCAGGCATATTATATTACTTGGTAATATGAASCAGAGATGGTAGAAGATGGATTCATTTTACCACCTCATAATACAGGAACCAGAAGACAAATAGAACATTTAAAAGTAGAATAAAGAAAAATATTTTACATGAGATATATAAATGTATATGTCATTGCTATTCAACAACATGAAAGATAAGAGCTTAGAGGGTTAAAAACCTGCATGCTTATGTGAATACTAGAAAAATGCATAACTAGGAAGTGTATAAAAAGCATCTGCAGAAGCAAAATATGCTCTTACATTTACAGATAAAAACAGAAGGGTGAATAGCACATTAATCTTCAGCTGTTCCTCGAATGTTTGCTGAAATATCTAACACTGCATACTGCCTGGGCCCTGCAGTTGACTGGACTGCTGATGGGTGGCAACTCCTGTCGTACTACAATTGCTACTGAAAAAAATACCTATCTTTCTTACTGACGTTAAACGTGGAGCCCTAATTAGCTATTAGGAAGTGCGTTTTCTATCTTCCCTGAAAGCAGAAGCGTTGCTCAGAATAAATCATGGCAACTTGCACAATGCACACTCATCAGGAAGAGAAATATGACTGAGCAAAAGACAAGAGCAAAGATTCAAATAAAAGTGCTGTTGTGACACAGGAAGATCAGTGTGCTTTATGCTGTTGGCTGTCCACCCAGTACTGGGACAACCAACCTGTAATAAAGGGTTGCATGCCCAACTGTTACAATTACAGACACAAATCTTCTTTTTCTATAACCAGAGTTGTCACTCCTTCCTCTCCTCCACCTCAAAAATAAATGAACACATTGTATGTGAACACTTCTGATATGTTAAAGCTCAGCAACAGTGTCCCATTTCTCTTCCTTCCCTCTAATATCCATCTCCTTTAATGGAGATGGCAATATCCATCTCCTTTAATGCTCTATAGCATAGTACCAGCATGGAAACAACAACAAATGGCACTGTTTATAACCAGATGAGTAGTAATTGTGGCTGTCACAATAAATGTCAGAAAATTTTAAGGAGGCAGTCCCAGCTAGTTTATTTTGATCATTCATAATAATAAAGGCTGTAGCAATTGGGTGTCTTAATTTTCCTGTGAGTACTTCTCTTGAAACAGTACCCTCCAAAATGTTTAATCAGAAAATTAAATGCAACATCATTCCAGGAAGGAATGGCTTTGCTTCTTTCAACAAAAATAAAAAAAAATCATCCTGTCTTCTGCAGTCAATCCCTTTTCTTTTTTCTATTTTCCCCTTTGATAATATCTGAATTTCTGCTGATTGGCTCTCCTTACTGTCCCCTCTTCTTCTTCAGTGCCTGAAGACCTTCTCGGAATGGAGGAGGCAAACTGGTCCCATTCTACTTCTTGGAAGGGTATGGTGGTCAGCTTTTCTGGGGCAGAATTTCTGCTCTAAGTAGGGTGCTGGCTCCATCCTGCAGCTAATGAAACAGGATTCCTCTTGCTCAGTAATGTGCTTGCCAGTTACCTTGCAGCACAAAAGCTTCTGAGCACTTTTTACTAATAGGGGATCTGGATGCTAACAGCATAAAGGAAAAGGCTGCACAAGCCAGGTGCAGATACATTTAATCCTGGCCCCGTTTCCTGCTTTTCATTTTACATTTATTCCTATCTTTCTGTCTCTCAACTGGAGAGTACCCTGTTTGGTACCTAGCATGCAGACTATAAGCAGAAACCCAGTTCCAGAGGTTCTTGTAAAGCAAACAAACCTTTATTACAGTTTGCTCTGAAGTAACTTTGCTTTTACCATATCAGCATTAGTCAATGTGTATCCTGGTATGAAAAGACCTTTGTTGGTCGTCTAAAAGTACAGTCCCAGTACTCTCAGTTATCATTCATCCACTCATTTTTCCCCTTTCATTCCTGCTGCCTGTTCTTCAGCAGCATACTTTTTCTTCCCCTTTCTCCATACAGCTGCATGCATAAAATTCTAAGAGAAGTAGTATTCTGAAACAGGCTATTCATCCATTAGATTAATTTTCATCTCAAAATCTGGTTTAAACAGAAAAGAATATACATAAAACCATATTAACATGAATGTTTGCAACTAAGGAAAATGAAGACAAATTTCAATTCAGTATCTGTTTACCTAAATATCCACACAAAGAAAACAAAGGCTTGATCTGTCGTAACATATTCTTGGGTCTTTACACATACAGAATGTCCTTTAAGGCTTAACACACCCTTTGCTGACATTGAAACAAATCTGAAGACATGACAGATGCTTATATTCCTGAACATTTCTAGGGATTTGAAAGGTTCTTCCCTCTTTGAAAACTGTGTTTAAAGATAAACAAAACAAGAAATGACTCAGTATTTTATTTTTTTTAAAGGGATGCCACTAAAATTATGTTAAATAATTTTTCCTTTGGCTGACGTGATAGATGATTGGAGAGCTCAGCACATTACAATTTCTGATCTTCACTAAATTTACTAAAGCTCATTCCAACCTAAGAATCTTGAGGGATGACAATATAAATCCAGTTGCTAATACAAAGGTGAGCAGATGGTGTTGCTCTGCTGGGGAGCTGAGATAGAATAGCACATAAATGAGAAAGCAATCTCCTGATGGTTTGCTGTGTTTAATGCCTGAACTGAGGACTGGAGCTGAGCCAACCTGGCTTCCAGCCAAGGTCTTCACTGTATTCAAAGGAACCCCACAGCAGTTTTCATTTGACATTAGCTACCAAATGAATATTTGCAGGTAGTACTAAAGTACTGATATAAAGTACTGATTAGTACTGCTTAATGCAAACCACAGTGAAAAGGAAGACATTGTCCTTTTTGACTCACGAGATCAAAAATGAACCCCTAAAGCTGCCCTCTCACCTCTTTTGTCAGTTTTGGAACAACTGTTTGGTATGCACAAGTAGTTAAAACTACTGCATTTAAGATCTCTCGAACTGCTACTCTCTCCAAACGCTTTTATTTTTTCATCCTTTTTTGCTTTATTAAAACTGTAAAGCAATATTAGGAGCAGATCTAATTTCCACCAAAGTCAACAGGGGTCTTTTGGCTGACTTTTCTGGTGCTTGGATTAGGTCCACAAGCAGCGAGTAAACAGGTAATTCAGCGTTCAGAAGCTCTTTCCAGAATTAACATAGCCACTGTTTCAGAGAAAAGGTTAATTTTCACTCCAGTAAGCAAGGTCTCCAGTCACCAGAATAAAATTCAGAACCGGGATGCAGCTCCACTCTGATCACAAAGAAAAAAGTATCTGAATGCATATGATTTAAATTTAAATCCATGTTGATTCAACCATCCCCTTCTTCCTCCTCACCCTTTTTTCCCCTCCTTCAAAAGGCAAAGTGCATTGCCACTTAAGATAATTTCACTTTTTTTACTTCAAGGTACTAAGGTGCATTCAGTGGTGTAAAGCAAGCCTTTTAGGTAGGTAAGGGGGAGTGAAAGTGACTGTAAATCTACAGTCTCACTGTATGGACCTACTGTTCAAATCAGCATTAAGTGGTATTTCCAGGATACGCTGCTTTCTTACAGAGCAGAGGATATACAGAGATGGCTGACCTCATTCTTCAGGTTTCTTGCCAAGAAGTGTTCAGCTACGTGGGCTGGAAGCACATTCTCCAGAAGTACCCGATTTAGGTTCTCCATGGTTTCAATCTCTTCCCGCTCTTTTTTGAACTTGTTCTTCCACAGGAAGTCTAACCTACAGTAATATTCATTCTGTTACAAGAGGACACAGAGGTAAAGAAACAATAGGCATCTTGTCCTGCTGGAGTACAGGTTTAAGAGACAAAATAAGCACAGTACACCACCCCTACAAGGCTATTATTTGGCCACTCAAGTACAATTCCAGATCCCACAGAAATCAAACCCCAAGCACACACTATGTAACATACATTTCATCAAACTTACGGCCGCCCCCGCAAAAGGCCCATAAAAAGGCCCAGGAAAAAATAAAGTTGCAAGGTGCCTTAAACAACGGAAGATTTATTTATTCTCTCAGGCTTTAGTAGAAATTCATTCCAGAAATCTAACATTGTTACAGAAACAATTTACAGTTTTGCAACTTAATATGATTTCTTATTTATCTGAAGTGTAGAATTTCACTTACAATAATGGGCATTTCAGGAAGACCCTACCTTTTACCAACTTGAACTTACGTCATGCAATCAGCCTGGTAAAAAGTGGGCAGTACAAGAAAAAACAGCCTATTGGTATAATATGCCTTCAGTTTATCAAATCATTATCAGGTTATCAAAACTGGCCCAGTCAATTGGGCCAACCCAGTTTTGGTTTTGTTGGGGGTCAGGGGGGTTTGTTTTTGTTTGTTGTTTTTGTGTATTTTTTTTTTTTTTTTTTTTTAACACTGCGTTCTATAATACTTTGTCCTTCTTTTCTTTTTGTCCCAGAGTTTTCATAATTGTTTTTTAACATCCCCAACAATAACAATAACTGGAACTATATGGAAATGTATAATATTCTTGGAATACCAGTATTTTTGGAGATTCGATTTCATTAAAAAGATGTTGAAAAATGAATAAAAACGCATTTTTGTGGAGCGCTCTCTACTTCTTTTCAATATTGTCAGTGTTTTGTCGTAAATTCTATGGCATTATTTCTACAGTATAGCCTCCACTGGCCTGACTATCTCATTTGACCAGATATAAATCAAGAGCTATTTCAAAGTAGTCCAATGGTTTGATGCTATCATGCAGCCTCAGTGAAGACTATGTTATTAACCAGGAGAACATGATTACGATTAGATTAATTATAATTTTTCTTAGTATAGAAAAACTTAAAAATGCTAGCTAGTATTATTAGCAGTCAGTAAGCATTCACATAAAAATGAGAGTAGTCCTTCTGATTGTACAGTGGCTGTCACAGCTCAAAATGATTCATAGATGTTTTGTTGAGGTCAGAGCCAAAGCTAGAGTAGAAAGTTGATATGAGATGTTATTAAAATAATTTGGCAAGCTTTTAAATATGTACATTATATATTTATACACCTAAGTTCCCCACAGAGATGATAAATTCAAATGCCACCATTTGTATTCATGCAGAAAAAAAATCCAATAAAAACCTGGGATGTCAAAATTATTCACATAAATTCACAAAAATAAACTGGATGCCTGGCATAAAACTGAAATTAGGTATGCATACATTGTACCAACTTCGTGTTGAAAAGAAAAGGTGCTAGATAAGCCGAAGTCTTCAAAAAGATACGTTTCTTCTTTGAGAGCTAATATTAAACAGATAACTTACTTATTTACTGCTTTATTCTTTATTAAATGAAATTTAGGCTGTCACAAAAAATGGCAGAGAACTCAAATCAGAAAAAATAAAGCAGAATGTATTCTACAATTTGCTTTGAAATTAAAAAAGTCAACATATATTTCAGAATGCCTGTTCAGACTTTTAAAAACAAAAAAGCACTACCTTATCAAAACTTACTTCAGACCGTGTGGTTTTTTGTTTGTATGATCTAGCCAATTTAGTATACACGTCATTAAAGATCCTGTTCAATCTTTGTAGCGTTGCAGTCATACGAAAACCAAGATTGTTTCCTACTTTACATGTTACCTCCAGAACCTTTTCAACGTATCAGAATGAAAATATCTCAGAATGGCCCTTATACATCTGCAGGTACAACATCCTTGAGATGATACAAAATTTTCCTTCTTCACCTTATGCTGCTTTACCCGACAGCACTTCCCAGCAGGTGAGCATAGTGGAACGCCCAGGGAGGCATGAAGGACACTGCCTTCAGGTTCCTCCGGGCACCACAGAGCAATTGGCTTCCTTCAGGACAAGACACTACCATGCACCTGTGCAAGGCAATGCAACGCAACCCCAGAGGTCCACATCAGTGGTACCTTCTGGGACAAAAGCAGTTAAGTGCAACAAGAACTGATTAATGTATCACTGACTGCACAGAGATGGGTTTATCTATATTTTTTAATTCTAGTGGGACACTCACCTGGGACTATTTTCAATATTTGCCTGAATGAGGCAATGAACTAATTCTCCTCACTGAAAGAATGGCACATAGAAAGTCAAGATAAGCAGCTGAAGAGTAGCTGCCTATGCCACAGGTGTCAACAGTCAGGGGAGATAAATGCTGTGGCATTCAGGAAAGGGGCAGCAAAGGCAGCACTAAAGCAGGTAAGATCACTAGAAATTAAACGTGGGTTTTCATTCAGGTGAGGGAGCTAAGGAGATTCCACCTCACAGCCATTACTTACAGACAGCAAGTCCGAGAAACTGTCTCAACATAGAGCGTCAGCAGAAGATATGTCTTAGAACACATTAATAAGTTGATCAACAAGAAGTCATCAGCTCTAAAGTAACCAAAAATTAAAAGCTGCTGGTCTGAAACTTGTGGTGGATAGCCTGATCATTCAAAACAGCCACAGTGTCAGAGAACTGACAAATGGTAAGGATATAATGCAAATCTTTGGAAAAGAACGAGGGTGACCCTGGGAGATAGAGCAAAGTACTTTGGAAAAAAACCTATACTAAGGAAAAGAGCTATTTAGACATATTAGCTAAAGCTGATACAATGGGGAAGAGTTGACACCTCTTCTGTAAACATGCCTCCATCTGTTACAAAGAAGTCAATGGGCATGTGAATAGGAGTGAAGTTTGAAATAACATTTCATTAAATTCTTTCAGAAGAGGCTCTTGAAAAGACTACATTATCTAAGAAGAGAAGGATCCTCTCACAGAGTAAAAGCTCACTAAAAAACAGAGCAGAGACTACAAAATAAACGGTTTTCATGGCTGAGGGAAGTTGCCATAAACATTGGGGCAGTAAAACAGCCAATGAAGTTCAGTGTTGATAAACAATATAATCAATCATGGGAAAAACAAAATATTCACATAGCCTACAGAGTGATGGGATATGTGTAATTTTAGGTACTGAAGAGAAAGGAATTCACAGGCTATGTCAATACTGGTAATTCAAACTGGACCATAAGAGAGATTTAATGCTCAATAGTGTTTAAATGTGAGCACGCTCCTTACACAGTCTAGCCCATACCAATCTGCATTCTCCCGGGCAATGCCTGGGCATGGTGCAAGAGTCGCCATTCTCAACATATCATCTGCTTGCTGCCAGCCTATTTTCAAATAACTTTAATGGTATGCATGCAGAATGAAATGCATCACTTGATCTCAGTGCCATACCATGGCACTGGCATGGCTGTCAAAAAAAAAAGCAGTTCTACTTTCTCCACCTCACTTCTGTCTGCTCACTCTCATCCTGTCCTCATTCTTTCGGCACAAGCATTGCTGCAGCCGCACCATAAAAACAGATCAGGAAATAGATCTGGCTGAAAACCAACCATTTTTCCAGGGTTAATTTTTAAGCCAGATCATTTCCCTGTTTTGGGCCACTATACAGCTCCGCAGGCAGCTGTGCCAGTACAAATGAGGAGATACAAGGATAAGAATGAGTAGCTGAGGGAAGGCCTACTTCTTTCAGTAGGGATGCTGGTTGTGCAGCTAAAAGTATTAGATGAACCTGAGAATTAAGTTTGTTTATATAACATGTAATGATATACTAGCTCTCCCTCTCTTCATCCCTATTCAACCAGAGACACACATTCTCCCTCCTGCTTTTGCAGCAGAACAGGCATCTCTCTGACCAGTGGTGAGCAGGTTCACAGAGCCAGGCTTGTAGGAAAGCATTCACTTTTTGTTTAGATGAACTTTCTGGTTACTCACTCTGGGGACAGAGGAGCACCAATGCCAGCTTAAGGGAAATGGAAAGACCACCCTTTTCATCAGTGGCTATTATCTTTAGCATTGTTAAAATGATCGGATATTAAGAGAAGAGAAAAGACATGTTATCATCTGCAAAGTAGGAAAATGCAATAGCAAACAGAGAAATTACTTGTATATTACCCTCTGCAGAAAAAGGGTAAGGAAGAATTTTACTTTGCCTACACTGCCAAGATGGCTCGACAGCATTCTGCAAGTGCCACTCAATTAAAGTAGCAAGCAGAACATTTAAAAACTAAAAAGAAGACAGACGCTTTCATGTGACTTTTTATCAAATTGTGAAATTCATTATCAGATGATGTTGGGAAGACCAGGAAGATAAAATGGGTTAAAAAGGGATCAGTGTAACAGGAAGCAGAGCAACCAATAGCTACTAAACGTTGCCACAGAAATGCCGAATGGCAGAAGGTGGGAAGCATATGTCCCTGGAAGGGTCACTCTGCGCAGGTTCACTTCCTCCCCTATTCTTTTCCCAAGCATTTGCTACCAGCCAGCATCACTAACAGTAACTTAAAATGGCAGGTCTTATGCCAGGTATGTATTAAAATTAGTTCGTAACATTTTCTAGTTATCATTTAGACTTTGCTTGAGAGTGTTTGAAAACACAAAGGTTTTTTTCTCCTTCTTCTTCAAGGGAGAATAAATTAGCAGAAAAATCAAAGGCAACAGACTGAAGAGCCACAAACAAGTGGTATCATGACAARGATCCTGGACCTACAGCTCCAAAACCAAAGACTTTTTTACCTTACAGAATCACTTTTCAGTTGGTGTGACAGGGAACACCACACACACACTGTTGCTGTATGCAAAACCACCTTTCTTGTTGATGTGATTGAACCCACGAAGAAATACTCTCCTTGCCCAGTGAAGATGATGTTCCTTCTCTCCTTTTTTCTTGGTCTTCCACCCTCTGCCTCCATCTGACACCTTGGCTGACAGGGACTAAAGGTTCTCAACTGGTGGGATGAAGTATTTATCCCTCTTTCCGAGTGGAAGTAGCTGTGCTCCAGCCCCACTCTTGGCTACTGTCACCAAATGAGCAAACTCAAATACAGTGCTGGCAGCAAGGCAGATGAAGAATCTTATTTCTAAGTCAGGAAGGATGTTCCCCACTACAACAAATACTGGAGAAGCTGCCAGATAAGAATTTTTTGTCTAGTAACCTGCAGGGCCTACTTGGCAATTTAAATGACAGTCATTATGTTGCGGGGAATTGTAATGTAAATGAGTGATTAAAGACAGTATGGGATAAGATCCTTCCCAAGGCTGCAGGCTATGGGGGTACAGGCTGTTCATGAGATCTCACATGGATTGTCTCTTCCACCTCAGAGCCCTGTCTTGTGCGCTGCATTGCTCCTGGCACAGCCGGCTGGAATTGCAGCTTTTAGCCATGGATCATGGACAGACCCGAGGATTTAGAGAGAGAACTGCCCTTGCACCTGCCCTCAACTTCATAGCAGGTAAGACCATTGACATCATCGTTGTACTGAAAAAGCACAACTGGGTAATAAAAAGAATAGTTTCCTGTTGGGTCACAGTTTTAGAGCAACTGGGGCCTCAGCATGTGGTACACGTCTGTGTGCATGCTACATTGTTTCTGTGTCTGCATCAAATGGTAATAACTGTGAAGAAAATAGCTTGTAATTAAGCAACTAGGGAGACAGCAGATGGATACAGACAGATGGGAGCACACTAGGAAGTATGAGACAATATTGGTCAGCATGACAAGCAATAGTCACAGCACACTATCAGCATAATGTCTACAATCTCAATGACAGTTATTGATGAGTTTTAAGGGCATACTGGAAGGTAATAAAGAAAAGAGTTTTTTAGATGCTTCTGACGCTTCTTTGCAAGGGTGTGGGGCAGAACGGAATAAAGGTGTTTGTCAGAAAATCTAAAAAAAATGTTTCGGAAGGTGAGAGGCTGCATGTGGAGGCTGGAATTGTGTCCACTGATGCAGATGAAGAGAAGTGTGCATCTTACCTGTCTACCCAAAACCAGTAATGTGACGAAGAATATAAACAAAGAAATCGAGCCCATTGTCTTCAGGTCTTTCAGTATTCCTGGCCTATAAAATAAAAACATGAGTAAAGCACACTGCTCAAAAGTTAAAACAAAATTACTTTAGCACAAGAATAACACCACAATTTATACTACTTTCTGGTAGGTGAACTAAGACCATTTAAATATGATATGCTTTATTATTTGATGAAATATTATTATTTCCGTTATGTAGCTTTAATTACTTCTACTACATTCTGTGCAAATGTGCCTACATTTTGAAGTCCAGTAATAAGATGAGGATTTAGTAAAAATAATATCCTTGTTTGCTTACAAACAGAGAGCATTTGGTGCTTATTCTATGCAGGCAGATTGAAAAGAGATTTTTCATGTAATAACACTGCTTCCATACTGGAGAGCTTGGCCGTGTCCAACGAATGTGAAGAAACAGAAAATAAAGCACCTAACTCCCAAGATGCCTTTTCACCTCAGAATTACAGGAGGCATAAACTAGATCTCGTACAGAGTTTATTAAAAACTCTGCTTTGGGAAAAGACACTAGAGGTAATGGGAAACAGTTTGCACTAGCACTCTCCTACTGATGCTGCTGAAAGAAGAACCTTGGTGAGAGATTTAGGAAAGAAAATACCAACAGACACCCAGCCTGACTGGCAAAATCAAGGCTCCCAGAAGCACATGCTAAATCTAACCTGTCACATGGTTCTCCATCCCATCACAGAGATATCCTTTCCACTAATGCAATGGAAACAGAGACCTGTTTTTTTCTATTTAATCTTTAGATTTAAGAGCACAGAAAACATACACTTTTTTTTTTTTAATTCAGATACTTTTCCATGGTTGTCTCTGTGTCCTAAAGATCTTGAGCAGTTTATAGCCCAGGAAAAAGGATTCTGAAACTCTTTTCTGAATATTCGGTTTTTCTGTTGTGGTATATGCAATGCACACTCAGCCTACATAGAAGAGAATCACCTTTGTTTTGAAAGTGAGGTAGAAATTACATGTGTCCAAAATTATTTTACACAGCAATACTCAGAGTCATAATTTTGGTCTTAATATATTATCACCTATAACAAAGATTTCAGCAGCCTCACTGAAAATTTAACATACAAATTTGCAAACACAGCAAAAAAAAATCCAAACTGTTGGTCTGCTAAATTTTTCAATAGCTAAGACTGCATTTGTAAAGTTTTAAGACAATGTACTAGTTCTAAGGAAGATGATTTTCTTTGGCTTGCAGCAAATATGCTTTAACAGCCTTAATTATGTTCAGCTTTAGGCCTTAACAACCTTAATGATAACTTCTTCCTAACGCCCTTTATTACAAAAATGCAAATTAAACCATACTCTATTTCCTATAATATGTGATTCAAACACCTTGCCCAGACTTGTTTATTTTATTCTAATGCTCTGAGGTGTGACATTCAATCATGTATTAACTGCAGCATGACAGTGATTTTAAGTTATGACTTGTAGATTATATAGCCAAACACATAGAAAAAAAATTTGTTCCMTGACATAAGAACTGCCATAGGTAGTATTTAATTTCTATTAATTTCAGAAGGACTGGAGTTATCCACCTACCTTCTAAGAGGTGCCATTGCATACATAAATTTGCTGTAGTCATCCAGCATGGGCCCATGAGTGTGCAGAAGGATAACGTTGTAGCCCACCAATGCAATCAACATTATCACCATTTTCAACTCATAATTTATCCTCAGGAAAACAGAACAGGAAATGAGCCCTAATATGCAGCTGTATATAAAATACTGGCAAAGAAAAATCAAATGGAAAATATTTAGAATTTGGCTCTTGAGCAGGAAATCGTACATAATAAAATACTCAGGCTAGTTTAAAAAACAGATATATTGACTGACCACTTAAGCATGGAATCTATCACAACCTGGGACATTATGGTTTACAGACAGTCAATAACAACCAGATGTTGTTATTTCATAAAATAGACCCTTTTTCTTACTAGGCTCCAATTCACCCAAAACTCAGTAGAATCCAGAGTACGCTCCTAATTTATGCTTCCTAATTTTCAGCCTTTGTCACTTTTGATTTACTCATCTGCAGTAGCGAGGAGTGCCTATTTGTGGGACACCACTGCTGGTGTTGAAGTCTAATGCAAGGGCCTACTGCCAGCAGACTGGCAAAAGATTTATTCCTGTGCCACTGTACGGTTTTCGTTCATGCTTGAGTTCAATAACTACCCTGTACATATTACTAGCATAAGGGTCATGGCAAAATGTCTAAAGATCTGAAAACAACAATTTCATTGCCTATATTTGCAGTATTTATAAACTGATGCAATACACAGTTGTTAAGAACCTCATAGATACACAATTTTACAAACTCTAGAAATAAATATGAAGAATATAAAATTATTAACATGGTCTATGCATAATATAAATATAAAAAATCCTTCTGCCAAATCCTCTTGAGATATGACTACATAAGAACACATTAAATTGTTAAAAAAAGCCTTTTCTTTCCAATGTCATATATATCAACAAAAATATGTATGGTTGAAGTTAAATTCCTATAAAAATTTTCTCTGGATACTTCCTGGAAATGGATTAGGGCATCAAAATTAATGCTAAAACAGGAATAATACATTCTCACTAGGATCATTACCTTAGTCCTTAATGTACAGCACCTTTGCCAAAGATGCTTCCTGAAAATTACAGTCCTGCACCTTGTAAGGAAGTTATCTTCTCTGAAACTACAAAGCATTCCATGTCTAGATATGCTATTTTCAGACTACTGTTGACTTGTTGATGGCAGTACTTTTGACAGAACCTGAATCACTGCATACTAATTTTGGAGGATCACTAAGAAGAATAATTTTCACAGCACCCATCAGACAGAATTGATCTGCCATCTGAATCTCTGCCATTACTGTAATTTGCTTGCAGATCTGCTTGACATAAGAAATAGAACTGCAGTTCAGAATCACCAAAAATAAAACTTCTCTGATGGCTGCATTCCACAGGAGGTCACATTCCGAATTCAGTGTTACGTAGAAGTAACAGCATCCATTTTTTACTCTGTAAGGCATTCTACCTGTGAAATTAGTTTTCCAAAAAGAAACAAGCAAACAAAAGGCAGTCTTGAATCCACAACTGGATGCAGTTTGACAAAGACCAAGAAACTTCCAAGTAGAATAGACAGTCTCTGTTAGTGTTCCATAGGAATACATAAACTAGATATTGAAAATTTCAGCTAAGATTTCAAACAAGGGTGGATGGATTAGAAAAGAGTGGCACAGCCACACATTTAAGAATGCAGACTCCCATATTGTGTATTGCAATACAAGATTCCAGTAAGCAACAAGCAGATCTGGAAATGAGTCTGTAGGCAACTCTGCTGAACAGCCACACAAAGTTATGAATCTTTTTTTTGAAAATGCCACCTTAAATAAACCTTTTTCCAACTGTATCTTACATATATTCAAGGCTATTGTTTCTGAGTGCTCAACACTGCAAACGAATTTTTCAATTCCTGTCAAAGGAACTGAAATTTCACCCTTTTAACAACAGAATTTGCAAATTTTAGTAGACGCTTAAAGTATTGTAGCTTGAATCCTTCTCCAACCCTTTCAGCTTTTCAGACTAATGCAAAAAGGCTTGAAAAAAAATCAGAGGAAGAACTGCAAGACAAAATGATTCAAAAGATATACTGCAGAGGAATAAAGGTAACTGGCATTCTAGCTAGCTTCTCAGAAGGATGCATGAAGCTACAAAGCAGGCAAGACACCGGAAAACTAACAATTTGGTGAAGGAACAAAGTAGCCATACAGAAGATCAGGACTGGTGGAATTACTGTCGTATGTATAGCATGAGAGCTCTGGTCTTTGTTGCAGCACAAAAATTGCAAGCTGTCAGAAAAATGGCAGCCTGTCTCCTGGGCCAAGCAGTCTGCTCTCAGTTCACCAAATGAACATGAACTTTCCTGTAGAAGAATTAATGCCCAGCTGGGAAAAAATTACAGCTTTTGTGTGCAGGTATACTGGGCTTGTTTCTAGTGACGACCCGTTTCAGGCTTGTTCATCCTACACCTCTGTACAACCTACTGAAGAATAAAAAGGGCACAGACTACACAGGCATTGAGGCTTTTTCCAAGGCAGAGAGTTGCAGTGATACCAATCCTTTGTAGTGACCCTGACTGAAAGATCATAGAATCATTTAGGTTGGAAAGGACCTTTAAGATCATCGAGTCCAACTGTTAACCTAACACCGCCAAGTCCACCACTAAACCATGTCCCTAAGCACAACATCCACACATCTTTTAAATACCTTCAGGGATGGTGACTCAACCACTTCCCTGGGCAGCCTGTTCCAATGCTTGACTACCCTTTCGGGGAAGAAATTTTTCCTAATATCCAATCTAAACCTCCCCTGGTGCAACATGAGGCTGTTTCCTCTTGTCCTATCACTTGTTACTTGGGAGAAGAGATCAACACCCACCTCGCTACAGCCTCCTTTCAGGTAGTTGTAGAGAGCAATAAAGTCTCCCCTCAGCCTCCTTTGCTCCAGGCTAAACAACCCCAGTTCCCTCAGCTGCTCCTCATAAGACTCGTGCTCTAGACCCTTCAGCAGCTTTGTTGCCCTTCTTTGGACACATAACACTGAAGAGTTATCAATCCACATAGCAGTGAACCTGAGCAGGCGCAGGTCCGTGCTGTGCTCTGTGTATCCCTTGGCCGTGGGATAACCTCAGCCAGTTCAGCCACCTTACTGCAACCAAGGAGCCTGCAGGCAGCTCCCACTTGGTAGTGGTGCTTATGCCACCTGTGTGGCCTCGACTTTATGTAACAGTGCAGCAGCAAGTTCTCATGGACATTGTTCTTGTCGGACAGCAGAAACGATGAATAGAGTTGTTTCCTTTTAAGAAAATCCTGTAAGAGCTCAAAAGAGGAAAACGCTGGGTAACCTCTCCACAGATGGGATCTGCACCACATGCTGTCCCTGACTGGAGGACCATCTGATGCTGCATGATTCAGAGTTCCCAGCATCTGAAGGGATGTAACTCCATCTATCCTCTTTTTTTCTTCCTGTGCTAGCTCCAATAAGTGGTATTTTAACCAATACCTTACAGAGTCTGAGTGCCTTTCTTATGGGGATCACAGGCCTAGTGCCTTGCACTGGTGCACTACACCCTTAGGCTCTTATCTCCAGCCCAGTGTATTTGGCCTCTTAAAATTTAAGACGTACAGTTCTGTGGTTATAAAGATCTTTACTAAAGTAAAAAGGGATTCTATTCCAATACGTCTATGGAGAAAAACTTGAAAAGAAAGTAATTTTGGAATTCCAAAACTGCATCTTCTAGAAGTCAGTATTATGACTTTTATTTATTTAACATGTGGAGGTGGCAGCACTGATACCGCACTATTTTATCACAGGAAGAGATATGCATCACTTGAAATCTCCCAGGCCTAACTTCTGTTATATGGAAACTACAGAAGCATCATAGCAAAAACTAAACAATAACTAAACACAAGCAAAGTCCCTAAAACTTACCATGTAATCTTTCCTAAGTCTTTAAAAAGAGCAAGAAAGCAAGCAATAAAACTCAGAAAAGTTATTTTGGGGGTTGGAGCAGGGGGAGAATCAATTCGTTTGCTTCAAAATGAACTAAATTCTATTGGGGCTGAAATAATTCAAAAATCTCTTATTCACTCATTTTAGATGACATAGTCAATAGATCTGTCAGGTCCACTACCATAAATCACAGGAAGTTTATCTGCATGAATAAAGCTTAAAGCTAACACACAGATTCAAAAGATTGAATTTTTAATTTAAGGAAACAAATATTTGTCAGCTTAAGTATTCAGTATCTCATTCAATAAAGAGAGAATAATTTTATTTCCAGATTTAAAAAAAAAAAAAAAAAAAAGGATCAAAGGTAGTAACTCAAAAGGAATTTGTAGCTTTTTCAAGCTAGAAGTTATGCAGTGCCTGAGGATGAAAATGATGTGCATTTGAGAATTGTTTAATAAAAAAAGTGAGGGAAAAAGTGTTTAAAAACATTAGCCAACCTAACCTTTTCATTTATTATGATCAGAAGTGACATTTTAACATAATTTTTGTGCCAATTTATCAAAGTTTCTTTGATGAAAGAATGCATTTTAATAGTTTAAAATCTATAAAGCACTAATTGTTAAAACTCATGGTAATCACGTGAAGAGCTGACAAACATCTTAGTTATACATGGGAAAACAAAGGAAAAACACACACAAAGTGTTTTTTGGTTTTTTTTTTTTTTTTTTTTTTTTTTTTTTTAAAAACAGCAGATTGAATCTTAATAATAAGTATAATTTATGAAAACTGTATCCTTCAGATGCTTGTTGGAGAACTTACTGGTAAAAAAGAAAACTAAATACCTTTTAAGATGTTCAAAACAATAACAAGTAATATTAAAAAGATGACTAGAAAACCTGCTAACTAGCAAAGCAAACCAATATAAATAAGCATTGGAACAATTTATTTCTATGTGCTTGTGAGTGTGAACATATGCAGAGGCTGAGAGAAGGACATCATAATTTCTTTGACAACAAGGACAACTTGATGTCAGGGCCAAAAGAAGACGTAGGCACCTATCCATACCTGGTGGTATTTAGTCAGCTAAATTTGAAAATGAGAAACAAATTCATGCTCTGATGTCGCTTTATCAAGGAGATGCTGAAAGTTCCTAAGTGCTGCAGTTACTGCAACTGTTTTTTTCCAGGAGAGTTCTATATATAATTAACATCTTGCTTTTGTGTGTGCCTAGAATTGTTTAGCTTGACACAGTGAATAGCTGTTTTATGTAAAACATATTGTGTGGAAATCAGCACACACCATTCTGGTACTGGTCTCATCAATTCTGCATAGAGATAAAATAATCTCCCTTCTCCTCTCGCTGCTTCCTGCTTATTCATCCAAAGACTATTGACCTATTTTGGCACAATATAACAGCTTGTTATGTTCAACTGCAGGTATTTTGTAATCCCTTTAAGAATCATTGCTCTCTAGGATACAGATCCCATTTTTTGCAGGAATGTCCTTCCCCCTCTTCTTGCATGTGCCGCTGTGCTTTTGTTCACACTACGACATCTTCTTCAAAGCAGCTCAGATCTTTTAAACAGTTTATATAGTGGTACACGGGTGTTGTATTTCCCCCATCACCCCACCTCTTAATCAAATATGCAATGACAGAAGTGTGATGATTGCAGATTTCACATTTACTGCCAGGTCAATGATGAAAGTGGTGAGCATTTTCAGGTCTACCACAGGTCCTTGTGAAACCTGTCTGCAAACTGACCTGGTTTTCTCACTGACAGCAATGTGGAGCTTTCAGTGCACAGTCTGCTTTGCAGTCGCTGTGTGTTCTCCTGATATCTTGTAATGCCCATTTGTTGGCATGGGTGAGCTACGCTTCTTGGTTATCAGACTGTTTCCTGCTTTTTAATCTGACATTCATTAAAACCTCTATTTTCAGAAGTGCTAACCTCCTTTAACTTCCCACTTCCTTCAAATGCAGGTGACTGAAAAAAAATTAAGCTTCTGCTGCAGTCTTAAAAACTGGTGGGTGTTTAACTTCAAGCAGATCCGGCAACAGTCAATTTAGTGTAATTGTTGTAAACAAACAAAGAAATGTAAAATTAACTTACCGGTAGGAAAAAACAGTTGTTTTGTATACACCACTGTGTCTGATTACTTGAATTAGGAAAACTTGAATTTGATGAATTAAGAACTGAAGGAAAAGCTTTCACAGCATTATCCAGGAAAAACTAGAGAAAAACAACATATAATCCATTAGCTTGTCAGCTGTTTAAGGTCAAAATAGAGAAGAGGAATGGAGAAGTGGAGAAAGGCTTGCCAGTAATCATTTAACTTTGGTATTTCACTGCAAATTGAAATAGAAAAGGGAAAATGACATCACTTGATTACTTGTTCCTGCATGCTCAGACAAAAACAACTTTGTTAACCTCCACCTRACACTTTCCATTTGAACAAAAGACAAAAGGCTCTTTCTTTGTTATGTTACTTTCATATATCAGAAGCTCACACACACGAGAGACAATGATGAAATAAATTCAATATGAATAATTCCTGGGTTTACCTCAACTGAACCTCCTATTTATACACAGGAAGAATTAAAGAAAGAAGTCATCTTTACTGAAGTTGATTTACACAGTTGTAATCCTTCTCATAATAATGATGATGATAATATTGGTACTAATGTTAATGAAACAGAAGAGTGGAACCAGTATCTCCTGGGTCATCAGTTCAGCCAGTTGATGTCACAGGCAACCACCATCATACAGTACCCTTTGATGTATTGATCCGGTGCTTTCTTAATGAGTTAGATTTGACTACATTAATTCCACTGCTTTGAATCTCACCACCTAAACTGTTTCTAAGTTTAACCAGTATTCATGGCCAGTTCCCATGTTTTTTTAATTCTTGTGCTAATCTCATCCTTTAGCTTTCAGATAGCTCCTTTCTCTCCCTAGTATTTACATTGCCAACATTTAATGCCATGTCAGCCTTCACTGTGCTCAACATTCCATGTTTTTCTAGTTTCTTCCCAGAAAACAAGCTCTTCATTCCCCTGATCATTCTAGTAGTCACCCTCTGTACACACCTCTTTCAATTCAACCTTCTAGGTGACCAAAATTGCAAACACCCTTCCCAGATTTTATCAGTGAGTCATGCAATAGCATTAATACTAATTCTGCAGAAAATATGTTTTCATACATCCTAGAATGACAGCTCCTTTGCTCACAGCTACAAAACCTTAATAGCTCACCATACCTCACATAAGTGGGGCTCAGACAGATCATGATATTATAGCAGCTTAACACATTGCTGCACATTGACATAATCCCAACCACTAACATCATGCTCAGCAAATGTGAGGTAGTTTTCCTTCATTGGGACTCACTTAGGTAGATGTGGTTTATACTTCACATGGATGGTTATTGTGATTCAGCTGAATTGTCATTAAACCCACATAATTAACTACAGTCCTGAACTCATCGCATCTCCATCTGATGAGCTTCCAACTTGTATTTGAATTTCTTGTCACTGGTCTGTCAGACCAACCATAATCTTGCGTTCTAGTTTCATCCTAGTTCTTTTACTCAAATCCTCAGCTGACTTCTTCCTTTCTAAAAGCCCAATCTTTTCCTCACAGACATTGCCTGTCATCTTAATTTCATTAGCAAATTTCACAGTTCCTCTCATACACTGTATATGAAAAACCACACCGGGCTGACCATTGCAAAGCTCCACAGGTTGCCTCCCTCTCACCCGTTGCTCTCTGCAGCTAGCCAGTTTGTAACCCACCTCTAAATTTTTTCCCCGTCCCTGTCTTTACCTACTGCCCCAGAGAAAAACTGTTCAGTTTCACTCAGAGTAACCAAATGTGGATCAAAATCGTTTATTGATTTACTAACTAACACTAGATCTGGTCAGCCACAGCTCTGTATAGCCAAGTCTTGAAAACTTCCAAGGATGGAGACCCCATAATCCCCCTTGGCAACATGTCCCA
This sequence comes from Oceanodroma leucorhoa, assembly GCA_030449065.1. Lineage (NCBI taxonomy): Eukaryota > Metazoa > Chordata > Aves > Procellariiformes > Oceanodroma > Oceanodroma leucorhoa. The sequence goes on along the minus strand of JASVER010000129.1, from coordinate 1,680,200 downwards.
GCACTGTACTACATGCACAGTGACTTTTTTTTTTTTCCTTTTAAAGACTATCCTAGACTTATGTGCAGCTACACATAATTAACCCGCAATCAGTGAACTATACATTCAGGATCAGTATCAGTAATACAACAGATAAACTGCAAAACCAACCCCTACAAAATGTTAATAAACATCTACAGATTTTGAAACACCCTTCTATAACTGATCCCAAAGAGCTCTACACAGGGTTATATGCAGTCTGCCCCTTCTCACAGGACATGTGAGTTAACTGCACACACTCCCTCTTCTGGGAGCGTCAGTTACCCTGCTTGCACACCCTTCCTGTAAGAAGATGTGGGTGCTCCAGCTTTATGTGCACCTGTGCAGTAAGTCCCTACAAATTGTTAATGCACAAGCTAGTGAGCTAGCACCCCGCCAGTTCACGTGCACAAACCTGASGTGCGGGTCCCTGCCCGCTGCAGAGCAGGCAGCTCACCGTATCTGACCAGGAGGCTGCTCTCGCTGGCACAGATGTGATGCCAGAGGGGTGACTGACGGCAGCGTCAAAACAGGTTTTGACAGTCAGCTGTTTCCACTCATAGATCTCTGCCTTTATTACAGATTTCCATGCTTCTTTTATACTTCTTCTCACACTGTTTAAGTCAGCTGATGCTGGTCTTCCTCTTTAACAGGAACAATTTTGGGCAAAGGCCCTCCAGACAGCTTTAAGTATTTAATTCCCCCACCACCACCCCCAACTATTTAAATTGACATTCTCATCTTAATAGGTCTCATTAACCAGGTCATTTGCCAAGGATGGGCAAATCCACATCCCACTAATAATGCATTTATTTTTTTTGCAAACACGAAATAACTGTATTTAGTTTCAGAATCCCATCCCACCCATGTCCACAGAGCAGAAGATTATATACCATGAAACACAATTACATTATATAAACATATATCTGTATATATATTTATATATATTAATTTCTATTAAAGCATTTTATTTTTGGTTTTGAAATTTGTACAGGGCATTTCTGACCTATAAATGTTACCTGTATACACAGAATTCTATATGATATGTGGTATATCTATGAATACATAAATAAATATAGAAAGGAAAAAAAAAGGATATGGAAATGTTGTCATCTCCCATGAGCCAAACAACACTTATTTCTGAATGATGTGTTTGTACTTGTCTTTCTTGTCTCTCATCAGTTATCTACATCTGCTATCACGCTTTGGAGATATATATTGTTCTTCAACATATGATTTTTTTGTCCTACTAAGCAGTCACACCTACTCAAATGACTCAAATGAAAGCAGTATTTTTTATGAATACCAATGTTTGCCAGGGAACATCTGAGCACACTACCATTAAATTCTCATTTTAACTTCATATATTCTAGCAGCTTTTTCTTTTCTTGTGTTCATATAATCTGCAATCTTCAGTTGTGAGTTTTTTGCCTCACATGATGAAAATACCTGCTGTGCTGCTATTTCTTTCAATAGGAGCCATGTGGTGACAGACCCTCCCCCCACAACATGGGATAAGCAAGTTAGTGCATCTCTCGTTATCTGACCAAGAATCTGCAAAAGACTACATAATACCCTAGTTTAGATCTTACTAAAAACAAAGCCAACTTTCTCACCAAGGTACTTTCAACCCTTCTCTACAATCCACAAGGCACCAGAACCAAGGCTTCCAATGAACATGGCCCGATAGCCTGTAAATGTGCCAAGTTGAATGGGCTGTATCTCACCTTACTAAGCAAGTGGGCTTGCTGATTTCCATGTCAATGTGCACAAAATAGCATCCTACTGAGAAAAAGGAAAGGTGGAAGAATTTAATATTAAGTGCAATAATCAAATGCACACTGAATTAAACAATTATGGAATAAACAATAAAATGTGGAAAGTTTTAATAGTTACTATGTGAATGGGTTGACCCTGTGACAGGTGGGCAGGAGGCAGAGAGCTGGGAAATACCCCTCCATTGAACTACTGAATCACAGAGGAAAAAGGCAAAATTAATTGATTCAAGTGCCACAGATAGTTCAACTGTGGCCATCAACCTGTGGTAGCACGTTGTCATGCAGTAGCCATCTGTAAAGACAAATACTAATGTAATTTTCTGTGCAAAAAGAAGGCATAGGCTACCCTCAGAACACTAACAAGTGCCCTTTTGCACACCAGCAAGAAACCCCGCAGCCCAGAGGTAAGCTCTTTAGGAAGAAGGTGCTTCAGGATCAGCAGTTCCAGAGCAGAGCTATACTTAATTAATGGAAACACATAAGCAGCAAAAGCAAAGGTTTGGCATGCTACCAAAAAATGCAGCTCAATTGAATTTACAGCTTACGTTTAATTAGATCCCATCATTGTTTTCTCTTCCCTATTATACAAAATTACACTGGAAATGGACATGTGAAGACTATAAAGAAAAGCATAAAAAACACCTTTGTCACCATCCCTCTCTCTCCCCACTACCTCCTTGCCTCATATGACACACAACTATACTTTAAATGAATTTTCTACTGTTCCAGAAGAGCTATGCAATCTCCTCAAGACATAATGGTCTACAGTTTTTATAGTGCTGTTGTAAACAAGTTTGTTCATGTTTGTGCCCTACTCTTTTGTTCAGCAAAAGATAGAGTGAGAACAGTATACTTTTAAGTATGGCAGAAGCATGCAAATCTGGTATCATAGGTTGAACTAGAGGATTTACATTTTTCTTCACACAAAAAAAATTAAGCAATGATGCTTTTGTTCAGCATTGTTCCTTTGTTTGAACCTCTAAGGCAAACATGCAGGACTCCTCTTCTTTGTTTTTCATTTTTCTACCAACTCTCCAAATATACATGTGGCTTTGGAGAACTTTCTTCTCAAAATGCCTTATCATTGCTTCCTTTGAAAAATACCAGTTGGTCTTGCAGCTGAGTCAGGAATTAAATGACATGACTGTAGCTGTGCATTCCCCTTTCTCCTTCCACCTCCTAGGCCAGGTCAAGCTCTAGGCAGGGTCTGTTTATTCTTCTTAAAAGAAATGCATTAGCCACCCTCCAAAACAGGGTCTTCAATGTGCTAGGCACTGTGAGGATAGAGCGTATCTGCCAAAGAGTTTGCCTATTAAAAATACAGCACTGAGCAAGGTCAGCAACTGTATTAACAGAGTTGGCTACACTAAAAGGAAGATATACTAAAGAACCCAACTTTCTACTATGAGAGTAGAAACAGGTTTGCTTAATTATTTATCAGTATTAAAACACGGGATAACAGCCATGACTAGAGGGAGAACAATATGGGGTCAATACTTGCATCGTTTAAGGCAGCTCGTGCTCACAGACATACATTAAAAAATGGAGCAAAAAATACTCAAACCTCTGTCAGTCTTCACATTTCTAAAGGCATGTTCTTTCAAAGGAAATAGTCCAGTTGTTCAAAATTCACTGCACAAAAGACAGGAAAGCAAGTAACATCCAGCAGAGGGCCACAAAAATGACCAGGGGGATGGAACACCTCTCCTGTGAGGAAAGGCTGAGAGAGCTCGGGTTGTTCAGCCTGGAGAAGAGAAGGCTCCAGGGAGATCTTATTGCAGCCTTTCAGTACTTAAAGAGGGCTTATAAGAAAGACGGGGACAGACTTTTTAATAGGGCCTGTTGCAATAGGACAAAGGGGAATGGTTTTAAACTAAAAGAGGGTAGTTTTAGACTAGATATAAGGAAGAAATTTTTTACGATGAGGGTGGTGAAACACTGGAACAGGTTGTCCAGAGAGGTGGTAGATGCCCCATCCCTGGAAACATTCAAGGTCAGGTCGGACGGGGCTCTGAGCAACCTGATCTAGTTGAAGATGTTCCTGCTCATTGCAGGGGGGTTGGACTAGATGACCTTTAAAGGTCCCTTCCAACCCAAACTATTCTATGATTCTATGATCCTGAATCTGAAAGCTGTAGTCAGGGCACCTTCCTGGGACAGTATAGCCCTGACATCCTATTGCTGTGCCAAGAACTATTCATGCATTTAATGCAGAAGTCACTGAAACAAAGAGCTGTTCCAGGGCTCTTTCATCATGCCATGTTCCTCGAGATCACATGAATCCCAGGGGACAGTGAGCCACAATCATTTGATGTATTGTTTACAGTCATTCATTCAGCTTCCAAGAATCAACTTTTTGCAGTCATGCAACCCTACTGTCTCTCTGAGATACCTGGATTGCTCCCTGCAATATACTTTCTCGTGTTCGGTTTAATGCAGGTCAGCTTTGCAAAAACAGTTTTCCTCAGCCATTGATTGCTGCCCTGCTCCATATATGGCACCAGATCTAATGCTCAATGAAAGCAGCATTAGTCACCCTCTCCCTTCAGCTAAGAAGTATTTGATACTTATGTCACATTAGCTGTTTTCTAACTTCTCTCCACTGATCATGACTTTATACCTCTCAAACGTGAAGACTAGATTCAGATGTCTGCTGAAACAGATAATTTGAAATAAAATTGCACCCCCACTCTTTTCGAATGTCCCTTGACCATAAAGACTGAGTTTTATTTGACATTTTGGTCTTAATTATGATTTATTAGGTGTGGGTGTGGGATGGTTAGACGCTTTTTATCTCCATTAAATCTTAATGGCTACATTTTGCCTTTTTCTACTGAAAGAGTTCATGGAAATAAATGCAGTTAATGGACTCTGCTATTAAGTACATGTTGCTTGGAGATATAATAATGATACTTCAGAGTCTCTCCCACAATTTGCTATTAATATTAAGGAAATGCAAATTTCACAATCACATTTAAAGTATTTTTTTCTAGTCAAACTATTAAGGTTTAGTTTCGAGGTGGGAATTGTACTTAAATTATTCTCTCATGAATATCACGGAACATGATTATTTGTAATACTGCAGTCATTACTGATAAGGCACAAAGACTAAAATACAGCCTATTAAGTTTTACTGTAACATTCAGTCCACATAAAAGTGGACTTGAACCAATAAAACTAAAAACTTTTTCTAAAAATGATGTACTGAACAACTGCTTTTTTGCTAAAATGTCTTTTATTAGTTGAAGGCCAAATCTTAAGTGGGCTGTACACAATAGTAGAATTTCAGTATAAGGAAAAAACAGTTGCTGACCATACCTTCTTTCATACTTTTTAGCTTAATAACTAACCATACGGTTGCATGACCTCTAACTCAAAGTATACTTTAAACCCAAGTAGGTTATTTCATTTCATCTTATACATTTATATAGTTCAAAATAAGAGAAAGTCTAATCTGACCTACATTTTACAAGCTAGTCCATCTCTGGGTTTTGTCCTGTAGTATGCCAAATAACTTTTGCTTGGCTGAAGGTTATTGTTCATAAAGGCATACAGTCTTCAGCTGAGGACAAGAAGTGATGGAGAATCAACAACTTTTCAAAATAATTTGTTCCCATTGCTAATTGCCTTCACTGCTAAAAAGTGAGCTTCTTTTCTTGGTTTCCAGCCACTGCTTCTTTGAGTTTTTCCTCTACCAGCCTTAAACAYCAAATTCAATTAGCTGAATTTTAAATTCTTGAACTTGGAATTATTTTTGAGTCTATCAGCTCCTCTCCTTAATAAAAGCAGGAGAAAGAAAGGAAAATATCTACTTTCCTGAAAAGAAAACCAACAAAAACAAGACTAGGATCATTTAATAGAAAAAATGGAGAGAAGGTTCTACCAGAAATTTCAAGTGTTCACATTTAAAAGCCCACATTACATCATTACATCATTCTGACAAGTTTAGTACTTTCTGTAACAAATGATTGACTAAGTGTCCCCTGAAATGTTGTGGGAAAACAAAATAAAATAGTGTAGGTATTATCAATCTTTAAGTCCTTTATGAACCTCAAGTAACAAAAGTACCAGCAACTCAAGGACGTGCTAGAGTTGCAATTTCAAAAGCACTGAAGTGCAAATCTCACTCACTTGAAATGTGACTAATATCTACGCATTAACGTTGTAATGAAAACATTACCCAAATATTACAGTTCCCATTTTGCAGATACAGAACTGAGCTGGAACACTTTCACAGGTTTACTAACAGAACCAGACTCAGCCAACAGGGCAAAACACAAAACAAAGGAAGTTTTTTGATCCCATATACTGCTCATCCCGTTAGACAACACATCCTTCAGAATAAATGAGGACGTTAAGATTCAGGCTTTATGCAGACTAATGACAGATCTACTCTGTATTTGCTATAGTTACAAAAGAATAACAGAATTACATGGATTTTCCCTATTAGAAGAGAAAAGAAAAGCACAAGAGCACAGGTGGAAATTCCTAAAGTAGAGGTAAGCCCTAATAAACTTGTAGTTCAGTACTTTTGAAGTTTCAATGTAACTTTGAATTTTTTTCCTTTTTCAAAAAAAAGGACAAGCAAGTGAAATTCAATAATGTATACATTATGATTATTTTGTGATCAGCAGAGGAGCATCACAAATCTGAATAAAGCTTAGTTTGTTTTGTACAAAGTCTTCCATGCATCCTGTGAGGAAATACTTCCTTCTTTGAGCAATACTCTGTTTTTCTAAGCAATGCATAGATGAGCAAGGGATTTGAACAATTCAGACTTGGGATTTAGCTATCTTCTATTCCTTATAAATTACATTTTTCTTTAAGAAGCTTAGCCAAGTTCCAAGCTCTTGCTGAGCATCCTGTTTGCAGAGGTCTCCATTATACAGTATGTCTTCTGTTGCTCTGCTTTACATTTCTGTCTCTGGCAATCACTATCATGTAGGTTCCTGGCATAGCCATGGGCCATAAATTCGACATCTAAACAAACACTGAACAAAAAAAAAAAGATCTTAAAAGAACAAAAAAGCCAAGAAAAATTACCCGTTTTTCCCTTACCATGTTGAATACAGCCATAGTTAATATTATAGCAGTGGTTGTCAATGTAAGAGTGATCCGTGGCCAAGGACGGTTTGCAATTATGCCAGATGATTTCAGGATCCACAGCAATGAAGCTGATGCTTTCTTGCTACATTGCTAAGTGCAAAGAGTTTAAAAAAAGAGAAAACAAAAGTAGCTTTAGTATATTTAATTACTATAAACAAGGGTAGAATTAAGAAGGCTCAAGATTGAGGGCAGCATTAATCTTGAGACATTGTACAGAAGTATTCAACTATTATATTCTCATAGGAGTTACAGATCATGATTATACATGAGACTAAATGCAAATCTAGTTAAAATATCTGCCATAATATCAATTCTGTTAAATAATTATAATTTGCAAGTACTTATTAATCATTCAATTACTAATAATAGCAAGTACAGAGTTGACAGCAGTGTCATTACCTCTAATATCAGTAAAAACCAAGCAAACAAACTGACCTCCCCCACCTCAATTGAAAGAGCAATATTTAGTAGCCTCTGGAATCTTCAAAATTTAAATAATGACTCTGCAAAGTCTTTGACAGAGAGACAGAGGTCTCCTCATACAGGATAAAGGCTGTATACATAGATATATCCCTGGCAGTCTACAAAATAGTGGGGTTTCTAGGTTTTTCTTTCATTTGTTTGGAGACTTGTTTGATAATCCATTTTAAGTGAAAGGTAACACAGCAAAGCAAATCAACCTTCCCTAAAACTAGTTAGAAAACAACTAAGCATTTCATACAACAATCAGACTTCCAATTTGACACAAACAGAAATTTTTTCTKATATAGTGGCAAAAATAAACAATAAAAAACTCTGACTCATTTAAACTGCTTCCAAGAACACACTGCAACAGCCTCCATTCATACATGCATAGTGCCTAGAGGCACAAGATGCTCACACAGAATAAATGGCAATTTGTGGCACATCCAATAAATATTAAATTTCCCAAAACTTTAGCAATGAGGCGATAAGGTTGCCTAGAAGCATCTTATGCCCTTTCTAAATGTCAATTTCAGCTATACTGAAACCTCTGTAAAAAAGGCAATGAAAAGTTAAGGAACATGACAGTCCCACAAAAGCATTTGCTTTTTATCAACTCATTTTATCTATTTACTTAATATTATCAGAGATCACTTTACATATTGTTTTCACCCCAGCCACAGCAATCAGCAGAGATACAAGCACAGGAATTCTCTGAAATGAGAACTCAAGCACTAAAAACTACCAAACATAGGACTTAATTTACAGCACTTACCTATTAGTTCAGGCTCAATAGCTACAGCACATCACGCTAAATTACACTATCACCCAACACATCTGATGTAGTTTACATGAAGGTCTTTGTCATACTGCACACAACTATTTCCCTCCCAATTACACACTATTTGGACAAGTCCACTGTATATCTAGAACTTTTTTTACATGTTGTTTCCTTTTATGACAGGGAGTTTCGCACACTGGACTGGACAGATTCTCAGTTTCAGGAAGGTCGAAACAATAATCAGGATCTCAAGGATGGACATTAAAAAAACCCCACATAAACTCAAGTGACCTGCATTTTTGAGCAAGAAACTCCTGCTCACATGCCATTTTGAACTTCCAAACCTTGTTTTCCACCCCTAAGTACGTAGCAAATGTCAAGATAATTTGAATCCACATGTAGATTTTAGAAAAGTTTTGTCATCCTTGCCACTTTAAAAAAGTAAAAAGCACAAAGCCTAGATTGCTGCTGTTGCTACAGAAGGGGAGTGTTCAACTGGATGCAGGGAATGGATCTGTGTGAAAATGATCATTCAGTTATCTGTCTAGTCTGCCTAAAACCTAATGAGTCAGGGAGCATGGATTTATGGCAAATTAAAACAGTCATGAAATCATGCCTTAAGTTACTCTTTGCCTTTGTTATAGCACACCTGGAGCTTTACTACAACAGTTAAATTCGTAACAAAATGTATCTGGTTTCTTATTTATCTTATTTATATTCTTATTATAAGAAATCTTTCTGATTTCTTATCCTAAAGACTACATTGTTCTGTGATTTTCTTGGAAGTTTAGAAGTTGCTGGAATAGTTTAAGTCAGATTAGGGACAAAACTAGGCTGCAACACTGAGAAAGTATGAGGAATATAAAGTGGATAAGAAATTTAATAGATAAAGCAGTACCTCGTGTTCTCCTTTCTGAATTATGTTACAGGGAACTATACAGTTCAAGGAAAGTCTTTAGGATAAGAAATTCCAAGAAAAGAAGCTAATGATGAAAACAAATTATCTGGCCTAAACCAGATATATTTTATTATGAATTTTACTGGTTTTAGGTTATCTGACTAAAGGCTAATCAAATTAAACACAAAGACCCGGCAATGGTCAAAAGGACAATGATAGATGGTGGAACCAAAGTAACCTAATCAATGAAGAACAGAAGCTACTAAATCTGCTGCTCCTAAGACCATCAAAGGAGAACGTTTCAGCCACAGTTTCTGATGGGAAACCTACCAAGAAGCCTCAATGAAAAAAACCTCCCTTTCCAGGATTCCCTGAAGACTAAGGGCAATTACTGCCTAAAAAGATAGTATGCCCGCGCAAGGCAGATAATTTTGCAATGGAGCAGAGAAAATCTTCGGATTGTGTAAAACATGATGCATGTTTTAAGGGCATTGTGGGTATGTGGAAAACTTACAGGATGTTTAGGGGACAGGACGAATGTGGATGAGGGAGGAACAAGTGTAGGTAAATGGAGAAGAGAGGGGATGAAAGGAAATGGCTGCATGTAAACACTTGTCTAAATGAGTCTATCGCATATTCTTATTAAATCCTATCTCTAACCATCTTCTGTGTAACTGCAGACCTTATTCTGAGCCTGCATGTGTGCAAATGCTAGCAAACTTCATGCTGGACTAGATGGCAAGTAGCACAGAATGGGAGCCAGCCACTGGAGAGAGAGAGATCGCATGTCGGAGGCAACTGAGGACCTGGGTGCCAGCAAGCGAAGTGTCTCAGACCAGTCCCCGGAGAGACCCATAGGGTGTTTGGGGGAGTGTGTGCGTAACCATTAGAAAACTTCAAGCTGGACTGGCTGGTAAGTAGGAGATCTACATTTGGAGAGACCCAAGGTTTGAGCCAGTCACTGCGTAAGGGGTGCAGAGGCTGGGCATGGATATTGTATCGACTTAAAGTCCATACTGAGTGACCCACAAACGCGAGTGTGCCTGTGGATGGTGACAGTCGGGGTGTGCGTATATTCCACTAGCAAACTTCAGTCCTAATCAGCCAGGAAGGAGGAACTAGACCACCAGTGTTGTGCATATTTACATGACTGCTGCTTGCTTTTATGGGGGTGATGGTAAAAGAGCTGCATATCTCTGTGATTGGTCCTGTGTACGGTATATGCCTGTGTGCCTATTGGGAATACGTGCTCAGCCTCACTACTGGTTGTACCTGGGACACCGCACTGACAGCCTCCCATCGATGGGAGTGGGACAGGAAGATCCCCTGGGTCTTTAACTCCATCAAATTGGGCTCCAGTGGACCAGGAAGGAGCACTCCCCTGGCTCTGGAACGCCACTGGATTCAACAAGCTCTAGCAGATCCCATTTACAATTTCAGAACTTTAAAAAACATGTCTTAGTAACAGATGCAAAACAATGTCATAAAAAAGACGCTTTCATGTTTTTCTAGGGCTAAGCAATGTAAATTGATGGTTTCCTCCACACAAACGAACAACTTGTGTTATGTTCATTCTGAAGATAAAATTGTTTCACACAGAAAATCTCTGTTGAATCCCAATATCTAAATACACGAATGTTGGCGTCAAATGATGGAGATTTCTCAGACTTTTCTACTTAAACATCAATGCTTTCAATTGTTAAATTTGAACATTCTTCATTTTTTTTAAACTAATAATCGAAAAAATTACGGTACAGAATTGTTGAGATTACTTAGCAATGTCCATGCTGAGAACTGCATTTATTGCTGAGGACTGCTTTATTGCTTTCCAAGTACCTGTACACTTTTGAACAGACTTGTGTAACTTCTGTACCAAAATTCCTTGCAATAATTCTAAATTTCCTTTGCTTACAAAAGTTTTGATCAATATCACCTGACTTTGCTACTGTATTTTAGCAAGGAGGTACTAATTGGACTGATTTTCTACATTTCTTTAAAAAGCCATTTTCTGCTTCTATTTAAAAAAAAAAAAAAAATTCTCTGGGCAAGTTTATCACTAAGAAAAGTTCTGGAGAATAAAATAAATTTCAGGAAACAATGTATCATTCAGCCAGTGTGATTAATCAATAAAGAGATTCCATTCTTCCAGCTGCTATTGCTAAAATTACAGATATTGCTGGCTCTGACCTGAAGAAAAATGTAAGTGTTGTTAGACTGCAACTTCGAAAATGAAGTTGTAGATAGTTATTTCCACTTGTAAAACAGAAGCACACCAGAACTCAGTGATGCATTTCTTGACAGGCTGTTTAATGCACAGCTCTGAGTTCTGGAGGGCAAGGACCACTGTTTATTTGGTACATCTGTCATGCTCACCTGGTTTGTTAAATAGATGACAGGTTTCTCTAATAGCAGAGACAGCAGCCTACATAGGTTAAGCCAATGAGGCTTCTGAAAGGAAAATTTGTGACAAAATCCTGATTCGCACTGAAAATCTTTAAACCATTGAGTAGAAATTCCTTGGAAAACATAAAAGAATACACTGTTGATCAGTAATTCTCTATGCGCATTAACAGACTTGCTGAACTTAATTTTACTTTTGAGCAGTGTAAATCCAGTCCATAGATAGTACAACTTTAGTAGCTCAGTACTGCTGAAAATTTAGGGAACTCCTGGAAGCAGAACTGAAGTGATGGGGTGATCATTAAATTCACCCTTAATAGCAGTGGCAAAACTATGCAGGTTTACGGCAGCTTACGTCAAACACTTTTTCTTATAAATGTTATGTCTCATTTGCAATTTTCTTAAGAAAATGAATGAGATGAAAGGAAGTAATCATTTCTAGAAAGCATGCAAGAAGGGTAAGACATCAGATCTCAGTAGCATTAGCTTCTGTGTTTATTCTAAGCAGAGCTGGCAGAATATGGTTCAGTGTTTATCATTTGCCAACTAGAAATAATAGGTATTTGTAGTATGAAAGGTGACTAATGCACTACCTTTTCATCTGAACATGTTAAATCTGATATGACAGCTCAGCATGATAGTGAGTAATAACTTATTTTGAATATTCAGTTTATTAAAATGTATCCTGTGTTGTCTTTCCACACACAAAAACCTACTTCAGCATTTAGCAAAATGCTGTCTTTCTGAGTGAGATCAAGGAACTGGTGCAAGAATTAATTGTGATAGCTATGTTGTAGATGAAAGACAGTGTCGCAAGAGCTGTCACACTTCTCCTTCACATGCTAGCAGGGCTTGCAACATCTTGACTGAAGACCTCTTATCTACAGAAAGACAGTGAATCACTTTTTCTATAGTTCTATTATTGTTCTTTTCATTTTGCATTCAAATACAACTTAATATTTTACTAATACTGATGTTAAAAAGAATGAAATCAAGAGAAACAAAAAGCCCCCAAATTCAGATTTTTTTCACATGCTCATTTTCACTCAGACTTGAAGAAGACGCCAAAATTCAAATCCAAAGAACTGGCTGATTGGCTGACAGTGATTACACTGACCTAAGCTTGGAGAAGGGTGATTTTTGTACAGAGACACAAGCTGATATGTTACATACTTTCTAATGGTCCTATTGTTGATAAAAATAACCAAAGTACTTCTAAAGAGTACTGTAACACCAAGCTTTTGAACTCCATGGTGGCATCTGTAAATCTAAGTCAGGCATTTTGAATCATACAAAATGCATCCAGGTGAAGAGTCTGCTCAACTTATATTGGATACAGTTGGTTTGACAACAGCAAGAATCCTGAGATGCTCTCTGTTTTTGTCCTTCTTATTAATTAACTGTAGAGAAAATTGTTTGCATACTGGACTGTTGGTATTAGGAAGCACACTCAGATATCTCTTTATTTGGAGGTAACTTACAATCTCATCTTGGGCAAAGACACTAAAAGGCACCATTGCCGGATTTTAAAAAAGTTAAGATAGTCTCACTCATCAAAAAATATTAGAAGAGAACTTATTGGCAGAACAGACATAAGAAACTTGTGGTTTTCACCAGGTTAGGCAACTTCTTCAGTTGGTCACAATCACAGAACATGTCATAAACATATAACTCAAGAAGGAGTAAGGAGAAAGATCTCTGTTACTGAAATCAATACATTTCTAACAGTTCCTGGAGTCTGAACATAGCACTTAACCTAGTGATGATGGATTTGCTGTTGCAGTGCCTGTGCTAGAGACTCATCAGAATGACTTTCAGGTTTGATGAGCCTCTTTCATGGACCCTGCTGTAGGTGCCAAAGTGCCTCTCTGGGTTCTCCCTGCCTTCCCCCATCCCTGTTTTAATCTTAATTTACAAGCAAAGCCTTAATATTGAAGAAACTGAAGGGCCTTGATCTTTCATTCGTATCTGCATTAAGAGAGACACTCATATCAGAGGTAAGATTCCAGGTCAAAAATAATTTCTAAGTAGTGCTGGTGCTGGTATTCCTGTCCTTCCAGAGCTTTTAAGTATCTTAAGTATACACAGTCTTTCTAGAGTAAAATACAAATCCCTGCAAACAAAGGTAAAGATTGTGTATCACTCTTTATACAGTGGTGTGGTGTAATGCAACTAATAAGTAACACACTCTCTTCTAGCAGGGACACAACTGCTCACACGCTGGCTGCACTTCATTAGATGCTCTGGTGACCTCAAATCAGAGCATCTTTCTCAGCTGTGGAGCCAGTTATTTTCCAATATTTGTTCTGTTGGTATTGTGTTCTGCTAATTCCATGGTTCAAGTGGGTATTTAAAAGAGACTATAAACATGTTCAGATGAGATGATAGGAAAGAAATGTTTTTACTTCTAATCTTCCTTGTTAGCTGAAGTAGCTAAATAGGTTTGCAAGGTACAAACATATGCAACAAAAAGCCGTTTCATATTAATGGAAAATAGCTAGCACAAAGAGTATGCGGTATCAATTAAGTGCATGCATGTCCCAGGTAATGCAAAGAAATTTTTGAGACTGTATTTAAATCAATGCACAAAGAACATCTGCTTGAGACTAATACTTCTCTGGCAAGCTACCTCAGCTACCACAGGGATCTATCCTTTACATGCTTACTGTGTTTTTTTTTCTACTGATTGCATTACATTTTCCAATGTATCATTTAGGTAACCAGATCTCTGCTTCCTTGCATTCACATCAGGAGGTAAAACACATCTAACAGTTACCAGTTAGGTCTGAGGCATTTCACACTCATTCTATGAACTCAGCTATACTTCAAGAAGATAAAGAGAAGAGACACAGAAAATATATGAGCTAAAGGACAATCACTGTCCTCTAGCTGCATGTAATTTGGGAAGGAAACCTCTCAAGGAACATTCAAAGAAAATATTAAAAATTAATTAAAAAAAATAGCCTACATTAAAAATGTGAAAATATAAACCAAAAAGGATCTTTAAGACCAAAAATACTCATAATCTTAAGATATAACTCTGAATACTGGGATTATCTAAAAAAGTAAAAAAAAAATGCATAGGCACAAAGAAGTAATTAGAATATAAAAGATATAAATCCATTTCAAGTTTCAGGACATACACCAATTTTAGCTAGGATTGATGAAGGTTTAATGCCTATGGGGAAATGACTGTTTCCATGAGAACTGTCAGCCCTCCCTGCCCTCAGCCTGTTTGCCCAAGACTGGCAGGGGATAACACACCGCAAAGGCAGGATCTGGAAGTCTGTAACCTCGTTATTTGTGCTACCGCTTTGCTGCACCATTTGACGGAAACATTCCTATTCTTATTTAATGGCTGATGTTATCATTTCACAACAGATTGACTTGGACCGTGCTGCAGTGCTGCCAAACAGTAAAATCTACTAATAATAAACTCAGAGTGAAAGAGTGAGCACAAATCTCTTCTTACAATATTGTAATTAAATTCCATAAGAGCTAGTAATTTTAGCATTACAGTCTGGATGTTTTGTTTTTCATTTACCAATGAAATGAAAATCATAGAATCATAGAACCATAAAATCACTAAGGTTGGAAAAGACCTTTAAGATCATCGAGTCCAACCGTCAACCCAGCACCCGTGCCCACTAAACCATGTCCCGAAGTACCACATCCACATGTTTTTTCAAAGTCTCCAGGGATGGTGACTCCACCACTTCCCTGGGCAGCCTGTTCCAATGCCTGACTACCCTTTCGGTGAAGAAATTTTTCCTAATATCCATACAGAGAAACTTGTTCAAAGTTGGCTTTTGTGTGACTTACTCTGCGATGGTGACAGCCATTTATAATCGGTGGGGACTGAGAGSGCAAAGTGTCAAAGGACTGAGACAAGCGCATAATGCAGTGACAGCCAGGTGTCCTAACAAGAACTTAGATTTTGCTGCCTTTGCCGGCACTACAGGTCCCACTCTATAAATCTCGTAACAGTCATGTAAATATTTGACTACTACTGCAAGCTTATGCAGGAGGTGCAGGTGCCCAGCTTGGTGGTGGGGCCTGCAGGGGTGGCCCCTGTGAGGGGCGGCCGAGGCTGCCCCGTGCTGGACACAGCCGGTTCCAGCCGGCTTCACGGGCCCCACCGCAGGGCACGGCTGAGCCCTGCAGCCATGGGCAGGCGCCTCGGGGAAAGCCTGGGTAAGGAAGGGCAGAAAATGTTGGGCAGAGAGAGGAGGAGGGAACCAAAAGAGTGAGAGAGAGCGGAGGGAAYGCCAAGGTTGGAGGAGAAGAAGGAGGAGGAGGAGGTGCTCCATGCTGGAGCAGATGTCCACACTGCAGCCCATGGAGGACCCATGCTGGAGCAGGTGGATGTTCCTGAAGGAACTGCAGCCTGTGGAGACCACACGCTGGAGCACGGCAAAAGTGTGAAGGGAAGGAGCAGCAGAGAGAAATTATGTACTGACCACCCACCACCCCTACTTGTGCTGCCTGGGGGGGAGGTAGAGGAGTCTGGAGCAAAGGAATGAAGCTGAATTTGAGAGGGGGGAGGAATGGTGTGGCTTTAATGTTTGTTTTTGTTTCTTACTACCCAAATCTATTTTAACTGGCAATAAATTAAATTAATTTTCCCCAAGTTGAGTCTGCTTTGTCTGTGACAGTAATTGGTAAGTGATATCCCTGCCTTTATCTCAACCCACGAGCTTTCTCATCCTATTTTCCTCCCCCGTCCCGCTGAGGAGGTAGAGTGAGTGAGCAGCTGGGTGGGTGTCTGGCCCATAGCCAAGGCTAACCCACCACAGTTCATCTGTCAGGTTCAGTCAGGCCCAAAAAATTCTCTTCTTTTTTTGTGCATTTTTAGAAGAGAGATATTTGGTGATTTTAAACTCTGTAATTACGTGCAGGCGTGTGTACACAGAAGCACATCCACATTTACTACACACATTCCACAAGGGAATCCAAAATGTACCCTTTTGGAAAAAGAGGTGGAAAAAACCCACACTACCCAAAAAAAAACCCAAATCCAAACCCAATCGGTATTAGGATGATAAAGCTTGATTTCTGTTAACACTGACACTATAGTGTTAAAACTCAGATATTGATACTTGTTCGCTTGAGAATTTCAGGCTTTTTCTTCTAGAAAGAAAGCATTTACAGTTATGGGTCAGATACTGCAATGGATATGCTACTGAAACATAACATAGGGTGTCACTGCGGTTAAAGCTGCAAGACAACACTTGGATTTTGACATGAAGGAAGAAATCTTAGGGAGAGGACAAGGGAAAGATAAACTTACTGCCTCTTTTGTTAGCTGCCTCTCATCCATCACCTTACAGAACTACGTCCATGCTCATGAAGAAAAGACAGCGCTGCAACAGCTATGGTCATAACTTACTTGCTGAAAGGCTTCTTAGCAGCATAGCTTCTGCATTAGAGCAGCTGAACTCATAAAGACATAGACATAAATAGCTCCTCTTCAAGCTATTTAGGTTAGAACATGACATCTCGGAAGTCAACAGAAATGCAGTAATAGGTTTCAATTTCTGGGAAGTATTTACAGTAGATACAAGACATAGGAAAAACAGCATTGAAAGTAGGTGTTAGATATTATTCAAGTGGGATGACTCCTCAACTCTGACTTGGGATATTTGCTTAGACATCCCTTTAAATGCAGGGAAAAAAGTTTGTATTCCTCCTAAGCTACATTATAGAATCATAGAATCACAGAATCATTAAGGTTGGAAAGGACCTCTAAGATCAAGTCCAACCGTCGACCCAACACCACCATGCCCACTAAACCATGTCCTGAAGCGCCACATCTACACGTCTTTTAAATACTTCCAGGGATGGTGGCTCCACCACCTCCCTGGGCAGCCTGTTCCAGTGCTTGACAACCCTTTCAGTGAAGAAATTTTTCCTAATATCCAATCTAAATCTCCCCTGGCRCAACTTGAGGCCATTTCCTCTTGTCCTATTGCTAGTTACATGGGAGAAGAGACTAACAAAAAGCTTCACAGGACTGGCTTAGTTATTGTGTCTTATAGAATCTTATAAATAAAAGCTGTGTCTTATAAATAAAAGCTGCAGGAGAGTGCATGTCCCAACACTTTTTGATAATATTTCATTGGCACCTCTTTCTCCTACAGGAAAAAGGCTGGCTTTTCCTTGAAGGATTTTTTTTTTTAATTTGCTTATTCAACAGCAGTTCTCCGACTTCATCATTTTACTTTTATGTCAATAAAAAACAGCAATCAAGCATGACATTACATGATAACTAATTTTTGCTGTTAAGTAATAGTAATACCTCTAGGACCTCACTCCAAGGAGTTAAAATATTTAAAAATAGTGTTGCATTATATCTCAGATTAATTCTTGAGTAGTGGCAGCATTCCTACCTTATTGGAAAGACAACTGAAATGTAGATTAATTATGTTTTCTTAAAAACATGTCCTGGTTAATTACAAGCCTCAGAAGGGAAGAGGGAGAAATTACAAAATCCCGTTTCCTCTGTTTCTTGCTTCAACTGCCAGGCTACCTTTCCTTACTGTTTTACTGCATAGTGATGTAATTGTCTTTCCCATGTGCACATTTTGCTTTTTTATAAAAGATCTTTCTCCCAGCTTGCTCCACGGGAGCTTGTGGAAAAATGCAAAGATAGAGAAGGAGAAGTGGGGATTATTGGATCTATTTCAGAATGACTGAAAGGAAGACAATAATACTTGTAAATTATATTGTGAAATGCTGAAAGGTTTGCCCAAATCTTGAATTAAATTAAATTCTCAAATTCAGCTTATTATTGGGTACACTAATAGACATTACAATAACACCTGGACCACTAAGTGGCAAAATTAGAGTTTTACTGTTTACTATTTACTAACATTTTTATATACCAAATTAAATTGTTATCGTGAAATATTCTCTAAACTCAGAAAATGCTCTTATACAATACTTAAACACATACACAGTCCCCTAAATTAAAGCATTCATAAGATGAGTTACCTCCTGTAAGCAGAATAGCAAAAATTTTGAAAAGACAACCAATCAAACGATAATGCAAACCTCTCAGAGGATCCAGCTTCACAGGGGGGAAAGAGCATATCAGTGTAGGTACAGACAGTCACTGCACTGGCATTTTCTGTTTTTCAGATAAATGAGGACATTTTATAGTAAGTTAACATGGACAAAACAATGTCCTCAGAAACCTGAGTGTGCAAACCTTTCTCATTTAACTGGTACTCTGCAAAGGCAGAGAGACTTGGCAAAATCAGAACATGTTATTTAAAAGAAACCATTAACTACTGGATTACATTTCCTTGAATACCTACCAAAAGCTGTCCGGCAAAGCAGATAAACAAAATGAAGGAAAGCAAGAGAAATGCAGCCCCAAATGAAATTCCAAGAATAGATGTTCTACGAGAAATAAGAAAACATGTATTAATTTCTCTGTTACACATTTGTAGCATGACCTTTCTTTGTGTATAATACTGATGRTACAAAAAATTACCATGTGGAAGTTGCAACATCCAAACATCAACACCGTGGAAAAACAATTCCAGTCCTTACCAGAATGACAAGCCTTTTTCCTGCCATTTTTTCAACTCAGGAATGCTTGAATTGGCTTTACTTCTCACTTTGCAAAACTATTACCATGAGAAGATAACAATTTCCACACAAATAATTTAAATGAGAGAGTGCACTTACAGCAGCAATGTTTTGTTTTGTTTGATTGTTTTTACTTTAGAAAGCCTGTATCAAAGAAGATCCTTATTGCTTTATTTTTATGCTGTTGATTTTATAATTTAAGAGTCTAACAGATATATAAAACAAACTTGTTGGTAGTGTGCATTCCCCCCCCAAAGGCAGGAAAAGCAATAGCATGGGACAATGATGTCCAGTTTTTAGTGTCTCACAGCTAGAACCTGTGATAACCTGTGATGCTGCAGTCTCTCAGTCAGCAAGGGCCCTAATACAGTGATTGCTATTTCATGAATAGATAGGGATTCAACACCTCTGAAAACCATTTTTTATCAAATTTGACTGGCTGGCCAGTAGATTCTGAAGTATCAGAGGACAGGATAGGAAGGAAAACTAAACACCACGAAGAAAAGAAAAAACAATGGCAGACTTTAAATGAAAAAAAAAATTGAGTAATCTATACTCTTCCTGAAATCATCCTTACTCAGCGTTCTAGCTCATCCTTTTTTTGTGTGTTATAAATAAGAATGTCTAGCCAAAATAGCATCACTGGATACTCAGTAAAAAGAAACAGGGATGCAGAAACAATCTGTGCATGCCTTCATTCCGCAAATGTGGAAATCTCTCTATATGAATACCACAGTAAAGCATAATTGCTCCATCAGGCACCATACGAGAGCTACTTAGCATGGCTGCCTAGGGAAAGATGCGGTGGGTCTTAATTATCTTTAATGAATGTCAAGAGGAGATCAGAAGCACTGGACCAACTGAGTTGTTTAAGCAAGGGAACTAGATGCCGTCATGAATTCCCTCACCTGAGTGTCTGCTTTCAGTTTTAACCACAGATTTGACATTTTTACAGAATTAAAAAACATCTCTCAACTCCTTTGAGCACCAGCAAATATCTTATTTTATCAAATCTTATATGCTAGAAATATTGGCATGATGTTATAGAAATAAGTTTTACATCCCTTGCTTTTTCCACAAAACCATAATAAATGTTACATGTTAAGTTAGCTCCTCCATAAACATATGATTCAGAATTAAAATACATTATTAATAAAAGCATACATCTCTGTTCTTTAGAGATGCCATGTGAATTCAAATATATACATTTTAGAAACTATAATACTAAAAATTTAGGAGTAGAACTCTATGGATCAATTTCCTTAGGTTATGTACAAATATTGGAAAACATTTTGATCTGTTTCAACAACAGTGTTATAGAAGCTATTTTAAGGAAAGAACAAAAAAGCACTAACTTCACAAACCAATTTGATGCCATATTGCTGCCATTAAAAGCATTTTGGAGAATAATTTATAAGCTTCCCTGCCAATCATTCAGATAACCTCTTATACGCTAAGTATTCATCAGATTTTGAGTCGATGTGAACAGCTGATGAAAAACATACAGCTGGCAATTCACAACATATATTAATCTTGAAATAACGTTTCTTTTAGAAGTTATTTGAAAATCATTATTGCTTATGAATACATCTTCTCCAAGAATTTCTCATCCAGACTGAGACAGTAAGCTGTACATCAGCGTATGTAAAACTACAGTCTCTACTCTTAGGAATTTAAAATCTAGTAAGCAACAGAAGAGATGAAAGGAAAGGAATATAATTAACAACAGGCTTATTTTTTTATATATGCATAAACACTTACAATCATGTGTCCTTCAGTAAGATTCAAGTAACCATTCCTGCATTTCAAACTATTGCTATGCTTTCTCTGATACGAAGGATACAAAAAAGGAGCCTGCACACCTTAAGAAATGATGCCACACAAGAATAGCCTTATGAGTCAAGTTTGGAGTGCATCCTTGTAGAAGAAGAAATGAAGATGTTTGTGAGAGGAACTGGAGAGCATGGGAAATAAAATTAACATGGCATAAAGAGAACTTATGCAAAGAGTACTTAATCACACAGGCAACAGGCAAGAACAAAAGGTCTTTGCAGATGTTTTACATGATCAATGATGTTACTGGGGTGGGACAAGAAAAAGAATTCAATAGCAAGGTGAACAAGATTCTGATCTTGAGATCAGAGAAAAGAAAAGAGAAAAGGACTGATCAGAGAAAAGGACTGAGGATAAGGAAAAGGAAAAGTGGTATCTTGGAATCCAGATTTGGGTGGTGAATAAAGAGAAAAAAAGTAGTAAGATTTTTGCTCCCCACACCCTCTTCTTTTCTGGGAACAGCAGGACTTCTGTTTCAGTTAGGCTAAGCTAAAATAGTTTCATGCTGCTCCTAGAAGAAAAGAAGAGAGATGAAAATTCTATAATGGGAAGCAAAATACTAAAAATTAAGTGCCACCATAAACAAGCCTAATTTGAGGCAACAACCATAGGAAAGCCATAACATGCCTTTATTTTTTGTCACTGGAACATCACAAAAAGAGTACAGGTCTTTACACTAAACTAATCTCACCTTTATTGTGTAGAGTCATCAAACGCATTGCACAAGTCACCAAATGCATTACATTGACAGATTCGGGATCCCATAAGCCAGCTAACTTTTTACCAGCCTCTTCCTATGCTTCAAGGAATGCCCTCATTTCTGAAAGCTCTGCTTTCTGCTACAGTGCCCCACCAGGAACCCTGACAGGACAACCCTGGACGATAACCAACAGAGGGACAGAGTTTAAAATTGAGGAAACAATGTGAGAACTTCCCAGGCTTCTGATAATTTCAAGTCTAAATAATTTATGATCTTGGCTATCCTTCTCACTGGTTTCATCAGTAAATATCTCTTTTGAATAATTCATTTTTATCAGATAGTATGAGATTGGAAAGAAATTGTATTTATACATACTTATGTCTTCTTGGTAACATTTTAACTGAAAAATAAAAATTCATTATGAAGCTAAAGATACTGAAAAATGGAGAAGAGAATGTATTCCTTCTACGCTTTTGTAACTTTTAGGAAAATATGTGACTTACGGCACATGTCCCTTAATGGGATTAGAGAATTTCCTTAGCTTGCCAGGTAATTAACATTCATGTTTTGAACTATTTGATTGCAAATTCTCTTGAGGTGATAAATCATAATGAAGCAATTACAAATGACAATTATACAAGGCAATACTGAATTCAGACTTTTTTGGTATCTAATAGTAGCTATTTCTTTCTTAATTTGACTTATGCGTTCACTAAGCCATCGATGGATTCAATGGCTATGTAGACTAACTGTATGGCAGTTTCAGTCTTAAGAAAAATAATATGAGTATTAAAACTCCACTTGAAGTTTTTTTTAAATCAGATACAGCAGAAAAATAGCTAGTAATGGTGGTTTTCTTTCATTTATACTGTCTTATATTTTACACGCCTGCTTTCAGGCAAAGTTTTTAATACTACCTTTTCTATGAAGAAATTTAGCTGTGACTGACTGGAAATACTACATTAAGGCTTTATAACTGTCTTCCATGGGTGGAAAAAGATGATTGCTAATTTGGCATGACTCAGGACAAAAGGACACAATTTCTTGAACATAGCAGCCTCAGAGAGCGAAGACTTGGGAAGAATCTTAAATGTAGCGCCAAACAAATCCCTTACTCAAATAGCACAAGAAGTAACTCCTGTTCAATAGGAATATACTTTCATCAATTCACCAGTTTGCATTTCAAAAAACAACACTACCAATTCCATGTTAGTTGACTGTTTCCCTAAATAAAGAGTGTAGGGTTGTTGCGAATTAGTAGAGATACTTCTGTCACTTGGTAAACCAAGAATGCTAGAGAGCCCTAAAGGCCTGTTCCAAGGAAATGTAATGATCAATATTTGCTGTCATTTTAATGTCACAGTAAAGACCTACTCCTCATGATATATTTCACCCCAAGATATTGTTTACTTGATTAAATTTATATTTACCACTTTGTGTGAAGTTTATTATGAAAACACCACATCAGTTTATTGACTCTGGTAAAATTAAAACATTAATAAATTATTTCAGCCTTGAAATAAATGTCTCATGATCTTTGAGATATTACTTATTACTTGCAACTTGCTGGATGTTACTCACCATCAAATATCTCCAAATCTACTTTAAAGCAGCAGGTGGTGTGCCTGCACAGAAAGCAATGATATTACACTGCTGCAAAATCAGATTAATGGAATAGTGAATCAATAAAACCCAATGACAGATGTAGTTTATCTCCCTGTCCTCATTAGATAACCATTTAAAAATCCTGTAGAATTTTTGGAAGAAAACAAAAAGGCTAGATAGAATTTTAGACCAAAGTTTGCTTTATTTATTTTTATTCATTTCTTTTTTGCTGGACGGAATTAACATTTGCAGCACTGGAGTATGTTCAATTTAAGCTACATTTGTGATGACTACATACACTGGTGATTTTTCAACTTTTTTTTTTAATTTGCAACGCTCCCAGTTTTCCAGCAAGGATGCAGATGCCTGTATAATACCTTGCCTTTCTGTCTTCCATTTTTGCATCTCTTAAATTAATCCACAGACCCCTTGAAGCTGAATACCATTCATGTTGGTAATACCTGATTTTACACTCTTGCTTTTACAATTTAATATGCAGCCCTACAAAAGGACCAAAAGATAATTTATATTCTGGTAATGAAAATGATAAATCTCATGTATCTTTTGCTCTGATGTTACAAAGAGATCATGTAATATAAGCATACGATTTTACAAGTTGGAGGACACTTTCCTTAGTTGAATACAGCTCCCTAGAGTTCACTAATTTCAAGTATTTATCTGATATATTTTAATGAGCTACAGAATTGGTTTAAGAGACATAATAAGGATATAGCAAAATGAGCATCTTTCTTTCTACATGTATGATAGGTGATAAATCTAGATTCATTTTCATGACTGACATCGAAACATAAAAACAGATTCATAAATCATACTGCTGGAAGGGACTAGTTAGTTAGATCCAAGTTTGGTTTTTGGTGTATCACAAACCATGAATTTCCCTGAATTAGTTCCTGTACTAATCAAAACACAGTATGAGCTTGTAAAATACACTCACTATGCAAAATGACAAATAAAATTAGTCATGAGTCTTAATTTCATATTTTGCAATAGTAATGCCTAAAGTCAGACTGAACCATGTGCAGGATACTGCTGAACTCTTGGAAGAGTGCCCTTTGCAGCTTGTGTCTCCATGTTAGAAACTAGCTGGGAAACCCTTTGCGGAGAAAATGCTGTAATAGCTGAATAGAAGTCCATAAAACTTTATACTTGTTATAAAATAAGTCTGCAGTATGGAAAGTCAATTTATAATGACTTAACAGTTCCTTCTGGCTTTGAATTAAAATGTGAGTAAGTACTACAGCACAAAACCAATCAATCAACTGAGGTTACAAATAGTAGTCCTGAAAGCGCTGCACTGGAAAAAAGACTATGAGTGAAGAAATACTGTATCACAGGGAATATACACTGTTGGCTTTGGAAACAATTGCTACATAACAAATATCAACTTTTCACTACGTAAACAATCAAGAGAAAAAATCTGTTTTAGGAAGTCTAATAAAATATTCTTTATTGGAACTGTCTGCCATTTTTCTCAGCCTTTCTAGAATATGCACAGATAGAAAGATAGCTGATTTATATGCACAAATATAAATTAGCTCATAATATATAAATTCTGATAAAAATAATTATTCCAGCAATTGATTATAATATTTTAAAAAGAGACATTTTATGAATAGTAATGCTCTATTCGCATGCTGAATAGAGCAGTATTATCACAGTAATATGTTAAATACATTTATTTAATCACAGTCCCAATTCTGCAATCCATTTTGTCCCACTTCAGCATCCAATTGTCACACTTACTTTACATGTATTTTGGTTGCACAAACTTATAGCTTGTATTACTTTTTTTTACATATATGAATTTAATTCCTGTCATCATCACACATTTTTAAATGCAAAGAGAAAAACTAAAATGAATGAAGAATTGATATTAACCCTTGGCACCACGTTATTGACAGCGTTTAAAATTAGAAACAAGCATAACTTTGAAAATGGGCTGAAATCCTTAATCTTCTCTGTTCAATTTAATTTCCATGAATTGACCTCTGTAATCTGACAATTCCAAAATTTTTTACTTATACATTTTTATTTTTTATGTTAATGAGCAAATATACATAGAAATGAGTACATGTTAAATACCACTTACTTTGGCAACACCAGAATCTGCACAACAAAAATGCAGAAGAATATAAGACAGGCACAGGTCACATAATACTTAAATGCAGGCAGAGTAGTTGCTCGATACTAGAAGAAAAAAAAGCAAATGTTAAAAACACAATTTCCAAGGCAGATAAAATATTACCCAACTGAAATTTCAGTTTAAAGATGCAGATATGTATAGGCAGTCTTTAGCAACAGTAAATTTCCTGTTGTTCAATGACTTCCACATCCACTCACATATGGCTAGGGATTATCAGGCATAGTATTGAATCCTTTTATTTCTTGAAGAACAGCTTAAGTAGCCATGTCAAATGATTTTTGTCTTGTACCTCCACAGAACAGGACTATCCCAAATTCATCATAAAAAGTTTAATCAAAAAAAAAAAAAGTGAAAGTATTTTTAAAAATATTTTTAGGAAAGGCCAACCATTCTTAGCCAATTCTGAGTTTCTTAGTCATTAATTCCCCAAACTGATTTTCAATTATTAATAAATACTGAATGGGCTGAAACAGTTATAAAAAAAGTAACAGTCATTTAGACAGGAAACTTCTGAGTGCACAAAGCAGCAAAGTGTAAACTGAGCTACAGATGTGTGTAAATGTTCTATTTCCAACAGCATAGCTAGCAATCACACTGATATTTACTGGGGCTATATTATTACTTCAATTAAAATATTTTATGTCTGTGTTAAAAGGCCTCATATGTCCACTGATACTACTAAACACTTGATATTCTCTGGAGAGAGTCAATTTGTTCTTTGTCATGAAAAAAATCTATTTATGAATCTCTAATTAGCCTGTCTAGAGACATAAGAATTAAGCAATGAAATATTTATCAGAGTTGTTCTGCTATTTGAGATAGATATGTCTAGATTGAAACCAATTAAGTACTCAAAGGGAAATGACCTAAGTATTGGTCCTATTAAAGTTACTTACCCTATCAAAGTTTTTTTCAAAGGGTAAGAGTTTAAGATTTGATTATTAAAAGTAAATGTACCAAAGATTATTTTCACAAAGAGCTCAAAATGCAAACCTCATAAAATGGAAAGTGCATGAGCTGTGCTTTCTAACTGCAAGCACACGGCTGTGTCTTTGTGGTTAGTGTCATGTTCTGCCCTTGAAACTGGTGCACCAGACTTTACATGAACATGAAGAAATTGAGTTTAGCAACCCAACACCTTTTTTTCACTTTTAAATTGTATGACAAATTAAAAGCAATTCTTATCACATACCTAACTGAATTTCAAGCCACAAATATGACTTTGCTCAATGGGTACGTCTGCAGCAAGTTTTGTTCTTCCACCTGTTGAATATGTTTGTTGTTTCTTAATGGTCTTGTCCAACAATTTTGGACCTTGAGCTACTGTTAATATCTCAAAAAATTCCAACCCACTTGTAAATTCATTTCAGTGTTTCACACTTCTCCAGACATTTCCCAATGAAGTCAGGCAACTCACTCCTTAGGTTAAATAATTATTTTACTTTATTACCTTGCTGTACTTTCAGGTCCTACAGGGCGTGAAAAGCTCCTGTTTAAATCAAAAGCAGACTTCTTACTGAGTTTTTTAAAGTCAAGACTGGACTGGTGAGTCATTAAAAGGCATTGAAGAAAGATACTAAAAAGCTGGATCTGAAAAGAACAATTAGTTCTTTGCCGTTCCATAGCATTCTACAGTTTAAAAGAGATTAGACTCCTACAGGGAGCATCTACACAGCCAAATAACTTATATCCCTGATTTTCTCCCAAGTCCTGATTCCCTGATTGTCCAAAGTGCACATATGATGGTTTTCTCTTAAGCTCTCTTTCAGAATTTGTCGGTTAGTACCACCCACATTAAAATCTGAATGTGCTCCTAGGCATACCTTTGATCAACTCAGTGTACCCTTTAAACACTATGGATGAGACCATACCAGGCCTAGCTTCTTCTCTCTTATGCCATCTTCTAAACAGCCTCAACAAGCCTTAAAACTTTTTTCACCCTAATGCATTGCCAAGGGCATACAACACATGCCTTTGGCAGCTATAAGAACACTATTGGCCATAAGAACACTATTCTGCTGAAAATTATTTCAGATGCTTTGAACTGAAAGATATCTACAAAAATAATTCATATGTATTTCACCACCATATGGGAGTTTGATAAATCCCTTTTGAGGATGTAAGTGATGGAACTTAGGAATTCTTTGCTCCAGTTACATCAAATTTGGACTAGCAACCCTCCTCTCATTTCTAAGAGACCATGAAAATTTCAAGAAATTCAAGTGAACTGCAGAGCCCTACACACAGGAAAGCAGTCTCAGACATCACATTCATAAAATTTCTTCTGTAAATGAGCTAAAATTGTTATTGTAAGGTTTGAGCACTTCTCCCTGCAGGAGAGGTGCTGTGGCCATGGCTCTGTGTTACAAAAGCAAGGAATACAAGCCTCACTTAGGATGAGGCAAAGAAGGAATCAACCATGAATTTGCAGTGAAAATAACTTACTTCTTTTTCCAGAGTCTTATTATAGAAAAGAAGTGATATTCTTTGAATGTCTTCAGATTTAAGCCACTGCCTAGAAAAGAAAAGGAACATTATAACTGACATAAGAACAAGCTAGTCCTGTTTTTTTTTGTATTACTGAAATGCAGTAAAATAAGAAAATCACTTTGAAGAAATCAAGTTCTTTTGTATTGCAGTGTATATGGTGAATTGCACTGACAGTAAAAGTGGAAACTACAAATCCCCTCTCTCTTTTGACTTCTATTACTAACATACACATGAAACAAAAGCTCAGATGAACCATTTTTTCTGTGGATCATTCCTAAGGACAATCAAGGGAGAGATTTATATGATGTAATTCTGACACTGATATTCCACTCATGTCCAAAATACTGTAGTATATCCAGTGCACAGAAGAGAACCTGAGATAAAAATAGTCCTTCACAAGGTAGCTTTAAGAAGCTCAGTTACAATATGCAAGAGTGGCAGGTAAATTACACTTTATGAACTCATATTCCAAACAAAAAATGTAAAAAACATTATTAAAAGAGGTGGAGTGATTTTGCCTTTGAGCTGTATTAGTAGCTTGACCACAACCCTGTTCTCTAGAGGTAGATTTTGAACTTTTTCCTGATTATAAAAACTTTTTCCCTGCTTAAAGATGAGAAATACAAAATAGAACAAGTACTTGCATTGAAATGACAAATCTATTTTAAAAGAAGTGAATCTTGACAAAAGCTTGACATAACTTTCACAAAATGAAATGTTCTAATGTATCAGAAATAGTGTGGCCAGCAGGAATAGAGAATTGATTGCCCCTGTAGTTGGCACTGGTGAGGCTGCACCTCGAATACTGTGTTCAGTTTTGGGCCCCTCACTACAAGAAGGACATTGAGGTGCTGGAGCGTGCAGAGAAGGGCAACAAAACTGGTGAAGGGTCTGGACAACAAGTCTTATGAGGAGTGGCTGAGGGAGCTGGGGTTGTTTAGCCTGGAGTAAAGGAGCCTGAGGGGAGACCTTATCACTCTCTACAACTACCTGAAAGGAGGCTGTAGAGAGGTGGGTGTCGGTCTCTTCTCCCAAGTAACAAGCGATAGGATGAGAGGAAATGGCCTCAAGTTGTGCCAGGGGAGGTTTAGATTGGACATTAGGAAAAATTTCTTCCCCGAAAGGGCTGTCAAGCGTTGGAACAGGCTGCCCAGGGAAGTGGTGGATACCATCCCTGCAGGTATTTAAAAGACCTGTAGGTGTGGTGCTAAGGGTGATGGTTTAGTGGTAGAGTTGGCAGTGCTAGGTTAACGGTTGGACTTGGTGATCTTAAAGGTCTTTTCCAACCTAAAAGATTCCATGATTCTATGATTCTAATATGAAAGTCTACATTTATTTTAATAGACACTTGAAAAGAAACAGCATATTTACATTTCAAGAGGGTTAGGTTCCTTGCATCTCAAGGGGACTAGACAAATTTGAAAAAAATATTTAAGCAGACTACTTCTGTGAACACGAAATATTTGAGCTTGAACAATAATAGCAGGGCTTGAGATTTTTCTGCAGCCTTTCCAGCAATAACTTTCAATTAGGCTCTGAGCTGGTAGTGTAGCTAATGCCTTCTAAATAAAAGGGAATGTCTCAACTGACAGGCTGCAATGCAAATAAGTAGCAGCAATGAATATATCCTAAATTAAGGTCCTGGGAGAACAGGAGTGGATAGAGTGGAGTATAAGCTATTAGCTTTGCTTTGTGAAATCTAAAATATTTGTTTCCTTGCCTGGGAGACTGCCCCTGTTCCTGTGCAATCAGTTTCATTATAAAAAAGAGCTGAAAACATATTCAGTTCTAGGTATGCTTAATTCAAAAATATATTTCCTGGCTTGCTCTGCAATGTCTCACATCTATGTCTGATCACAGTTAGGATTCTGAGAAGAAACAGATATGATAGGCTGTTGTACATACAGCATGATTTTGTTTGGGTGCAGATGTAATCTACTGGAGAAAACATTCAGTTTGTGGAATATTTCTGGTAAACTGCAAAAACTAAGTGCAAGTCTTTTTCCATTTAGTTATACA
Source organism: Oceanodroma leucorhoa (assembly GCA_030449065.1). Classification (NCBI taxonomy): domain Eukaryota; kingdom Metazoa; phylum Chordata; class Aves; order Procellariiformes; genus Oceanodroma; species Oceanodroma leucorhoa. Next base: position 1,650,350 of record JASVER010000129.1, on the reverse strand, counting down.
AACTGAGCAAAAAGTAACCAAATTGTTAACCAATTTCCCTTTTTTTCTCATGGTATCTGACAGGCAGATTGATTTAATTACCATTACCACACTGCTAAAAATTTCTGTCTGCAGATCTACTCCCAAAGGTCTAATTTGGTGTGTACACATTCGATCGCATGTAAAGCCAGTAGTGCCATTTAGAGCAAATGCTGCCTCGTACTCCACATTACAAGCTCACGTTTTCAGGAGCTTTTAGTTCTACTTTAAAGTTCAGAAAAAACTATACTGGTTTTAGGTAGCAGGTGCCCCAGAGATGAGGGAAACAGTGTAACACAGACAAATGGAAGTGGAGAGTAAGTACAGAAGAGGGAGCACAAAGTCACATACCTTTGGCACACAGATAAATGCTGAAAAATTCTGCCTACAGCCTGACTCCCTGATGATCCTAAAAGTTACTGAAGTATCTGCAAGTACATGGGGATATGCCTCCTGGGAAGCTAGGTACCAAATTTCTGTCTAAATTCTTTTGCAATTCAAGGAACAACACAGACAGCTGAATTCTGCCTGTATCCACAGAAGCGTGTCGTTTGATAGGGCTTGTACTGATTGACAATGTACAGCAAGGAATTATGCACAGAACATAGCAGCCAACATGACTTAAAGAAAAAATAAAGGAAAGAGAGTCTCTTTAACATAGTAACCTACTCATCACCTACTCAAGAGCAAATAACTTTAGTTTAGCTCCCCCTGTAGTTATATATTTAGCAGATGGCTATCCATCCATCACATGTCCTACAGAAGTCCACCAAGGTTCAGGGTGGCATAGCTATGGCTACTCATCCCCCTTCTGGGCAGGACGGGCACTTTGCAGCCAGTAATACTTTGTTCAAGGTACAGGGAAAAGAAATGTGGAAAAAGTATGATGTTACACCCTAATGGCTAAGGCACTCAGCTGAGAGACAGAAGCTCTTTGTTCCTCCCTCACTCTTCTAAATCTGTATTTACGTATCTTTCAATGTAGTGCTCTAACAGAATAATAATGAATAAACAGGTCATAACTTTCCTCATGCAACTCTGCAAGGAGCATTGCCAACTAAATCTACTACTCTGAATTATGCTATAAGGCCAGCCGGCTGCTTTTTAGATGCCACAGTTTCCTTTGCATTTCAGAAGAAGGAATTGAAGCCAGACACCCCGAGTTACTGACAGTGTGTGCATGTGGCACTTGGCAGTTTTGTGGAAAGAAAGCTAAGCTAGTTTGTGAACCAGCAGGAGAGCAGTGAGGGAGGGAGCCCAGAGAAAATGCAACACTGCTTTAAAAACCTGAGGTACCATTTCAATATGTACTGCACTATTTTACACTGTGATTCATTTGGACTACAGCTTTGTCTTGGACTAAGAAGATCCAGAATCTACATTCCCTTATCTTCCAGTTACTGGCTGTTAAACACCTGGGCATGCAATGTACAAAGACCTGCATATTATGACCATTTGCTTGCAACCAGTTACTTTTTTCACAGAATGACACATGGCAAAGAACCACGATGTGGATGAAAAAGTCAGACCGTGGTGACAGCTCAGGATGGAAGAAATATCAGGATGGCTCTGTACAATGAATGTTTGCTTTTGATTTATTTTAATGCAATTTTATAATTAAAAAGSTTAAAAGAATGGTAATTTTAATACCATATTTTATGTGCAATCATTTTTTTAATTTTCTTCATTCAGTCATAGACTTATTCGCTATACAATTCAAACTTTACACTTAAAAACATTTAGAAATACCAGTTTTCKCCTAGATTTTCTTAAAAATTTTCTTCTTGACTCACAAAAGCAAAAGATTTAGCTTCACAACCACTCAATTAGATTAGTCGATAGTGTTATTTTCATTTTACAGCTGAAAAATTGAGGCACAAAAAACCCGCACAACTATAAAGAAAACAAAAATGTGATTACTTTTGTGTCCTAAATGTAAGGAATCTTTTATCTAATTTTTCCAAGTGCTTAGCATTCACATGATTAAAATATTTTTGAATTAACTTGCTGCTTGAGGAATCAGCAGTTTTGACTACTTATTCTCAGGTACCCAATTGAATAATATCATTTAAGTGATTCATTCAGAAAATCAGTACAGGGATAGGTAGAGAACCTAGTTTTGGAAGGTGGCATTCAGCCTCTCTGATATATAAGATCATTCCGTATCTTTCTGCAATTCCCCATGTAATTCACAACATGCACTGAAACTTTTTCAGAAACCTTTTTTGTCAGACAAACATCTTTTATCCCCAAGTTTCTCTGAATTTTACTAATTAGATAAGACAGGGATTCTCTGCGATAAAACAACATACAGTCTGATCATACCAATCCTTTATTTTAATGCATTTATACAGATGCTTTTCTTTTGAAATCAAACCATCATTTTTACAATCCACTTATGAGAGCAAGTGTACCTGAAGACACATAAAAAGTGCCAAAATTTATATAGCTGTTTTAGACAAGTCTAGTATAATTAAAAGGCTTTGCCTATCACATGACCTACCCTCTTTCACTGTATTCTTTGTATGAGCTATAACTATCAACACTCTATAAATAGTAACTGAAAAATACCTTCCTAAAACAAAGTACCTTTCAATAGGACTATCAGATGCAAAAAACCAAATGTGACACATGAGCATGTAATAATTAGGTGTAATACTCAGCTGATTAAGATTCTGAGTTACAGAAGTAGGGGGGAAAACATGTAATTCATCACAATTATTGTCCACATTTTTGAAGGGCAATTCCCTTATTTCATCAGATAAGTATAAGAAACCTGAACACTTATTTTGGACTGGTATTGATTTTTCTCTCAGTCTTATCTATTCACCACCAAATGGAGAACATCAATACCGCCTCCAGCTCTTCCTAGGACACAGAAAAAATACATGCCACATTGCCTCCCCCAACAATTTCAATATGCCATCAAGCTTAGCCTTCTCTAAGAAATCAACCAACCAGTTGAAACAAAGAGATATTAAACTATGATTTTAGGGAAAGTTTCTAATTCTGAGGAGACGTTTCTTGTGACAATTGTGAAGCATTAATTTTCACATCATTCTGATGAGCCAGCTATTTCTTGTGTCTTACTTCTCTCAGATGAGATAATTCGGTAGAGTTATGGCTATGATTGCACAGATAGAAACAGTTACAGAGCAAAAATCCCTTTGCCATGAAGATCAAGGCAAGCCAAAATCTCTGCCACGCCATGATTCACAGGCACAGTCTTATCCCATATAGTAGAAAATGTTACTGTACAGCCTATCTTCACATGTGCAGAGCTTCCTATGCCATTATTAGTGACACCTTTACTGTTTTCAGACTTCTGTGTGCACCTGGGAGCGAGAAATAGTAAACACTACCCTCTGTTGCAGATTTATGTCAAAGTTGAAGCAAGGAGACAACAGAAGATAAAAACATACTTTTGAGCATTGATTCCATCAATGGCCTGGATCATCCTCTCATTCAGTTCCTCCTCAAACCTTCTTTTCTGTGATTTTGTTCTGAAATGAAAAATGTGGGAAGTTACTTTGGAAAATCATTACATTCATAATAAACATTCACTTTAAACAATGGAGTGATAGCTGGCATAAACTTGTGAGGATAATAACAATTTTTTAACATTTATGCTGCAATAGCAGCTACAGGCTTTAGGCACACTGAGCCTCATAATAAGCTCTTAACAAAAACAGCATAAGCTACAGAGTCTGACACACACATACACAAAAAATCTAGAGTGTAGATATTAGGGAGCACTTAAAAAACAATCACAAGAAAACATTTCATACAAAAAACAAATCAAGAGAGTACAAGAAATTCTGGTTGAAGGACAGTCTTCCACAGTGTTATGAATTCATGAGAAAGAATGGGAGTACGCTCAAATTCATAAAACATTCCTGTTTCTTGTAGTTATTTTTTAAAATCCTTGTCAGAATTGTATGATGAGTAATAATGTTCTAGTGGACGGAGGCATAATAAGTATTGTCTACCAAAAGCCTGCTAACTCTTCTTTTCTTGGAAATATTTTATTATTTTTAATAAGAAAACTGAGCACCAAGTCTGAAATTAGTTTCAAACATATGTCATGTTTCGCTATTTATAACTTATAACAAAATTGCAATGAAAAAAAGATCTTTTCTTTTCACTGGAGTCAGCATGTACCCAACAGAGGATCATCAGAATGGGTTTGTCTTTGCTAACATGTTACTGCAAACATCATCAGTCCTTCCAGCAGTTGCGCTCTCCTCAGAAATGGAAATATTTCAAATATTGCCAGATTACATCTCTGCCTCTTGAAAAATTAAATCCAACTTAATAACAGTGTTGTGTAGGAAGTCAACAGTCAGATCTGAAATTTGACTCTTTGCTTACCAAAATCTTCTTAACCTACAATTTGAACCTTGTCAAAGGTAAAAGGACTTTCTTCAACATCAAGTTTTTGGGTTATTTCCCCAAAACTGATAATCTGTTGCAGGATTCAAATTCCTACAGAAATTCTATTAGTGTACTTACTTTAAACAACCCAACTGATTTCATGCCTATTCAATGCTATAGAATTTAGGTAAGAAAGTGTTTACAACTTATTTTTCGCATATGAAACAATCTGCCTGGGAGAAATGACTAGACAGATGAGGAGACATTATCTAATCACACTTAATCCTCTTGGCAGATCCCTAATGACGTAAGACTATCATGTAACTAGATAAGAGCTAAGACTGCCACAAACAGAAGTCTACAGTCAGGCTTCAAAAACCACATTTTCATATTCTAATAAAATACTGATTTTCAAAGTGCTTATTATCATTTCAGCTCTCTCCTGTGGGAATGACTAACTAGCTTATCTAGAATCCTAGTTATACGGCTCACTATGGATATTAGACTCCAGTAATGGTTTCTAGAAACTCCTTTCATAATATGGTATCAAGACACATGATAACATTTGTACCTTTGGGATCTATTTTGGAGTGGAATTTAGAAACACAAAAGCAAGAACATCTCAGAATCTTAAAGAATTGCATTATTTGCAAATACTACAGTCCAACGGTCTTTTTTACCGTGAGGCTGATAAAAGCCCTTTTGACATACTGTCCAAATGTAAATGCTCAGTTTTAAAATCAGAGATTGTTTTTATTAATATCATGCATATTCAGTCAAAACTTGTTCATCTTCTGGAATTTAGCAATATTTTATTGCATAGCTCTCCAGTAACCTGTGATTTTTTGAGGAGACATTTACCACGACAGAGAAGAGAGATGGGGAAGGAACAGACAGACTGACTTGTTTGCATAACCAAAGACAATAAAAATACAAATTTTTAAAGGGTTCTTTCAAACGATTTTATGGTACTTATAATTTTGCAAGAAAGACATTATCTGAAGTGTTATCAGGTCATTAAAATAAAAATTAATCATTCCAGGTTTCTGATAGTGCTAAACTTGTTTTTTAAAYGGATGTCATTCTTTTCTTAATTTAGAAATTCTTGGTGTTTTTAAAGAAGTGATCAGTTCAACCCTGTTTCCATTTCTCACAATCTTGCCCTAGTCATTGAAGTACCAAGCAGGAGAATGAAAACTTAAAGCTATTGTGATTTTGCAAACATTTTGTGTAGCAGGAGCACTACAGGAAGACCACAAAATACCTTTTAAATGTTTCCTACTGCAAACATACTACAGACTTTGAAATAATAAAACACAATGCAAATACAAAGCAATTAAAAATATATAAAATGTCTCTTTTAGTACATGTTATTAGCTGTTGTAATATAAATTATTAACAGCCCATTCCATCTAACCTTTTCTTACCCTTCTGTGCCTCCTCACAATTTTCCTGCATATAATTTTTTCCCCACTGATAGAGTAATTGGGTTGTTAGGAGAAACAAATAGTAGCCCATCAACATACTTACTTACACTAATTCAGAATAATGCTATTTGTTAGCAGGAAGTGTATTCGCAATTCATAAGTAACATGTCTACCAAATCTGTTTCCATAGCCCTTCTCTATGTAAGAGGTATCAGCTGAAAAAATAGTTTGGGTGAGAAACAGCCTCAATATTTGAAAGCATGCCTTATATACATATGAATGTATATGAATGTATATGTATTTATATGGACTATACAAGAATAAATGTTTTTTTAAAATTAATTACCTCTCTCTGCAACGCTGAAAATGATATTGCCCCATGGGAACATCCTAAAAAACAAAAGAAAATACCTAGAACTATAATAGATTTTGACAACATKAAGTGCTTTAAAAATAGGGTTGAAAACAGGGACAAGTAAGGAGAAAAGTTTCCAATACAAATACTTTTAGCATTAGATTAAAACTGTCTAAAAGAAAAATCCAGCCAAGAGTGAAGATGGAGTGACCTGAAGACAAAGTGATCTATCATTATAAACACTAAATGACTAATACAACAGTCTGAATCCAAGAATGTTTTGCTTTACTAGAAAGTCACTGCTTCAGAGTCATCACTGTTTTAATGTAGCCCAAACTCCTGCCAGCTTCAGCAAAACCCAGTGTTAAGTGTCTTTGAAAAAAACAGACCTGAGTGGTCAAATACAGGCAATCGTCATTATTTTTTATTGATAAGCAAAAGCAGCCATCACAGCCACATTTATTTTGTGATTAACAGCGATGGTTGCGTACTTTCTGTAATGAACACGTTACAATCCACATTCTGATGCACTGTATTTATTGAACAAGATGGGTTAGGTGGCTCAATCTTATGTTCTCATACATAACAGGAACAAAACTGAATGCCAATGTTGAAAACTATTAGAATTTACCTTTATGTTTGCACTTTTTAGAAGTAGAAGGTAATGCAATGTACAAGCTGTGGACTGACAGCGTTACTGACAGCAGTAAAATGGTATTATCAAAATTAAAAAGAAATCTTTTCTCTTCAGTGTAAGAAATGTAACATTGCACTATAGCACTGTGAAACTCAGGCCGTCAGCCATAGCTGATGAGTGGTTAGTGCACCTTCAAAGGGTAGATGTTACAGTGAGTATGGATTTGTTTCCCAGAGAACTCTTCTAATAAAGTCCACTCCAGGTACTACAGGGATATTCTAACTTCACAGCCTTTGCTCCAGGTTTGGCCATGTTCCAAATAGAGGATGTGGCTAAGTAGCCAACAAATCTCAGGGAATGTCTCTGTATCAAAAGAGTTCCTTCCCAAAGGTGTTGCACTCTGGCTTTATGTTCAAAATGTCTTTCCACAAGGTGAACAGCAGCCACTCTGCATGCGGTGGCTGGGGCTCAAGCTCAGGGGGTCAAATTGTGTATTTTAGTAAGTATGTTGGACTCATAATTCAGAGATGCATTTATAGCAAGACATGGCTCCTTAGAGTCTAATCCAAAGCTCATATGCCAGTGGAAAAGCTCCCAGCAACTTCACTGGGTTTATGCCCTGTACAAATGCGTGTATTTTCTTCTATCAGAAATAACCAGGTATTTAGCAGTGAGCACCTTTTTCCTTTCAAATATTGCTAAATTGTATGAAATGACATAAGTAGGCCCCTACTGTTGTGCTAATCTTGCCGTTTTCAGTGGTCATGCTGTCCCTGTGGTGCAAGTGTGCAAATGGCTTGGCTGCTCCCCAAGATTCCAGGTACCGGGTCATGCGGACAGAAGCTCTCATTTTGGCTCCATCAAGGGTATGTCGAGGTCTAATGTGGTGCTGAGGGCTTCGCTTCTCTCCCTGGTTGACAGAGAAAAAAAGGTGATATCAGCCTTGGTGTTCATTACCTTTTGAAGCAGTAACGCATCATCTGGTACCACATACCTGCATGCTTAGGAACTTAAAAATTGAGAGATGCTAAGAACCTGCAATTCTTAATGATATTGCTGGGAAATATCAGAGACTTATTTCTGAAGAGCGGGAAAGATTTGCAATGCAAACATTATGTATTTGCAGACATCAGTAATAGCTCTGATCAATATCTTATGGTAGTGAATTATTCAATAAAGAGATTAGTGGTCCTGCTCAAAAATAACTATGACTGGCCACAAAATAAAAGTACTACTAACCTTAGGATTGATTACAAAGTAAGTCTTAACATTATGCTCTTTCAGATATGGGTCCCTCACATCTCCATCCCCATCTTCCACTTTGTAAGCTCCATTCAAATGTGCCAAGGTGACTGAGGTGATGTGAACACGGCTGAAATTATATTTTAAAAGAATGACAGAATTACAAATATCGATCAAAAGCATAATTTGAACCTGATCAACCTTTTTTACTAGCTTTTGGATATACTTTTTATACACTTTATTTACATTCCCTCTAATCTCATTTTTAGAAGTTGCAATGGGCATAAATCTAAAGGTTTCTATCCACAAAAAAATACTATTTAAATCACAGGAAATACTGAGTGCCTGTTTGTTTTTTTTTTTTTTAAAGACAGCACTAAGAATTAGTTCAGGCTTCTCCATGAAGGCTGATGGCTGAAGACATGGTACCTATGCATTTCTCCATGGTACAAAAATCCATGTGTCTAAAGGTTAACAGAGAAGCCTCTTACCCTGGGACTCCTCCAGCTTCCATGTGATTTGCCAGAGTAACATCGTGTGACCACACATCGTACTGCCACTTCTGTAGCCCAATAACGCCACAAAGCACATTCCCAGAGTGCACACCTACGCGCATATTAATATCAACTCCAGTTGCGTCTCTCACTTTCCTGTAGTTAAGAAAATCTGTGTTAATATACATAACAGGGCCTTTGTTTTCTTTTAATTTACCAGTCAAATTAACAATGTGATAACATTTATTTCTTTTCAGCATTGCCTCCACTCTTTTTATGCTAGGATTATTTTCTTATATTACCTTTACTATTACCTATATTTGCCACTATTTGCAGTAAATATTAATTCCCAAGTCCATGTCTGAAGTCCCTTCTTTTATACTAATTTGAAATTATTTGGGAGGGCTGAACTAAGTAGTGGAAATGTTTGGTCTCATGGTAGAACCCAGAAACTATTTTTGTTCTACAGGCAGCCTTTGGTATGGCTTTTAATGCAGCGACAGTCCAACAAACGTATTTTGGAGATCTGGAACTACTGTTATGCGCCCTTCTATCTGAAGACCCTAATATCTACATTGGAGACCTTCTCATATCTGGCTTCTGTCAGGTCCCATCACTCTTGCATGCCTTCCTGCAAATGGTTCTGCTCTGAGAGGAAGGATGAAGAACGCAGCACCTCAGGATATTCTACAGGCTCCTGGTAGCTCGTACACTTTTTGGGGATATGGGCTCAATGCCATTCAGCCTGTGGAGAACACAGGATCAACAGCCTTCCACATGTTTGGTGAATGCTGTACCCACTAGATCGTTATACAGAGAATGAGAGGCCACCTTCACTGTCCAGACCACAGCTAAACCTTTGACCTTTGACCTTTCCAGTGACTTTAAACAGAGTTGAAGTATCTGTTCACCCCAACCCAAATCTCAGAAGAGCCCTACACATAAGATAGGCATTAATCTTTCCAGAAGAGGCTCTTCTGAATCACAGGTGGGTGACTGAAGTCAAACAACCAGAACATTTTCAGACATATGTCATATGGGTACCTAACGATGTATGTAAAGAGTTACAAAATTAATCCAGATGTCTACAGGCTTATACAGTTCTAAGAAATGGGAAGACTGTAACTTAACTGGATTTATGTATTTCATCCCCAACTTATGTGGACCAAAACCTAACCAGTAATAAAGAACATGGACATACATTTATCTTGGGGGAATTCAGGGTGTTAATGGAAGGAACAACTATAGAATAAGAAACCCAAATGGCTCCTGTATATGAGTCAGGTTCATAGTTCTAGCAACATCTTCAGTCTCAATGATGAGAATCACCAGCTCTGTACCTTCTGAATTACAGAATTAAACTGGTCTATTTCTCTTCTTTTTTTGAAAGGGAACATAGAACTTAACAGGCTTAATTCGATATGGTAAATCCTATGTGTAAGCAGTAGTTCTCAAGTGTTCTTCTTCTGGGCAATGAAAGTAACAGAAGCATGACTGAAAGTATTTTGTTAAACTGTGTTTTGAAGTTATTAAAAAGAAGAGAGGAGAATTTTTTTAATTCTCTCAGTCTCTATCAGGTGTTTATTGATATCTCTTTTTACTTTGCCATTTTACACTGCTCTCCTGTAGCTGACACACTTGAAAATGAACTGCTTGTAAAAGATCTTTGTAAGCAGTCGGCAAATGACAAACACCACTTTGCTCTCCACAAGGAATATGACACGAACTTAACACTTTGAAACAAAAAAGTGTTTTACAAAACTGGGCAAAGTGGAAGAGGAACATTTATCGTCTAGGAGGGCTTGTCGAAAGGCTGCCCTGCCATATTCTGGAGAGCAAGCCATAAAGTCTGCTTTATAATAAGCTCTCAGGAGTTAAGGAGGGGAGCAAGTAGAATATGTTCCAGAACTGAATCTTCTCTTCTGTCTCACAAATTAAAGAAACCACAGAAGGTTTTAAACTAGAAGTGTTACCCTTTTGGACAAAATTAGGGTTTACTACATCTTCTCTCCTGTGCTCCCTGAACAATTGCTATGACAATGCAGGCACTGAATGCATCTAAGAATGTAGCCTATCACACCCTCATAAGACACCTGCCTTACCTACACAAGTATATCTGAAACTTCTGACTATTATTTCATCTTCTGTTCCCACAGTCTCTCTGGTTTCCCTCAGCACACCACAGTCAGTGTGCCCATCCTGGCTGGGCAGTCAAAATACTCATCAAGACTGTATTTTTCCTATTGCAGCCTGAAATTTGAGTTTGTAAGGATTCTATGTTTTTCACAGGCACGGTTAGCTTGCAGGTAGTTGCAGCAACTTTACTCCACACCAGCAAGAGTTCAGGTCATCAGGAAAGCATCTGCTCTGTTTACTGAGCTTTATTAATCGGTAATTCTGGACTAATGTATCAAAGACTCACCTAGTCCTGTCTTAAGCATTTTAACACATTCAGTGAGCCTTGAGCACTTAGTTCCCTGCAAAYTGCCAGCTTTAAAAGCATAGTTCCTTTTTGGATCAGACATGCAGGAATGAAACCATACCTAAAAAAAATTATTTTGTATCTAGCTTTCAAATTGGTACAACCATCTCATCCAACAGTTTCTTTCACTCTCCTCTGAAATGGAACTTATTTCCTGCTACCAAATCAAAGACAGCCTTTGAGAATCTGTGGCTGTAAATTAGGAAGTCACCAGACAGACAAGGGAGTGGAGTTTGGGCTGAAGGAAAACAGCACATGTATTCATACACAAACATATTTTGCTTTAACAGTAAGCGCTAGCCTTAAAGCACCTAATTAAGGTGGCCGGCTCTCAACATCACAGGTAGCACTGGCATCTATGGCTTGATAAGGTGAGCATACCACTTCTGGGCAAGCAGGCTGCAGACTATAAGAAACATTGGATTTGTTCCAACATAGAGCAGAGAAGCAAAGCAATTAATCAATGGGACTACTAACATGTTTAAATGGAAACAATCCATAGCGTAGTGAGGCTGAATTGCTCAAAATGGAGCTTCACATCATTAGGAAACAAGATTGAATAAGGCTTTGTACTACAGATCACCTGGTAATTTGGTAGAATTCCTCCTTTTGCTTCAAAGAGAACTGGAACTGAAACCATATTCAGGTGGTTAATATAAACAGCAAACTGCTTTATTTCAGTAACTTACGCACTGAGGGGTCAGTTTGCACCTCAGTGACTGAATATAACAAAAACTCATATCTGACAAAAAAGATATTTTAGACAGAGTGAGTCAAACATGTATTGAGTGACACACTTCCAACAGCAAGAGTATTACTACTTCTAGTTTTACAGGCCACAGAAGTATTTCAGGAGACACTTCCACACAAAGATTCAGCAATCACACAACAAAATATCGAGTTGATTAATAATCAGTAGTTTCTATTTACCTGCAGGCTGCAACACTTTACATAATACTTCGAAAGCATTTCAAAATATGGGGTACAGACTCCTCACTTCTTACAGAGATGTAGACAGGCTGTGATAATCAGGCATCTGTCTACAGGAGCGTTATGAATTCTGACTACAGTAATAAAGTCAGATCAGAATGTGCTATACAACTAAAAGATAATTTTCTACTCCGTAAGGCTGCTCTTACCAAGGAAGACTTTATCATCCAGCATGAACAATGAACATACTTGATAGCAGCTTGAGCAGAAAGTTATTTCAAAGAAAATTGAGAAGTTCTGAAGCATGAGGAACTGACAGATTGCTCTCTGAGCTCAAGTAAAGCGTTGCATTGTGATGTGTAAAATTATACTTTCAGTTTTTCGTGAAGGGCAATTTATTGCTTGAGCTTAGCATTGTTTTTCCATCAGCCTGATTTTTAAAACAACCCCCAAAACAGGGGGACAGAAACTCTTTTACCTAATGCTCTACTGAACGAATGTCAGCTTTAGTTCCTAATATGCTAGAGAAGCAATTGGTTTAATTATAATAATGTTCTAGTATATCTAAATGAAAAAGAGAAAGCATGCAGTGAAAGCAACTGAGGAAACAACCAAATCTGTAGATTTTAATGCTTGGCAAGGAGAAACACTCCAAGTACCATTTAAAAAAATAGATTCCCTTGGACACAATGTAAGGTACAACCATATCTGGATGAAGAAAAATCAGTTTAGAAAATGCAGCAACCTGATTCCTGTACTGAGGTTAGTTTTACAAAAGATCCCTAGAGCAAGGAGATAAAGAACCCTGGAGCAAGGAGATAAAAATCCCAGTTTCCACAAATACTACACCTTTCCTGTGAATACCTTAAAAGAACCGAATTTGCATTAATCAACCTACCATACAGTAATTACCCTGGATCGAATCACAAGACGAGGCAACTGAAAGCCGAAACCCTCTTGTGACTACAGTTACACACATATGAGGGTAGTATTTAAGGAGTAGAAGATTCACTTTTGTATGCCTGTTTAGTCAATCGCTGAGACAACACTGTTCAATATAACTATCCTTTTTAATGATGAGGTGCACACCACACAGGTACCTCACAAGGATGAGGTAATTTCTTATTTTGCTACCTGGAAAGTGATAAATGTGATTTGGGCAAAAACATCAAAATTGAACCCAAACTTACAGAAGAGCATACCAAGTTTTAAAACCAAAATCCACTTGTTTAAAAAAATAAATCACACAGGTGACTACCAAATATCCAGACCTCCAGGCGATATATATTTTTGCAAAGTGTAGCTCACCATATACTGTAATTTTAGTCAAAGGAAACTTAGCTCTCCTACAGAAAAGGTATTTGTGCCATTAACAATAACTGCTGTAAGTAGCCATTTACAGTATTTTAGCTCCTAAAGCTAGAAAGAACTTCAGGTGTGAATTACAGACAATGAATTATCTGATTTGGTTAAAAAAACAGAAGTGCCGGAAGGAGGATCCGGGGAACTACAGGCCTGTCAGTCTGACCTCGGTACCAGGAAGATTATGGAGGGGTTCATCTTGAGGGTGCTCACGAGGCAAGTGCAGAACAACGAGGGGATTGGGTCCAGCCAGCATGGATTCATGAAGGGCAGGTCCTGCTTGACCAACCTGATCTCCTTCTATGACCAGGTGACCCACCTAGTGGATGAGGGGAAGGCTGTGGGTGTGGTCTACCTGGACTTTAGCAAAGCCTTTGACACTGTCTCCCACAGCATCCTCCTAGAGAAGATGGAGGCTCATGGCTTAGATGGGTGTACTCTTCGCTGGGTAAAAAACTGGCTGGACGGCCGAGCCCAGAGAGTTGTGGTGAACGGAGTTAAATCCAGTTGGCGGCCAGTCACAGGCAGTGTTCCCCAGGGCTCAGTTTTGGAACCAGTCTTGTTTAATACCTTTATCAGTGATCTGGACGAGGGGATTGAGTGCACCTTCAGCAAGTTTGCAGATGACACCAAGTTGGGCGGGAATGTTGATCTGCCTGAGGGTAGGAAGGCTCTGCAGATGGATCTGGACAGGCTGGATCGATGGGCCGAGGCCAACAGTATGAGGTTCAACAAGGCCAAGTGCTGGGTCCTGCATTTGGGTCACAACAACCCCAGGCAACGCTACAGGCTTGGGGAAGAGTAGCTGGAAAGCTGCCTGGTGGAAAAGGACCTGGGGGTGCTGGTCGACAGCCGGCTGAACATGAGCCGGCAGTGTGCCCAGGTGGCCAAGAAGGCCAACGGCATCCTGGCCTGTATCAGGAATAGTGTGGCCAGSAGGAGTAGGGAGGTGATCGTGCCCCTGTACTCAGCACTGGTGAGGCCGCACCTCAAATACTGTGTTCAGTTTTGGGCCCCTCACTACAAGAAGGACATTGAGGTGATGGAGCGCGTCCAGAGAAGGGCAACGAAGCTGGTGAAGGGTCTGGAGAACAGGTCTTATGAGGAGTGGCTGAGGGAACTGGGGTTGTTTAGCCTGGAGAAAAGGAGGCTGAGGGGAGACCTTATCGCTCTCTACAACTACCTGAAAGGAGGCTGTAGAGAGGTGGGTGTTGGTCTCTTCTCCCAAGTAACAAGCGATAGGACAAGGGGAAATGGCCTTGCACCATGGCAGGTTTAGACTGGACATTAGGAAAAATTTCTTCACTGAAAGGGTTGTCAAGCGTTGGAACAGGCTGCCCAGGGAAGTGGTGGAGTCACCATTACTGGAAGCATTCAAAAAATGTGTAGATGTGGCAGTTCAGCACATGGTTTAGTGGGCATGGTGGTGTTGGGTTGATGGTTGGACTTGATGATCTTAGAGGTCTTTTCCAACCTTAATGATTCTATGATTCTATGATTCTATATTTAACAAAAAGTTCAGCACTTACTTAATAGCTTCACACATGTCCAGTCCCATTTTGACACAATTCTTGGCATGATTTTGAAGAGATATAGGTAGTCCAGAAACACAGTAATAGCAGTCACCTAGGATTTTAATTCTCATACATTCATTTTCCTGGAGGAAAAAGCAAGGTGAGATGGTCACTTTCAACTGAATGGGTTACTGTTACAAAGACTGACTTAAATGATATTAGCAAAATCATTCTACTTAAGCTTGTTTCAGCAGAGAAGGATTTGGCTTGCTAAAAAAGAAGTGCTGTCAGAGAGTTTTGTATGGATGATTCCTCCATCTGTTATGGTCCTTAATGGGAAAAAACAGGAATTAAGTTCACTGCAAAACATATATCTGCAGTGTTGTTCACACCTTTTAGATTACAGAACTGAGCCAAAGTATCATGTACTCAATCTAAATAAAGTCTTTTTGATTGAAATATGAAATCAAAAGATCCAGCCTTCCACATTTACATCTTTTAAGATGTACTATGCAATACTTCCTGAAACTAGCAATCATAATCTGATTTCTATATCTTTTGTACTCTAAGGCAATACAAAGATTTTTTTTTTTTAACCACTATTGGACAATAGTTTTTGAACTAATAAAAACCACAGAAAATTTTTATCTGTTTTAGTGTTTCTGATTTCACCTTCACACACAGCATGAAGTTTGATGTAATTTTTATAAAAATGACACCTATATAAACAGAAGAAAATCTTCTGATTATATTTGAATCTTTTCTTGAGTAATCAAGAGGCTGTGGTCAGTAATTGGAATTGCTTTGCTCAGTGTTGTCTCCCTTTGTCCTCCAGTCTCTTAAATGCTTTTCCAGAGATCAGAAAACTGACTGTATCAGTTTTCTGTCTTGAGTTTCTTAATCCTTGTTATTGTAAAAAATCTATTTAAAGAGCTGTTCACCTTCCATTAAGCTTTATAGGGCTCCATGAGGTGTCTCTGTTGGTCCTATTAGACTATCTTGGGTTTCACAGACTGTCACACTGGCAGAAACACAGTGTTACACTCAGACCACAGACAGATTTTTCCTTCACGTTTCAAGTCTAATCTTCCTGCCAAAGCCTCAGAAATGCTGTCTGAAGGTAGAAGAGTCCCCAAGAGGAAAAAAATATTTTAAAGATGACTTACTTATTTACACTAACTGTAGCAGCCCAGTAGAAACCCACCTTTGCAATCTGATCAAACTTGCCAAACAGCTCGTTTAGCATGTGCACCAGTTCCCCTGGCGAGCAGTCACTAGCCAGGCGAGTGAATCCCACGATATCAGCATACAAGATGCTACAATAAAAATGAACAGAAACTTGCTCATAGTTTCCTTCTGCAGAACTCAAGATTTATCAATCAACAGCAAAACCTGAAAGTAGGCATTCTGGACTTCAAAAAGTTATGCCCATATGCAAAACAGCCACTGTTAAATGTAAAGCAATAAATATAGCTATATTTATAGGTAAACGTACATTTACCTTTACAGGCGTTACGTTTAAATGTAATATATACCTATTTTTACCTTTGTAGGTATTACCTTCACAGGTATTACCTTTACAGGTATACCTATATTTATAGGTATTTATAGATATTCTATACCTATATTTGTTACAGTGTATTCAAAAAATAGAAAACTTTTTTCCTACTCACAAATTGGCAATATAATAATGGCAATTATTTCAATAAACATGCTTGTTATCAGAAATTGTTTAATAACTTTTTATCATTGGAGACATTTTCTTTCTAGGTTTACCTGTCAGTGATATGCAGCATGGAAGTCTTTGTTTGCTTGTTACTCAGACTATTAAATTCAAGCTTGATTGCTAAGATATTCAAGCCATGCACTATGTTTCAATTCACCAAGAAAACTTGACCAATTCATAGAGTCAGGGTAACAAAAAAGTATTTGTGCTCACAAGTGAAAATGAACTTCCTCAAAAGTCCTGCAATACTTGCTTTAAAAATGTAATTTCTAAGAATGTCATTCAAATTAACTTGTCCAATCAAAAAAACAGGAAAAACAACTTGTAAAGATGAAAGAATATTTGAAATAAATAGTGAATTATTTTTCTAACTTCTAGAAATGTATAATTAATAAATAATTAGACTTGTCAGCAGAATATTTTATCTCAGGTACTGTGTAAAATACATATGTGATACAATTGCCTCAATTTACATTATATAAAACCTGAGAAATTGCTCCAGTTAAGAAAATGACAAATTCAGAATAATACAACTAACACGAATTACAATTTTGACTAGTATATATGAAAGCAGGATTTGGTACTTCAATCTGAAAAATTAAGACATCATGAAGAAGGCCTGTTAACGTGTGGCTATTTCTAAATAACCCCTTTGTTGCTCTTCTGGAACACAGAATTGTTAGCATTTGATCAAATTAAGGGATACTAAACATTAAGTTGTTGAAAACATATTAAAACAATTATTTTTTTAAATGGTCTCAACACTTTCTTTTAAAAATTTTTCTGGATGTTGTTGATGATACATTTTATTACAGTACAATACCTTACATTGGTGTGCCTTTTGACATACAAATTGTGGAAGTTGTTGGTGTTTTCCAGCTGGCCTGCCTTGGGACCTTGTAACCTCTGAATGATCTCTGCTTTCATTTCCATGGCAATGTGAGCAGGCAGTAAAGAAAGTAGAAGACGCTCCTAAAATTTAAAATGAAACGTCCACAATTTCTTTAAGGAGAACGAAATTAGCATGGAAGCAATACTATGCAAGACATACGCTATTGTCAATACCCTAGAACATTTTGATGAGGCTTGCACTCAGGCATTTGCCTGGTATGGCCTCCAAAATTAATCAGTTCCTTGAAGAACTTGACAGAGATATACACACATTTCCAAGTAATATCTAACTTCTTCAAGGTTTTGTGCATATTAGAAAAAGTTTAAGTTAAACTTAATGTCTGAAGAAGTTATATACAGTAATTTATTCCATATCTGAGTAGGATGCAGGAAACACGGATTAGCAAATAAAGCAGGAGCTTCAAGGACTGTTCAGAGGACTTCAGGGAAATGCAGTCCAATTCAGGCAAGAGTAGGCTAAATCATTTTTTTAAATGTATTTTAATGTTTAGTCATAGTTTTTGCAGTTGTTAGACTGAAAAAGAAAAGATAAAATCAGGACACAGAACATACTGAAAATGTTGGACTTTTGCAGACTATTTTGATACGTACCCTCCCCTTACTTTAATATGGCATTTGACAAAGTAAAGTTTTTTGAAAATATTAACCTAAAAGGAAATTGAATATTTAAAAAAAAACCTACATATTTTTCCTTATTTTTTATTGGTATTATACTCATGGTCGCCTCCTTATGAAGCTCTCTTACATCAGTACATTTTAATTTTGCCCATTTTACCTGTGACGGCTTTTCATTGAGTTCCTACTTCTCTGGAAAACTGAATCAACAAGGGAATTGCTAGAACTCTGCAAAAAAAACCCTTCCTGCTTTGATCATACTCCACCTCAAAACTGAACAAGAATTTCCCATTTTCTCATAGGCAGAGGGGAGAGGCTAATTCTGGCTAAGCACAAAAAACAGAACCCTGAACCAGTGAGGAGGGGGAAGGCAGCTGTAGAAGCCCATCATGGAGTCAGAGAGAGAAACAGCTACGCCAGAAAAGATGACGACCTCAAAATGTGCACGGTCTGCAGGTGTTACTCACAGTGATGCATTCTCTTTGGTTCACAACATGCATTTTTGCAGAGTCCGCAGTTCAGTTCATGAAGGTACCAAAAGAAGTGTAGCCATTAATCCAATGCTCTGCCTGGGATAATTATTCCTGTTCAGGTCCAATGACCTTGAGTAGAGCACGGCAATAACAGGGCTATAGACTCACTGATATTTGCATCTACCTCGGCTATCTCTCTCTGTAACGTATAATGAAGACTTCCCATTCCACACAGTAGTTGTGTACCTGTAAGCATAGCGTTAACTTACATGAGTCCCTATGAAACTGATCCTGCACGCATTTTGTAAAAAAACTCTATTTCAATGAATCAAGACAGAATCTTGTTTTGTTGCTAAGTAATATTGAACTAATATTTTTTTTCACTTTAGTGAGATCTAAACATAATTTTAATTCACATATGTCTGGGCTGCTCTTTATTTGGCATGCTAAGGCATATCACATAAACAGCAAGATAAGTTATGAAATAAATGTTCAAGGTAAAGCCTATCTATCTCTAGCCTGACTAAAGAGGGCAAGAATAAAAGATGTACTGTTTTCCTACTGCTAGGATCTCAGATTTGACACATTGTAACTGAGAAGAATATATACAATTGACTTTTCATCAAAATGTTAATGTAGCTTTATTTCTTAAATGCAAGATTAATTTAGCATGTTTAGGCATTTTAGCAAGTACACATCCAAGAGGCTGATGTATTTTAATTTCTAATGTAATCCACTGGTCCTTGGTGAAGGTATCTTGCTAACTTATAAATAATGCCTGAAAAACCAATAGATTTTTTTCCATAAAAAAGCTTACTCTTCCCAAGTTGCTCTTTATCTAACAGAAAGTTGCTCTTTTGTGATGTACAGGACAGGTCAGCACTTGTTAATAATTATCATTAAATAGTTAATAAAGAGGTGAGTGCTCTTAGCTCCAATTTTACATCACTGTGCTCCTGTTGTACAATGGCTAGTAAATGCCAGCTAGCTCACTATCCTATGATTCTGTTATGTTTCCAGACACGCAGTGAGGCAGACACTTAACGTCCAGGTTACTGCTTATGTCTTTGAAACCCAGAGAGGCTGGCAAAAGGTCAAAGAGAAAAGCAACAGAAGTTTTCAAGAAAGCAATAGAAAAAGCAATAGAAAAATTTTCCGTAGGAAGCAGCGTAAAGTCAACTGCAAGCTAAAGAATTATAAGAGGAAAGGGAAAACAGAATGCCTTTATTTTGTAGAGAACAGCAGGAGAGACAGGACATTTCCCCTCCTTTTTCTCTCCAGGCCAGACCACTATCCCATTCTGCTTAAACGTCCTGGTGAAGCTGTCACCACACCAGAACTTCACTCCAAAGAATGTTTTCCTTCCTCCATTGCCACTGTACAAAAGAGAAGGTTACGACCAGGGGTGACTTTAGAGAACTGCAATTGGTGAAGCACACTGCAAAATATCCTGCCATGACCAGCTACACCTAAATGCTTCAGCCACCCTCTCCATCACACAGGCTGCAAGTGCTCACGCTTCAATCCTGAAGTTACCACTTGTGTGATAGTGTATTATCAAGTCACATATTACATTTCATGCAGATCATTAATTTTGGTTTCTTTCACTTAAAGACAACTGTGAAGGAAGCTGAATCTCAACTATTTATGAAGACCGTGGCTGGGCTGGTCAGCTAGCCAAATACAAAATGGTTACAAATACATTGTTCCCTCTCTTCCTGCTAAAAGATCCTAAGAAATGCAAAGCATGTAAGAACACCTCTTCCTTCATGTTTTGTCATCTCTGGTGGCTAAAAAGAGCACAGTGGAAGGATCAAAACCAATTACTAATCAGATTGTAGTGCCTGGTGTCGTGCGCTGACATTTCTGCAGACTGGAACAGTGTGAGGGACATAGCAAATCAAGACTGCTGCCTATGATGGCTTTTTGTTTGATAATATATTCTGTACTATTGTATCAAAAAGATAGAAAATTTACACATCAAAACCGAGGTGAACTGACATACAAGACACGCTTCGAGACAAAACATTTGTCTATTTGTAGTAGACAGAGAAGCCACTCTCAGAGCTACAGTCTGTAAGAAAAAAAACAAAGTAATTCTGAATGCAGGTAAGATGCAGCATTTAAAAGCCTTCAGACTTTACCATAACAGTACCCGCTTCTGGTGAAAGAGAAACTGCTGTGCTACTGCGATAATGAAAGTCCCCTCACAAATGTCTTTCCCTGAAATACTACCAACATGACCTTACAGCC
Source organism: Oceanodroma leucorhoa (assembly GCA_030449065.1). NCBI lineage: Eukaryota > Metazoa > Chordata > Aves > Procellariiformes > Oceanodroma > Oceanodroma leucorhoa. Next base: position 1,629,536 of record JASVER010000129.1, on the reverse strand, counting down.
AGTGCATGTGATTCATGCACACAAGACTATTTCCTGACTGTTCACGTTCTCTGGGGCTATGCTTTCCCCTCACACTCAGATCACTTGTAGCTGAGATCTTTAAGTCCTAGGGCTAAAAGACAGAGTACACAATCCATACTGAATACATTATAGTGTCTTTCAATACTGTAGGGTTAAGTACTCCTCTCGTCTCAGAACATGTCCATCTGGATCCCAGAAGATGGCCAGCAAGTAGTCATTCTCCCTGGATTCTCTAACTGAGGATTTTCAGTGGTATCTGTCAAACTGTTTCTTAAGTTCCTGCTCTCTCAAACTCTCACATCCAAGTTGATTTCCTTGTCAGAATTTTCCCTAAATTATACAGATGACTTTAGCAGTCATTGCCAGTTACTCATCACTCCCCTAAAGCTTGATAAAGGATGTTTGTTTAGCTAGAGCAAGTTAGCATATCTCAGTTAAAGATCATAGGACTGCGTTGGTTTTTGCAAGGTGGCAATTGCATTTGTAGTATCTTGCACAATGGAGGTCATCCTGTTGTTATGCAGTAAGCAAACAAAATATCCTCAAATGCTTGGTACAGTACATTTTCTTAAGTGCATATTTCACAAATCAAACTCCCCTTGGTCTGAGGCAATAATGCTTTATTTATTTGCTCATTCCTGTTTTGTTATATAAACTACCAATTCTGATTCACTCATTTGTACAAGGTTACATGACTATCAACTCTTCTTTTTACTGAAGCCTAAATAGTTCTAAGAATTTATAGATTTAAAGGCCAAATATTCTGCCATCTAGTCTGATCTCTTGAATAATATAGACAACAGAATGTCATCACGGAGAAACAAAGGTATTCTGATAGGGCTCACTACATTAAAATTAGCTTAGCGCCTGACTCTCAAGGGAAAGAAACTGTCCTTCAAGGCAGTTCACAGAATCTAATACTGAACTCCTGTAGGGAGCAAGTCTCTCTCCCCCCGCTGTCTATGGAGAGAACTGCAGGTCCAAATTTTGGTCTTACTGGAAGAAATATCCATCTTTGTTGTTGAGCTTCTGACATTGAAGAAGTCTGCATAAAAACCACATGTATGTAGATCAATGAAGTGATATAGGGATATTTTTGTCCCTTACAATGTCATTTAGGGCACTGAATATTGAATTCCACTCTTCTGTGGGCTGGGCTTTGTTTTCAGGTTCCTGTGGCATACGTCTAATCATCTATTTAACAAGTTTCACAAACAAAGTCAGCAGTTCTAGAAACAATTAGCCTATACATGCATCCAGCTTCACAACAAAGTTTACAAATAAACATGGATAAAACAACATTTTCAGCTACCCTTGAAATGTACCAAGAAATAACCTACAAGAAGGGAATCTTGTGATTCCTGATCACACAAAGATGAATCAGCCATGTGGCTGATAGAGATGGTGATCAACAGGGTACTTGTTTGGCAAATTATGGTACTGTTTACCCAGATCTCATGCATATTCTCTTAAATAACACCTACTAGGATAAACAGCTGTAAATTGCTTTTTTCTTAAATCTAACTTGGACTCCTAACTGGGAGGGGAGATGGTTTTTAAAAATTAGGTGCTATTATCCCCTTAAATTCAGCCTATATGTTAGTAACCTCCACCAACGTTATTACTTGTACTGAGACCAATAAATTGCATTTTACTCATACACATCTTGATTACAGACATCCAGAGATGAAGAATTCATCAACTCCTTAGCTGTTTGTTCTACTGGGTAATCAACTGAACTGTTAAAAACTGTTAAAAATGTGTTCTGTATTTCTTTCTTCTTTGAAGTCTTGGTCCTGTTATGTCTTTCTTAGCTCAAGATTAATGTCCACACTCTTTTCTCTGTAAAGTTAAACACTGATCAGACAACTTAATTTTCTTTTTGATCAGGTAAACAGACTTAGCTCCATAAATCTCCTGCTCCTAAGTATTTTCTACACTCTCTTCTCTAAACCTTCAACAACCTTCAAACATTTTTTGAAAGTTCATTTGACACAAATCCTAACATTGTGCTCCAGTAAACAAAAGACATACACACACATACCCTCCTGCCCTATTCCCCTCAATATGTCCATGACTTACACTGCGCAACTTTCTGCTCAGGAGTTCCCTGTCTGCTATGTCTCCAAAATATTTTTCAAAGTTTCAGCCTTCCAATTTTCTAGCTATGACCCATACTCTTTGCTTTTAGAATTACGACTTTACATACAGTTATTATAAAGGTGTACCTTGTCTTGATGTATACAGTTTATAAAGTATTCTGTATTACTGTATTTACTATCATCAGACCAATATTTGGTCATTAATAAAAAATACATAATAGCATAAAGGGTGAGAACTGGTCCTTGCAGAACACGACACACATGCCAATTCATTGAACATCTCCACCGATAATTTCCAGTTACCCCACCAAAATCCATTAGACTGTGCTCTTTTGATGGGGAGCAGTGTCAGTACTTTTAATCAGGATGACTAGCGTCATTACATCAAACATCTTACTGAAATCTACTGCTTTTGGAAAGTGACTTAACCCACACCTGTTCCCCATTAAAAGCTAAAAAACATTTTCACGACTCAAATTCCTACAAAGTTGTTGAGTACATGACTCTATTTCTTTCCAAATACAAAACCATCATAGCAGCATCTTTTATTTCATACTGATTGTTTATACTCTTCTTATCTAGTCGCAACTCCTTCCTTTGTTAGGATGGCTTTTTTCTGGAATACTTCCAAAATGCTGTCATTGGCCTTGACAAAAACAGGCAAGGATTTTTCCTGACATCTAGAAGTCTCCTACATATCACAACTTCTGTCATATTGAACCATTTTTTAACATATTTTATTGCTGCTTTTGCTTTCAGTCATGGCTAGTACAGGCTTTACCCCACAGCTGACTTTTTTTCTGATGACAGAATTATGAACTCTCTTCTGTTCATTAACAGCTTCCTAAAGGGTTCCCCATTACTAGCAACATTCATCTATGTTTTTTTTTTCCCTGTGGGAAAACGAGTTTTTTCAAATCCCCCAAGCACAGCACCGTAAGACGCTTTACCTTCATGATCCTGTAGGTGAAATTTCAAGGCTGGCAATGCCAGGAGCCGGTATCAAAACCAGAAAATCAATACACACAAGCAGAATGACAGCACCATCCTCTCAGTCCTTGCTGCTTCACCAGCCATGGGATGCGAACTACCTCATGAAGATGCTTTGCAGAAGACAAGCTGTAGGTGTGCGGGAGCAGCGGGAGCTGGCTGCTCCAGCGAGACAGTGAGCCCCGAGTGGGGGCTGCCAGTGGGGCAGGGCCCAGCCCCACGGCCAGGCGAGTGGGGCAAGCCCAGGGTGGCCGCCAAGGGCCCAGGTCACCTGCTCAGCCCATGGTGATGAGACATGTCCACGGGGGAGCCGGGACGGGGCCAGGGTGAGGCCCAGGGAGGCCCGGGAAGTCAGTCACAGGTCAGGGACGGGGGCCGGACCGAGGGGCCTGTGGCCAGGCACAGGCATGGCGGCGGTTTCACGGGACCTGTAGCTGAGGCCAGGCCGAGCAGCAGAGCCGCAGCTGAAAAGCAGCTCCCACCGGAGAGGCCAGCCGGGGATCTGCCCCCGCGGTGCTGCCCGGGAGCCTCTGCCCAGGGGAGAGGGGCTGCCCTCCCTGCGCTGGCCCTGAGCTCCAGCCAAGCCTCCGGGAGGAGGCGAGGTGTCTTCAAATCATTTTGTAATGGCAAAACATCTGTGGCATGACTTGCTCACTTAGCAAGAATGGTACAACCGACCCAAGCTTTCCATAGAAATATACGTATTGGTTTTCAGGCTAAATACGCACCATTCTGCACCCTCAGTGTGCCCAGCTCATTTGCTGCTGGATAACTCTGTGAATGTACAGCTAACATCTAGCCAGTCACCTTCCTCTCCAAATAACACTAAAGCCATCTGAAAGCACTGCTTCGCTCCAACAGTTTCAGTGAACGGGTCTGAAAGCTCATTTGAATGCACAGGCTCACCACATACTTGTCAGAGACAAATTCCTTCAAGGAACTTAGGGGACGTTTAATGTTTATGCATAGATTACAGTTTGCATATGCAGGCTGTCTATGACTAATTTTGCAAATGAGGTTCACTGCACCTTCAGAATACGTGCCTATCTTGTGGCTGTTCAAGAGCCAAGTCATCAAACAGCAAAACAATAGAGTAAAAACAGAACATAAGGACATACACAGCCAGAGCTGCTTAATTAATTGACACAATTTCAAGGTTTACTTCAGTCTGATCCTGTTAACTCTTGCTTTAAGTTTTATATATCTCAAGACCACAGCTGAATAGCCAGAAGCAACAGTTTGCAAAGAATCCTTTCGATGATGTTGACACAGTTATTACTATATTAGCCTTTAATAATGGTGAAGTATTACAATGCTGGCATTTGCTCAATACAATTYTTTTAAACACTGAACCCTTTAACATCTCATTTCACATTTTTATGAGAAGAGTTTTACATTATTTTTTCACTACAAATGAACAAAAACATACACAGCTCTCTCTTCATGTCTTTTCCTTCTTCCAAATCATCTATGGGACATGTCAGGGAAGCTATTTGAGAGTACCGCTTGAAAGGTATCTATGCAGCCCTTTCCCCAAAGACAGGTTTCCTGTTCAGCTGCCCAGTTTCGAGTCAAACCATTCGATAGCATCAAATCCAAAGTAAAACCAAAAGCATTTCTAAGGCACTTAAGCATTGCACTTAAGTTAGAGGATCATGTCTGAAGCATATTGACAGCATAGCTCCTCCGTGCTCTTCTAGTTAGTGTGAAACAGGTTGTTTTTACCTGAGACTTTGCCTGCTGATGTTTTAGCTGTCTGCTTATAGAATACCAACTAAGCACGCATGAATGGATTTCTTTCTGTATTTCACTGGTAATTTTCCAATATTTTATCAGATACCATAAAAATGCCACACATTTATGTGATTATGTGATCAAATGTTAGTCACCACACAGAAGAAGGATCAAAACCAAGGATCAGTCACCCAACTACACCCGCCGGGAGCTCATAAACACTTCGAAGTGGGTCAGACAGAGTGGTCAGAAGCAGGGCAAGAGAGCAATAAAAATGAACCTAAACTCTCAATCTCTGCATTAGATTAGTCAAGAGTAGAGGTAGATAACCATAGGTTTGGCCCATACAACAGCCTATTTAAATGGAGGGAGAAGTTTATTCAAGCAGAAGTTAATTCAAGAAATTTATTTCATCCATGTATAAATGAAACGTGAACCTACAGTAAGGATCTGTGCTACTTCTTGTGAAACAGCGATGATAAATTTTAATGACGGAAGCTGTATATTTTAACACCTTTTTTCTGAGCAGCAGTAAGCGTCACCATTCATTCAGCAGCTCACTTCCTAGCCTTGAAGACAGAGGAAGTTGACTCACCCTAGGTAGAAATCAAAGAACAGGCAGGTGTCTGGAGGGTATACACTGTTACTGCATTCATAAGCAGACTTCTTGCTTCCTTACAATGGTCTAAATAAAAGGGAACAAGAATGATTTGCATTGTATCTCTATCTTGGGAATGAAAGTTTTCCTTTTGCTTATTCACAGAATATGTATCTTGTAGAAATCTCCTCATTGCTCTTTAATGATTATGTTCACTAGCTACCAAATATAGAAAGTTTTAAATGAAAAACTTTGCTCCCACTGGAAAATAAACATGAAAAACAGAGTTTTGAAAACCAATTCTCTTTATTTTGGGGAACCTGATTAGGAAAAAAAACCAACAACTTACTGTACCGCAGATACACGGTAAACTATTCATGAACACTTATTCCTAGACCTAAATTCACAAAATAAAATTTAGCATAAATCATAGCAAGGGTTAAAGCTTTCAGAATTATCTTGGTTTTATTTTCTAAAACTCCTAAACAACATTTTCCATGTTACTGTGTGTACAATTTCTGAAGTGTTTTCTATGGTAGATTCCAGAGGTATTTATGCATTTAAGGATGCAGACAGAAACTCAAGCTTAATCCACAGAAAGACTGTGGTGGTAAATACCAGATTTTAAAGTGCCTTGTCACCTAGGGAAAGCAGATCCCAAGAGGACAGGCACTAAGACTGTGTGTGCAATGCAGAGAGAAAATCGGAATCCTAAAAAAGCAACTGAAAAAAATTAGAGCTGAAAGGGGAGTCGACATAAGTAGGAAATGCCCAGAAGAGGGTGTTGCTCACAATTCTGTACTCAGAGCCATCAGGTGCTTAGCTCTAGGCTGCAAGGAGGCACCTTTATTTGCTTGGGACTCTGTTGTGGGCAAAACAGTCTAGAGTCAGGGAATTTTAATTGAATTAATGTATTGCAAACAAAAATAAGCCTCTCATAGCTGACTGCAGTTTTGAAAAAAAAGAAGAAAATAAACACTGAGACAAACACTTACACAATCTATCCTCCACACTTGCCAATCCCAATTTTCCTTATTTTTGCTGTGGATTATACTCAGTCCATCAAAATTCCCGTGACGAAGTGACAGGTGGTGTAGGAAGCTGAGGTGGTATCTGTGATCATTTCTGCCACTATGTGCTTAACCACTCCTGCTGCTCTATGCTTAGTGGTTTCTGCTGCCCTTCTCCTCAGTGTCCCTGCTCCAGCCTGGAACATTGATGGGCTGCAGTGCCCTCGCATGTGTCCCTGCTCCAGCGTGGGTTGTCCACGGGCCGCAGTCCCTCACAGGGGTGTAGCTGCCCTCTTTTGATGCAGAGAGTGCCCACACCCAGCAGCTTGTTTCCAGCCTCCAGTAGCTGGCTGTTTCTTTCTGAACCATGTTTGGGCAGGGGCACCCTGGGCCTCTGATTTGACAATGTTTTGGTGCTCAATGGGTAACTTTTTGTAGACAAAGCGTTTTTTTCCATGGTTATTTTCATGCGCCCCATGGTATGCTGGAGTCAGCTTTGACTGGCACGTGGTGATTCACGACCCCCCATCACAGCTCACCACCGCAGCCCCCTGCTATCTGAGCTGCTTACACAGGCTCATACAGAGCCATAGCTACCAGTGCTGCAGAAACAGGGTGTCAGCTCCGTAAGTTTTCATGTTTTAACAGGAGATCCAGGGGTCAGACGATGCTCTCTCTAAGTGACTCATGTTCAAAAGAGTCCTCTGCCAAAAGAGACCTCCTCGCTCTTCCTATCCCCAAGGGAAAATGCTTATCAGTGAGTATGAAGTTATTTTGGAGGTAGAGCCCTAGCAGCCTTTTCAGGTAAGGCTAATCCACTCCAAAATGAAACAATTTAGCAATCACTGAAGCATGTACTAGATTTCCTGTCCCCACAGTGCTCCGGGTGAATTCCCTAATCCCCGGGCTCCTGCACAAGGGCTGCTGCGCTCCCCCTTTCTCTCTCATGGGAGGCACAATCCAGTGGAGACATTTGGCGAATGTCCTTCAACACAGGGAAAGCTGGGTCCCAGTTTGTCCTCTTGTGAGATAAGGTCCAGGCTCGTCGCTATCTAAAAACCTCACATGTTGAGGGGTTTTAAATGGGTCTAATTCTTACCAATTCCACCTTTTATTTCTATTGTTTTGGAATCCCAATTTACACACTGATGCCAGCACATGTCTACATGTGAATATTAATTAAATATACTGTAAAAACAAACACCAAAGCTGCAGCTGATTGATTTTGGCAGTGTTATTTCTAATGGCAAATATGACATGGATGAATTAAATCTATTCTATGATTACTGCACTTAAATAACTTCCAAGCTTTTTAGAAATTTGGAAATGGTTTGTGACTTCTTTACCTAGAATCCTTTTTGATAATTTCCAGTATACATCATCAATATACTCCATGCCTTTATTTAATTTGATTAATTTTGAAACTCCACATTTTAAAGATGGATTAACACATCTATCCATCAGAAAGACATGTTGACAGTGAGGATTGTGTTGCTGTTCAAAGAGATAAAATAAAAGGAAACCAGAAGGTAATTTTGAAGACACAACCTTTTCTGAGTATATATAATAACTGATAAAATTTTACCATGTAGTTCACAAGATCATAATTTATTATTTATCACTGAAACCTCATCAATATAGGCACATAATGCTGACTATTTAGCATACAGGAACCAAATTCCTGGAAAGGGAGAAAGAACTTAAAATTTACTTCTTTAGTGTGACAGGATGCTTATTTTCATATTTGGCTCCTGTTCCAATCCTCTTGGTGAAATTATTTTACTGCTTAAAAACTTTCTGCATGATATTAGCAAAGGTTGCAGAATATGTACTTCTTTCTCACACTAGCATTGCTGTTCGCACCATTTACAGTATATATATATATATAATTTTGAAGAAAATGGCAAAAAAAAAAAAGGCTTCCGTATGTTTTCAGCCACTTGTAGTAACAAATGCTTTAAAGTATACTTTTTGATTTTTATTAGCACACTATTTTTATTAATAAGCCAAAGGGAGCCAACTTCCTTTTCAATCCTGATTTGGTAAAGCCTCCAAGGCTTTAAAATGGTCGTCCTCCCCATGACAGCCTCATATCTGTATTCAGCAGCACTTGCATTGCCACATCCAGCACAGCTTAGCAACATGCAAATGCTAAGTCCTGCCAAGAATCTGCAGAACATGTGCTAAATACACTGATGAGCTCTGATGAATCAGGGCCTTCCTACAGAAAAGTGCCCTATATATTTGGTTTGGGTCGTTGCAGAACTTGCTTGTTTGCAGTTTACAATCTCAGTATTAAAAAATACATTTTTTCCCAAGGGGTGTGACTGGAAGAGAATAAAGGAAAGCTAAATGTTATTCTTCAAATGCTGCGCTCTGAGTCAAGTGGATCCATCTAAACAAGAGCCACTGAGAGGTGCAGCAGAAGGAATCTTTCAGAAGACAGGATGGAGCAAGCAGGGAGAGAGCACAAAGAAGCGGGATATTACTCTGCTGCAGTGCAACTGACTTCTGCAGAGTAGACTGTCAACCAAGCTTGAAGGTGACAGGAAGATTTCCTGGAGACCCAGAAGGGACCCGCTGAAGTTGTTTCAATGCTGGAAGCCACTGGAAACTGTTGAACTAGAAGAGCTTTCTAGAAGAAGGCTGGAGGAAACTCTGCCCTGCAAGGACTCAATGAGAGGTTTATTTTCAAGTCTTGGTATTTCCTCTGTTTCATCAGCAATTCTGAGTTTTCCTTGGTTGAAGAGTTAACTTATTCTCAATAAGTTAACTGTGCTGTAAATAAAACCCAATTTTTTTTGAGACTGGCAGCTATTCCACCCAAGGACCTATATGAGTCTTGCTCCGTCATATCAAGTGTGCTTTAAAGTTTGAATAAACTCTCTCAGTGATCCATCAAGGTTAAGCCTTTGCAGCTACGCCTACTCCTGTACTGATTGTAGCCATGCAATGAGCAAATTCTATAAATTATTTGGGGGCAAAAGGTTGTTTCATATTTGGGCAAGTTAAGAGAAACTTTCATTGCAAAACCTCATCCCTTAGCTCATAACAGCTGCAGTTCAAAGAATGACACTGCACATACACAAGGCAATTCTTATTTAACACTTGACAGATAAAGGTCTGCATCTTATCTGTCTGGTGTGATATCAGTTCCTCTGCTATTCTCCTATATCCTTTTCCTTGTGTAGTCTCCAAAAAAGCCTGGCGCTTTGGTCTGAGACTGTATGCTGAAATACTGACAGCTGTTTCAGCGCAACTGGTCCATCTTTCTTTGGCAAACCTACCGCTCTTCCAGCAGGGCAAAATTCGTTGGATTCAGGACAGTAATAGCCACCCAGACCAGTCACCTGGTGTCTTCCAGCACAGCTTCTGGATTTACATTTGCATTCTTCAGATGCTTGTTTCTAGTATCTAACAGCAGCACATTGAAAGGATGAGTCCCCAGATGTACTTTTTCCATTCAAGTGGTACAGAAATCCAGCAGCGTATGCAATACGGTATTGTCATGTTTCTGCTTCCAGTGCAGAAGAAGGAAGTAAACAGAAAGGAACAAAATATGGCCCAGGAGGAACTGGAAATCATCTTTCTTCAGTGTGATATAGGACACACAAAGGAAAAATGGCTATGCCAGCTGGCCAGATTTAAAATACCTTCAATTACCTAAATCTGATGGTATTGCATTTTTTTCTAAACAGTCAACAAGAAAGCATGGGGCTACACCAAAAGCTAGGGCCCAAGCTACACTACAAGATGTGGCAGTAAACATAGTCGTTATTTTCAAACACTAGCCAGAAACATTTTTATGAAGAAGCAAGGAAAATGCCTGTTGTTAATTTTACAGTGACAATTGGCCCTACCCTCAATATCCATGTTATTTCATAAACAAATATATCTGGCTACAGTAAAGTGAGAATAAAACCAGCAAACCTGTACCTTATGAATTCCAGTAAAATTACTCTTTCAGTATTCTTTTCATCTTCTAGAAATGCACATAAACTACCATCTGTATACTTGCATACTCAGGCTTTATTTTATACATGAATAGAGATCTAAAAATATCTTACATAACAAATCAAATTTATTTACAGATTTACTTTTGGTAGCATAAAGCTCACTGTAAAAGCTGACAGATCTCCACACTATGGTGTACTATGCAACACCAGAGCACTTATGTGAATAACACTCTGCAGCCTGGTGGAATATGCTCCAACAACAAATTATTGTTTCTGGGACTTGTACATATTTTATGGCTGATAAGCAACTTCCACTCAAATCTTTGCTTTTTGGAGCAATGCAGAAAGCTACTTCAAAAATAATCCGAGTATAAAAGAAAACTAAAGGGAAATAAGAGGGAATTTTTTAAAAAATAAATTTTAAAAAAAATTCTCAATGGTGAGAACTAATCAAATTAAAAATATCTGATCATGCAAAGACATTTGTCCTGTCCCATGACTGCTTACTTTCTTCAAGACCTTTTTGTGAGGGATCTTGCCTTCCAGAAATCTAGGCAGCCCATATCAAGTGGATCATTCTCACCCACAGGATCGCTGAAACCTTTAGAGAATTCTTAGGTTTGCTCTACAAAAGCTGCCTTGACTCTTCTTCCATACCTCACCCTCACCCAAATGTGCACTGATCTTATATTCTACTTCCACTAATACGCCCAAAACAGACATTGGGTTTCTAAGTCTGTAGTCCTCTGGTCTCTCCTGGAGGTCTGCCAAAATTGGCATAACAGTTGCCTCCCTCCTATCCTGCAGTATCAGCACAACCCTTGGTGAAAGACTCCACACAAGAGGTAGCAGCAGCATTTCAGCTGTTTCATTCCTGAGTTTCTTTAGATCTCTCTGCTGAATACACAGATATGAGGATTTATTACCGCTTATTTTATTTAGTCTCTCTATTCCTTGACCTCTCCTCCTCACACTTCACCTTGAGATAAATGCTGTAATGAGTCATCCATCAATGTGGGAAACTCCTTTTTTCCACAATGAATGCAGAAGCATAAAAAAAGTTGTTTACTATGGGGAATAACATGGCATAGTTCCTGAACATGAACTTACTCTGAAAAAGACAAATCAGTTCATTTCTAGACAGTTAAAAAAAAAAATCATGCTTCTTTCTAATAATTGTTAAACTTACAGTAACATTTCTCTCTTCGAGGCTAATTTAATTTGCCAAAAAGATAAAAAATATTTTTTTTAATTTTTCAAATTTTTCAGTATCCTCTTTCATCTAAGCAAAATTTCAGATGCTCTTGCAGTTATTTAAAATTACTCTATTACCAATTTGCATTCATGACAATAAGATATTAAATATTAAGAATGGATTAAATGGAATGCCTTTCTATTTCTTTTTTCCTTTTTTTTTTCTCATGATTGAGAACAACTAACTGGTCTAGAATCAACTAAATTAATACTTTGCTTCAATGGTGGAGGGAAAGTAGCTTTCTTATGATTGATTTTTAACATTTTAATATACTTCCAAGAAGACAAAGCACGCAAGCTACACAACACAACCTAGTCCTTTAAAACGTTTACTATTTCTTTTTATATGCACTTATATTCTGTATCAACAGGCATCTGAATTCACCCAACATGACTTACAAGAGTGGGTAACTTAAGTGTTTAAGGCATGACTACAGATACCTTTCTGAACAAGTGCCTAACTTTATTCTATTTGTGATTTATAAAATTAACTGCTGTATACCAACTTACAAGTTACAAGTTCAAAGGGCACAGATATGACAGAATGCCTTAAATTTATATTTTTAAAACTTCTTAAAGCTGAGACTAGCCTAATGAAATTAAAATGAAATCAAAACACAAATTAATGAAACTCTACCATGCCATCTTCTTATTCTGCTGCAATTTGTTACAACAATACTCTTTTATATATCTATATAAATCCTTTCATTTCAATAATAGAGTGTATTCAACAATGGATGCTACGTAACATTCAAATATAAGTTATCCTACATCATGTCTAGTCCCCTTGAAAAAAGCAATTAACCCAACACCACAGTTCTACAGTTGGAAAGCTAAAATCATCTGTTTCTGAATGAAGAAAACGAGTATATCCTCCTGCATAGGTATTGCCCCGCATAGAGGTATCGGACACAAGACAGATGGGAACTTGTGGCAATGGGGACAGAATGGCAATACTGCACCACAAAGCGATGGGTACGGTGTGGTTACAGCAGCCCTTGCAGTGTCATTTGCTAATTTGCTCAACAGCGCATCTTTCACTGAGGGGTAAACAACCCTGCAGTTGTGTTAACACAGGCAGTGACTCAGAAGTAGCTGTCACTGTGCTCACCCTGCAGCTGATGCCAGAATGATGCCAAATCTACCTCACAAAATAAAAACCTCTTTAGAGGGCAATTCAATTTTTTTTAAATATGTGGGCTTTTCAAACTAAGAAACTGATTTATTCATTAAGACTAGGCTAAGCATCTGACCAACTCAAGCGTATATTTCCTTGGAATTAAAACCTTGCATCATATCATACCAGCAATTTTATTTTCTTTCCTACTTCTTAAAATTGTGACTTATTACCTACCCATATTAACAGGATGAAATTCCAGCATCATTTAAGATAAGCCACTGTACTGGAGAACTGCAAGTGACTGTGCATTTCAGAAATAATAAAGCTGACTTGTCAACTAATGCTAGATTTTTCAGTTACACTACTCATTGTTTCTTCCTCTCAGTGAAAATGTGTCTCATTGCAGGTAAATGACTAGTTGTTGTGATATTTTTAGGGGAAAGATTTTAATTTATGAAAGAAAGTTTCAGATATTATGTCTGGAAAGGGAGGATGGCAGTGAGTCCCTTTTAAAAAACGACAATGGTAAGTAGAGTCTATGCTTATGCTCAAGAAGAGACAGAAGAGTTTTGGCAATGGTTCTCTCTTTGATCCAGTAGCAATGCAGCTCTTCTCTAACTGTAAGAAATGTGATATACTAGACAAAGACAGTGACTGAACCATATGCTGATCTTGTATCAGATTTTTCATGAGTGTTAAAGAACCCAAACTTGCTTGAAAATTATAGTTGCATGGTAAATCTCTTAATGAATCCAGCTCCCAGAAGAGGAGGTGGAAGAATGCCCTCTGAAGCGGGGATATGAGGACAAAGAAGCTACATAAACTGACAGGAGGAGCATGCAGAAATGAGTACAAGAAGCTAGTTGGGAGAACTCTGGTCAAGTACTTCCATGGACTACATGGTTGGCCCTTCCTACACATAGTGAAGGTAACCAAGCTATACCAGCAACAGCCTTTCCAAATCTGAAACCATAGCCTGAGTAAGGCGGTTTTGAAGTCTGCTGGGTGCGCACATTACATCTCTTTCCACTTTGCCCCTGCACCACAGCTGTTTACTATGATTTAAAGAGAGTTTTCTGGATGTCTTATAATCATTTTCAGTGAAGATTTCATATGTTAACAAGTTTTTAAATCTGAGAAGTACCACTGAACTAGATCAATTCATGATCAACTTGAAGCTTGCTGAAACAAGGTTTGAGGGATCCCCTATAATGCTCTGTCAGGATCAGAGTCATCTTCAGGGCAGCTGGTGATACCTGTAGAGGATAAAAATCCTCTGGTGCATGCTGTTAGGGATTTCTTGATTTTAACAGTGATATCAGTGAACAGGACCCCATTTTAATGTGATTTTGGGGGTTAAAAGGATGTTGAATCTCTTTTGAAAACTTCAGTTTATGTTCAGTAGTTGCACACGTTGTGGCCACACCTTCAGCTCCCTCCATCTCTTACAAATTCACTCCGTCTCTCATGGCTTTCCATAGTCCACAGTTTGTCTAGTTGTCCTGCCTCATTGCTTATGTAAGATCCCAAAAGGGTTGAAGTCTCTATCCGTTTCCAAAGTGGATTTTTTTATCTTGTCACTGAGACTCTGATCACTTAGTTTACTCCTACTAGTATGGAAAACAATAACATGCTTTTTCTGGAAATCACCGTAAATCAGCACTATGACTAACAGATGCTTATCACATGACTTCTACATTTTTATCATAATCTAGAAAAGTCATTCTCTTCCTCAAAATGGATGGCTATTTTCCTACACCTATTCATAACATACACTTTTTATTTTTACTGAAGTTTCAACAAGCATCAAGCTGACCTGATTCTTTTTTTTAAGTATGTCCCTGACTGTATATCATAAATCTTACAACCACCTGCATTTTAAGGCATCCCGAACATGTGTGGTTCTACTTAGCTGTCATCAGAATTTCCTGAGATTCACCTACTGCATCCATGTTTGCATTCCAGACATATTACACTATGGCGCTGCCGCTTCCTTTTCTCTTAGGTGCATCTTCATTCATACTGTTCACACCTGTCAACCAATTCACCTTCAGCCAGTCATATCTTTGAAATGCTAATGTATGCCATGCTATGCAACAACGTACTTATGTCTTTGACAGGCTGGATAATAATTTTAACTGAATGAAAAAATTTAGAAAGAAACTGTGGTGCAATGATTTACGTGAGTAGGTTATAGTACATCTATTTATAGCATTACACAGCCTTTTAATGATAGTCTGTTGGCATCATTGAGAATCCTTGCATAGAGCTTGGACAAACCCACTAACAACAACAATAATATTTAATTACATTTTATATGCAAAAATTAATGAGACTTCAGCTAACAGCAATATGTTATTCATATGCTACTGATTCTAAATTGGGTTATGACATATCATTTGTTCCTCAAACTCATTGAAGATGCATGCATTAATTTACAAGAACTCTAGAAAATGCATATGGGGAAGAAAAATTAGCTCTACAGTTTACACAAAATGAGGAAAATGGAGAAAAAGTTTGCCACAGGACACCCACAAGATAAGAATCAATTCTCATTAGAAAGGCATATATTAATAGCACAACAAAAGACTACCTACAGAAGAAAGATTTAACATAAAAAAATGGTATAAAAAGAAAAACAAAAGCTTGTGACTTTTTTAAAATTATCTTGTTAGAGCAATAAAAAGACATCTTTGGACATATTTGCAGAGTATTTGTATGTCACAATAACAGTCCCAGGCACATTAACACCTCCATCTTCTATTTTTATAACTACTATAACAAGCTGAACTTATTTTTTTCCCTATGGTACCAGGAAACAAATGTTCATTCTTAATGTATGATGACCATGCAAGGATGTATTTTAAAATAACCTGGAAGAATATCTTAAAATAAGGGAAGATTACTGGTGCAATTTTTTTTTTGTAAATATGGAGAGAAAATGAAGTTGTTATTAATTTAAAATTCCATTCTTCACAGACAGATTTTGTCCAGCAGTCTCTACATTGCAAAATCAGAGATGTGGAGTTACTCATCTGGAGTAAACCTCTTTACTGTAATTGTGCTTTTCAGAAATAATGAAGTTGTCAGTGTGGATCGTGTAACAGCTGCACATAATCCCTACGAGCACTAGGCCTTTTTTTTAATTAACTAAAAAAAGAAATGTAGCCCCATTGTTGTCGCAGCATATCAGCCCTGGGCTATCTGAAGGTTCCCTTCAATGCTGTAAAGGGCATTATTAAAGGTAGCTGTGACAGACTGACTCATGCACAAAAGCAGACGTGACCCATAAAGCAATGGGAATTTAACAAAGCCAAGTTATATCTTTATTTTCCCTCAGTCTTCTCACATTTGAAAGATCACAGTAGCCAACATAACTTGGAGTTGGGATGGAAGGCAGGTGTCAGGATCTACTCTGGCTAGAGCATTTCTAAAGGATCACATATGCAACTGGAGAAAGGCAGTCTTCCAAGACTGACATGCTTTCCAAACATAGAAAATAGAGAAGAGCATAAAATCATTAAAAGGCATGCAAAAAAGTTCTGGAGAAGTACCTTTCTTTAAGCAACAGAACCAAAGGATTTTTGTTATCAAGGGGTTTAACCAGAGTTGGTGGGGCCAAAGGAAGATTAAGATGCACTGCAGAAAGACTGTCAAAAAGCTAGGTAACTTCTTTCATTCCTATCAACAAGAGGAGACTGGGAAGATGCAAAACCATTAATTCTGGGGTATGAACCAAAGAAGTTGATAAGTTGATACAAATTAATGTCGCAGTAGAAGAGGTTTTAGAGCAAAGTGACAAAATGAACAGGAACAATTATCAGGGCCAATTTTTTCTGAGGATACAAAGTTACTCATTATAACTAGGAGAAAGATGGACTGTGAAAAGCTGTAGAAAGGTCTCAGAACACCAAGGCCATGGTTTCACAGGACACACAACACAGCGTACCCACCAGGCGTCACCGAGAGCTCCCTTCCAGCCTCCACCACCACTGTCAGCCACTACGGTCCCCACCTCTCTTCTGTGATACCCATGTTTGCATCAGGCATGGGTGGCAGGGTTTTGACAGCAGAGCTGCAGAGGTGGCCTCTGTGGGAAGAGGTCAGTGGTTCTGCAAGGGGCCCATTGCACAGCTGAGGCCATCAGCAAAGCTGGTGGTGTCTCTGGGAAAACACGTGTAAGAAAGGGCAGAAAATGCCGGACAGAGAGAGGAGGAGGGAATAAAAAGAGTGAGAAACAGCAGAGGGAACACCAAGGTCAAAGGAGGAGGAGGAGCTCCATACTGGAGCAGATATCCACACTGCAGCCCATGGAGAACAATGCCAGAGCAGATGGGTATGCCTGAAGGAACTGCAGCCCGTGGAGACCTCATGCTGGAGCAGAGGAAAACCATGAGGAGGAAGGAGCAGCAGCAGAGAGGAACTGCTATGTACTGACCACCTCTCTATTCCCCAAATGCTGCTTGAGGGGAGGTAGAGGAGTTGGGAGTGAAGGAGTGCAGCTGAGCCTGGGAAAGGTGGGAGGAAAGGTGTGGCTTTAATATCTGTCTTTTTTGCCTCTCACTAGCTGAAGCTATGTTATTTGGCATGAGAGTAAGTTAATTTTCCCAAAGTTGAGTCTGTTTTGCCCACAATGGTAATTGATAAGTGATTTCCCCATCTTTATCTTCACCCATGAGCTTTCTCATCCCTTTTTTATTCATATTTTCTCCCCTTTTCCTGCTGGGGTTGGGGTGGAGTGAGTGAGGAGTTGGGTGGGAGTTTGGCTGTGGGCCATGGCTAACCACCACAATATTACACTGTTTTCTAAATACTACAGGAATCTTCCTATTCAATGCTGCAAGAATGTTTGGGCTTGTCAGCCATCATTAAAGCCTGAACATTCATTAACCTGTGTAAAGTCATCAACAGAATAATTTTCCACTATCTGCTAAAAGCAGAAAATTAAAAAATGCTACACAGATTTGGTACTGTCTTACTGCTTAGGCAGTCACATTTGATGACCTATAATGAGAAAGCTGATAAATGCTGAATTTGAAAAATCCGATGACAGTAGCAAGGAAGAAGAAACTTTAAAATTGGCACACAGCAATCGGGGCTTTAGACTATTTGAGATTGACTTAAGTGGGCATCAAATAAAACTATGCAGGCAATGACCAAATCAAACAAAAGGACGTTATTTTTCACACCATATGCAGTTGAGTTGAAAAAGCATGCCACAGGGCTTGTGGATGTCAAAAATTTACACTGTCTCAAAAAAGAGTAGACATTCACAGGTGGAAAATTTGTCAAGCACTTTTAAATGCAACAACATCAATTCTGGTTTGTAAGTTAAGTAACTGAGCCACAGATTTCCTTGTATTCAGGAAGATTATTGGGCAAGTATCACTATATGCTAAGATTATCTTTTCCACTTTTTCATAAGCATAAGCTACTGGCTAGCAACAAGATACTGGGCTAGATGGTCATTTCCTTTGTCTCAGAGTGCCTGTTCTTACGCTCTTTATTCCTAGCAATCTCTTTTACTCTACTTTTCAACAACTCTCTTTTGGTCTATTTAGAATATTTTAAATAAATATACTTGTCCTCTGAGCCTCTCATGTGGTGGTTTAAATAGTCTCCATGCCTCCCTCCTGCCTTTTCAAGTTATATCCTAAACGCTGTTTTCAATCAGTTTCCTGATTTTTGTGTAGTTTCCCTTTCTTTAAAGGTAACATTACTTTTGTGTTGTTTTTTTCCCCTTTTAACCATGCAAGGATGCTCGCATACAATGTTTAGCACTAAATCAAGGCTTACTTTCTTTATGGGATTTCTCTGATTAGCTTAGTTAAAGAATGGAGAAGGAACTTAGCTTAGTAAACTAAGGAACTTAGCTTAGTAAACTTATGTTTGCACACCTATTCATGCTGTATCATAACCTATAACAGACCATGGCCCATGACATTTACCCAGCCTATACAGACGTGACTGAAGCCTCCTGCTGTTGTTGCATTTGCCATAGGCAAAGATACTTTCATCTCCCCAAAGCAGTTCCTCTCAGTCTCGTTGAGAGGCTGAGAATATAGGGTAGCTGGGACTTGACTTTAGCTTTTGCATTTTAGTGTTCTCAAAAGAGTTTATCCTTCTTTGCAGAGACTATCTAGGGGGGAGTAGCAGGCAGGTTGTTTTACATTTTTGAGGTTTTTATTGAATGGCCATTAATGCCCACTTAAAAAAATGAGAAGAGGGGATAAGGAAGGTGAATAAAGTTTGAATAGGACCAGCATATCAGACACTCATGAATATTTACAAGCACTAATCTGACTAATCACACAAAAGGAATACAGTAGTAGGAGTGAAACTGATATGTTCTCAAAGAGTAAACCAGTCCTGGTTTTATAGGGTAGAAGATCTCACTGAAAGATTGTACAGAAAAAAATGTACTATAAAAGAAGAAAGAGATACATGAGGAATGTAGGAGATGTCCCAAGAGATGAAAAGAGGCACGGAAGAAGACACCAATTGATTGGCAGAGAGACACATGAAAGAAGGAAATAGAATGATATTTAAGAGTATAAAATGCATTTTGAAATCCTTTTAACAAGAATATCTGACAAAGACTAAGGATGCCACAAATGCAAATGACAGAGGAAAAGGAATGCTTCTTGATGAAGTTATTTACAGGATGGTTTTGGGTATTCAAAGTGATGAAGATGGGAAAAGTCAGCTGCAATTCTTTGCTCCATCAGATTTCATTACTTCATAAGTAAAAAGGAAATCCAAAGCACTAGATATAAATAACAGCGCGGGAAAAAGGCAACAGTTAGTTAGTTTATTAAAATACAGAGCAGCCACAAATGCACATTAGCTGGAAGTAGAAGATTCTTAGACAGTCGAAAGAATAAGACTATGAAAGAGCCTTCAAATAACAAGCAGTTGCAACAAAAGCCCTACCTGGTGTTAAGAGGGAGGCATCTAAAGTTACAAAAAGGCTGAGACAATATATGTCCTTGCAATTCCAGGGTACAGGATTTCAGGGACCTTGCAGACTTCCCAGTAATCGACTAATGGACATCAGTGTTGCAGCCATTTTTTTTTTTCTTAGATCGGGGTAGTATCCTACACAGACAGTCTAATTGTGTTAAAAATATTTAAAACATGAAAGCATTTTAAATTACAGTAGTTTAAAGTGCCAGAGGACATCTTCTCACTTTAGGAGGAAAAAGATAAATACTACATATTTCTATTAGAGTTTGGTAACAGCAAATAAGCAAAAATAACTTATCCTTGAATGAAGACCTTCTGTATTTCAGTTAAGTGCATGGTGGTTTATGCAGCTACACTCTGAAAGTAAGAAATCTACTGTGTAGAATGGAGTGGTGAGAGATGAATTAAACAGCGAAGACAGTTCCAGTCCAGCACTGGTAGTCAACAGAACAGAATTAATTGGTGATTCTATCTATCTGACCTCCAGTAGTTTGGTTTTTAAACAAACTTTGGGAAATGCAAAGGTGTAAGGGCAATAGCACATTATATTCCAAGGTCCTCTGAAATGTCAAATTGATATTAACAAGAAACATAATGCTGCCAAAGTGTTGTAACATTACAGAAAATCACCTGGACCAACCGGAGAAAGTATGACAACACAAAATATCAGAGGTCTAGAAAACATGGCCTACAAGCCACAATGGAAGAAACTGGGCTTATTTGCTCTATTAAAGAGATAACTGCGGGGAGAGAGGGCCATAGCCTTCAGGTGCACGGAAGGCTGTAATAAAGAGGAAAGGAATAAACCTTATTCACATTCACTGTGAATTGCATTCACGGGCCTAGATTGCATTGTGGGATATTTAAATTGGGCAACAGGGAAAATATTCCCCAAAGACAAAAACTGGGGGGAACAGATAGTCTAGGAACGATGTAGAAGCTCCGGAATTTGAAGAGCTGGTTAGACAGACGACTGTTGAAGATGTTTCAAGTATACTTGGTCCTGCCACCGAGAGAGGAGAAGGATTAAATAACCTCTTCATGTTTGAGACTTCTTTTTCTACATTTTACAAAAACATTCTGAAGTAGGAATAGAACCTTCTATAAATTATATTTTAAAAACAGACCTAGTAGGGTCTACTCTACAATTCTGCTTCTGCTCATGAAAATCAGTTGAACATTTCAGTTATACACAAATCCCTCTTTGTAAAAGGAACAAATTAAGTTCCCAAAATGGGTTACAGTAGATATGTAAGAGGTGAATGTAAAAGTGGTATGTAGTTAAATCTATGGAGTTTTGCTTTCTCTCTCACTTCTCTTTTTTCTCTTTATTCCTTTTTGAATCTCTGTCATCAGAAAACACATAAAACTGGAGGAGGCCAAAAAGAATTCATTAGTGGCTCTGGTAAGGGTTTAGAAGGAAAGTATCAGGTTTCAGTGAAATAAGGAAATACAGGGAGAGGAAGTTCAGGGAGGGTGTTTACTGTCACCATTACAGCATTTTGAAAAGGTGAAGCAGATTTTTATCAAGATGTCAAATGTACTTTCAGCTATCATCATACACGAAGCTTCATTTCAACCAGAGCTACCTCAAGAACTAAAGCAGCTGTAATTTTTGAGTTTGTTTCCTTTACTACTGCATTCAGACTTTTTTTTTTTTTAAATGAGAGGACATTTGTTGACGATAAGGACAACTGTTCATGTGATAATTTAGATTTATACAAACATATGAGTTAGTTTCTGGTTTAAAAATTAGCACAGTAGCACAGATTGAACGGCTTACAATCCAACTTCCTGGCAGATTTAAAAATGTAATTTACTGAGAAACATATTTTTATGTTGAGTATTTTGAGTAGCATGTCTGAGACATCACAGGTTTCCTTAAAGCTATTTGATAATATGGAAGAATAAATAAATGTAATGCTTTTAACAAAAAACTACTTGCCTCAATGTCCATATTCTTTAAGAGCTGTTGTACATAATCATGCTGTAGGTACGTATATGTCCAAGCATCTGAGGTTGGACATGCACCTTTTAGTTCTAACAGTAACAGTATCAGCATGCCCATATCATCTCCCCTTCCTCCCCATAAAAATTGAGTACATTCCTTTCAATCTGAAAAACTCTTTATTTAAAAGAAAAACAAAATATAACAAAACATAAAACATAGCTCTGAGAATCAGCAAGGCACACGGGCTGTGAACATCTTTCAGGGCAACACAGTTCACAGAACCTCTACTTATTAGCAAGTAGTTTTTCCTTCTCATTTCAGTAAGCATCCACATGCACGATTCTAACCAATACCTCAAATATAAAGGGGTTGCCTGAAGAGAAGCCTGGTGGCCTACAGGAAAAGACTGTCATATTCCTAACACTGTCTTTGAGTACAAACTGCTGAATCCAATGACCATTCCAAAGGGAAGGAAAGGGTTTCTCTTTATAAAGGAAAACCAGAGATATCTTTCTGAGATATCACCCTGTATTTAAGAAGGCAAAGACATTTCAATACCCGCTACGAAGAGTTGCCTCTGCTGAAGATGAATGCCATCTGTGAAATAAAACCCACCAAGAATGGAACACTAGGCAGAACTTCAGTTGCGTTCAGTGTCTGACCCTGCTGTGAAAAACCTAGTGTAATTGGGACTGGTTATGCTGACCTCCGCCTCTTCTATATTTGTAGCTGAATCACCACTAAAAGCACAGCTTATTGCATGAAAAGGTTGAGGAGGAAACAAGAAGCTATTGGTCAAATGATTTTCCTTTTACACTAATCAAACCCATGCTTAGATCCCACCACAAATATCAGATATTTGTCCAGTGGAAAAACCCAAACGAGTCTGCTAAGAAAACATTCTGCAGGCAGATGAGAAAAATCTTAACTCCATTGTTTTGCAAGTGCAAGCCCAAAATAACTGTAAATCAGGTTTTCCTGATTAGCTAAAGAATGAATATCTTAATTCTCAAAGATATTTTGGAATCAAATGCAGAGGGACTTCCTCAAGAATTACTGAATAGTTAACAGAAAATAAAATCAATCCAAAAAAGTACATTGCCACCCATAGAAACTTTATGGACTCTTGTTCTTCTAGCCATGAGGATCTTCTTCATTCACATAATTTAAAACCCCAAAACTGTCAGGTTCTGGATCATGAGATACAGAGTTCCCTCCAGTTCCTTCATAAGGAGCTAGCCCAATGCCAAGTTTCACAACAGTGTGCAGAAAAAGATGAAAGTCCTGAAATCAGCTGCCTTGTCTGTGCTGGGACAATTTAAATTATCTTAGATGTGTCTTGCACAATATTCTTGGAATGAGAGGATGAGCAAAAAAGTAAACATCAGCTAGTCCATCAGGATTCGTTCTGGAGCAAAGAACAAGCAGGAGATGGAAGAGAGTTGCGTGTCCAGCATGACAACATTATCCTGTAGATCCACGGTAGCCACTGTTTGATAGATATTAAGGTATTCTCACATCTCCTTTTGTCTTTGGCTTTCCTTGAATGACCTGTGACCTCCCAAAGTTGAGGTAGACTCACCAAAGCTAGAAGGGAGTCTTTTGTGACTGGAATTTGGCAAGGCCAAAAGGAGCGAATAGTGATGGAGGAACACCTTCCCTGTTAATTTCACAGGAGACTGAACCCTTGCCTGATATCCATGAAATGGTTTTGAAGATGTTTGTTTCTTCTGTCTAGAAGATGGGTTTAGATAAAACATCCAAGAAATAGTCAAAGTACAATTCATTTGAAGACGAGCTGATGAAGCACCATACAAGAAACATTAGTCTCCCTAACTGTCACTGAGCAGCAAGGGCAGGCTGTTTTGCAAGGGAAGGCAAGTTGGGGGCCAAGAGTCACAGGACTCCCCAAGAGTTGGGGGCCAAGAGACAGGACTCAAGATCTCACCAACAAAGAACTATGAAGTCGTGTTAGCAAGTCAGGATGAGGATCATGGTTTAGTGGTGGACTTGGCAGTGTTAGGTTGATGGTTGGACTCGATGATCTTAAAGGTCTTTTCCAACCTAAATGATTCTATTGACTCTATGATCATCTCTGGAGATGGTAACCAGGGTAAGCCACAGTCCAGTGATCTCCAGTCAAGTATACTGTGACAGGCAGGTTTGAGGTCTAGCCATAAAGTCAAGTCTGTGGGTCAGGGTCAGGGTCCAGATCAACAAGTTAGATGGCACAGGCATGACCGCAGTGCAGCTGCAATGTAGCTCAGGTGGGGACCAAGGGTGAGAGCCTCAGTAAAAAAGCAGCTCCTAAGGGAAGAAGCGAGGAGACCCTACAGCTTTCTTCACAACAGCTCTTATTAGCAAGCTGGCCTTGCACAGAAACAGCTGAGATCCTAGAAGGTAGCAGAGTGAGCTTCTAAACTTGACATCTACTACTTGGTATGCACTGTTGGTTGAAAGCACCTAAGAATAGTATATTTTCTAGAGTTATCTTTTTTTTCCTAGGGGTGTTTGCTATAGTCTGAAGTCCTTCAGATTCAGGGAAATGCTAAACAGAGATAAGGGTTTGGAGGAAAAAGGAAAGAAAGAGAATACTACAAAAAGAGAAAGGCAATTAATTGTCAATGTGAAAAGGGTTAGAAGTAACATCTAACTAGGCCACTGACGAGGATATAAACTTCCAGAAAAATGTCCCAATTTAGCCAGATTGCTGAGAAGACCTTAAGAGAGTGAGCACACCTTTCCTCTTATAACCTGTGCACAACAGAGCAAGGAGGAAGAATACAGTGGCACATAGGGTTAAAATGTCTCCAACTTAAGTTGTTTAGCACATGTGCACTGCCAATATGAATCTGGACAATCACKTGAAGAACAAAAAATATTTAGAAGTGACATAAAGAATAATAGGATTATTAACAATGCTAGAAAAATACAAAACTATTTGTCAGCAGCAGTACAGAATGTATTTAAAATACCCAAAGGAAATTAATTCAGAATCAAAACACCTATTTACAATATGGAAGCCTGTATGTTGGAAAGCAATAATTCTGGAAAGAATATAGAATTCATGATACTTAACGTAATGAGCAGGATCTCCCAGCATGATGCTGCTGCTTACAAGGCCAACATGACCTACAGACTTGTAAAAAGACTTCTTTATGGATCTTTACCTCTTTATAGGATATTCACTAGAGCATTATTGACAACAGTGTGTTCACATATGCTTGTTATAAAAATGATATAAGAAATCACGAATGAATTCAGTAAAACAGCAGAAGAATGATCAGATGCCTGGAAAATCTTCATTACAGAAAATCCTTTAAGATGTTCGAGCTATCTACAATATTATAAGGATGTTTATGACATGACTGAGCAATTCTGTATGTAAAAAAAAAAAAGATTGGAAGAGGCCTCTGAGTTATCAAAATCTATGTGTATTTTCTGTAGGCACAATATCCTGTAATCCCTACTTGTAGAGAATATTTTTTAATGTAGAGAGCTGAAAAAGACAGCAAGGAAAGTAAGGACAAAGGGATCTAGCTGGCTTTAAATGATTTTTAACTGGAAATAAAATGGCAATTTAAAAATGAGGCAAATAATTATGGGAATGGAAAACTTTGGACTCGCTGTCAAAAGACATTCTCTTTCTAAAAAGAACTACATTTTAGCTATTAAATTTAGTTTTTGTGATGTGGCTGACAAAATTGCAGGTGGCATGACAAAAATTAACATTTGCCTGCCAGCTGTATATATAATCAGAATTATCAGGACATCTATGAAAACGTGGCAATTAGTATCTGCTTAAACTACACATTTTACTCTTAAAACAAAGCAGCATGACTCATTGGTTTATCTGAGGATGTTAGATGTAATAAATTACATGCCAATCAACACACAGAGAAGCAGCTGAAATCTCATCTACTTCACTGCAAAATGGTAAATGACCTTTTCTCTCTATGAAGTCCTGAGGTAGGAAAAAACATTACATGCAAGAACTGCAGCGTCTCTATTGACTTGTGCTGTAGATACTTGCACAAGGCATTTGCTAAGCCATTCATTCCAAAATAGTGGATAATGTGAGTGTCTTCATGTAGATAACCAGACTTCCAATGATGGTATCTCTCCCCCCAACAATGAAATATACATTCCCTGGGGTGAAAGGCACAGTTTATAACATTTCAAAACATGACAAGCCTTATTTCTACATAAGCGATCTCTCATAGCTCCTAAAAACAATTTAGCAGAGCGAAAATCAGAAAATAGATGAAGTGGTCTTCTGTCAATAGTGTTTCTCTACAAATTTCAAGGTCATTTCTCAGATCCCCAAAAAAGCACCAAAAGGGCAGTATCCCACCCTTGATGGACGTCTGGAGTTTTCCAAAGGGGTAAACTGAAAAGCTGCAGATGAAGAGGGCTAACCGACCACGCCTCTTCACGACTCCAACTCCACAAGGCAGAAGGTCCTAAGCAACTTTTGAAACAGTGAAGTATTATGAAAGAATAACTCCAGGACTTTAAACAAGATGCAGGATGCTAATATAGTACATGATCCATTTGCAGGCAAGGAACTGAACATCTTTTTTACCTTACAAAAGCACTGGTCTGCAAGGCATATACGAAGCCTCTGTATCTCCTATCACTACCCTTACTATTGTTTTTTGATCTACAAGTCTTGGTCGTGACACAAAAGTAAAGCGCAGTAACTGACTTGGACAACAAAAGCCTGGAGTATCTGCTCTGTCAACATGTGCTGTGCAAAGAATGCTCCACAGTCACTTTTTGAGGCTCACAAGTCACAGGGAGCAGGAAATCATTTTGTCATTGGCTATTACATGTATTGGCTAGTCTATTGTCTCAGACTTTTTTTCAAAAAACACAGTGGTGCGTTTAGCACTATGAAAGCATCATTTGAATCAACAACCAGCATGAAAAGGAATCAAGAGATGAAAAAAAGGCAATTGCAGCCACACCAACTGAAAACTGCCTAATGAACTTACTGAAATGTTTGCAGCACTAAAAAAGAGGGTCCAAGAGTTATAATCCAATGTGGATGTGGAAAAAGAAAAAAAGCAAACAATTGGGAAATACTATATTTTTATGGTATATCCAAAACAATTGAAAATAAACCC
This sequence comes from Oceanodroma leucorhoa, assembly GCA_030449065.1. NCBI lineage: Eukaryota > Metazoa > Chordata > Aves > Procellariiformes > Oceanodroma > Oceanodroma leucorhoa. The sequence continues at coordinate 1,602,705 of JASVER010000129.1, read as the reverse complement.
ATCCACTTCAATGCTTTCTAGGTGCCTCTCACTTACAATATCATTATCTTCTTTGCCACAAATGAAAGCTATTTCTTTGGTAATACTGCATTGAAATACTTGTTATTAACAAATATAGAATGTATTAAACTTGTGTAGTACCTCCCCCTAAAAGAAAATGCTAAAATCCATTTTTTCTTATTTTCTTAGTGAATAATAAAAGCCAGCATGAAATAGGTTACATTGAGATGACTCCAAATACGATTGAAGTGAATGAACAGTATAGTCACTATTAAAGCAGAGTAAATGTGAGCAATACATTTACAGCACATGCCATGATGCTATTAAGAGAATTAGTCTATTTAAAGAAGTGGAAAAATCTTCGGGGTAATCCAGTAGCTAGTGCAGAGTCACTATGAGTGATGGTTAAAGTTTGTTGTTCTACTAATATTGCGAGGAGAGTTCTAATTATACTGTATGATTTCTTTACATGCACTTAAATACACCAATGTTTTTTTTTTCYCCTCAGAGATATTCAGAAATTAAATGTATGTTCCAGAAAGTAGAAAGAATACTGTTCCATTGTAGCCACTACTTTTATGACAAACTAACCCTTAAGAATATATTTAGAGAACACAAAACTTTGCTGTAAAGAGCTGAAAAACAGCTCTTTAGCCCTGGTGCACTAGGCTTTGTAGATATACCTCTAATAGGGAAATGGTGGTGAACTGGGACAAGCCCACAATTTCATTCTGAATACATCTCCTTATCAGAACTTGTCCAATTCAGAACAGCAGCTTCTTCTGAAAAAAATGTTTCAAAGACTGTTCTTGTTAAGAATCGCAAAGGTATAGATGTAGAAGAGGCAGCAGAATACCAACATATACATCCCAACATCAGTGCAAAAATCTAAATATATTAGTGAGAGTAAACGAAGACTATGAGCACAGATATTGAAATCCCTCTATTTTACCAACCTCTGAAGTGTTAACTTCTGAGGCCGAAAATAACTGTCTTTGAACCACTGTATATTGGGTTTGCGTGGTAAAGTTTTGGTAGTGGGGGGGCTACAGGTGTGGCTTCTGTGAGAAGCTGCTAGAAGCTTCTCCCATGTCTGATAGAGCCAATGCCAGCCAGCTCCAAGACGGACCCACCACTGGCCAAGGCTGAGTCCATCAGCAACAGTGGTAGCACCTCTGGGATAACATAGTTAAGAAGGGGAAAAAAATGCTGCATGACAGAAACTGCAGCTGGAGAGAGGAGAGAGATTACGTGAGAGAAACAACTCTGCAGATACCAAGGTCAGTGAAGAAGGAGGAGGAGGAGGTGCTCCAGGTACCGGAGCAGAGATTCCCCTGCAGCCTGTGGTGAGGACCATGGTGAGGCAGGTTTTCACCCCATAGCCCATGGAGGTCCACTGTGGAGCAGATATCCACCTGCAGCCCATGGAGGACCCCATGCTGGAGCAGGTGGATGCCTGAAGGAGGTTGTGACCCCGTGGGAAGCCTGTGCTGGAGCAGGCTCCTGGCAGGACCTGTGGACCCATGGAGAAAAGCCCAAGCTGGAGCAGGTTTGCTGGCAGGGCTTGTGATCCCGTGGGGGACCCACACTGGATCAGACTGTTCCTGAAGGACTGCACYCTGTGGAAGGGACCCACGTGGGAGCAGTTTGTGAAGAACTGCAGCCCATGGGAAGGACTCACATTGGAGAAGTTCGTGGAGGACTGTCTCCTGTGGGAGGGACCCCACGCTGGAGCAGGGGAAGAGTGTGAGGAGCCCTCCCCCTGAGGAGGAAGCAGTGGCAGAGACAGCGTGTGATGAACTGACCGCAACCCCCATTCCCTGTCCCCCTGTGCTGCTTGCGGGGAGGAGGTAGAGAAATTGGGAGTGAAGTTGAGCCCGGGAAGAAGGAAGCAGTGGGGGGAAGGTGTTTTAAGATTTAGTTTTTATTTCTCATTATCCTACTCTGATTTGATTGGCAATAAATTAAATTAATTTCCCCGAGTCGAGTCTTTTTGCCTGTGATGGTAACTGGTGAATGATCTCCCTGTCCTTATCTCAACCCATGAGCCTTTCATTATATTTTCTCTCCCCTGTCCAGCTGAGGAGGGGAGTGATGGAGCAGCTTTGATGGGCACCTGGTGTCCAGCCGGGGTGAACCGACCACACACCAACATGGACAGACCATATAAAAAGAATAATTGTAATTTTAAAATGATTGACCTGTGGTGCTATTATGTACTTATGCATTTTTCTGACAAACTTAATAAAGTAAAGGTGTATGCGAAATAGTGATTTTTGAATTAAATCTTTTAAAACCTCTCTTCCACATTAGATTAGAGACAAAGAATAGAGAAGCATACAATTGAAAGTATTCTACTTTAAGCTATCCTCCCTAGTTCCTCTTCTGCTAAATCAGTCTTCCTACTTTGTTGTAGAATGCTAATGCTAAATTTCATACATATTTAACCTCTTTCACACGTAGCATTACACCATAATCACCACTAATGTTTATTAAAAACATTATAGAGGGTCATAAATAGAAATAACAGTGCTAAACAGCTATTGTATGATGAGAAGGATAACTGAGATTGAAAAAGCAGAAAGGTATCATAAATATTGTATGGTCTTATTTTCACCAGTAAATGACTGATGTATGATGTAAAATTATTATGTTATTAGCCATATGAAATTTATCAGTGAAATGTGCTTTCTAAAACATGACATAGCTCAAAACCTAAAATAAGACAGCTGGACTATCACACACTAGTGCCCAAAGCAGGTTCTTAAATTCACATTTTGGACCCTTAACAAATGACCTACTTTTTGTCAACAGTCTACACTAAATGTTTCTGTATCTGGAAGATTATTGTATAATACTGTTAATTTTAAATCTACCAATACGTACCAATTTACTATTTAAAAATGCTATTTATGTGAAATGATGCAGCATGAAAATAATAAAGAAGCAATTCTAAAATGTAGAATCAACAGAAGTATTTCTAAGCCTCCAGGTAGGAACCAGGATCCTTTTTAGCTGTTTCTTAAAATCAAAGTTTTAGATTTTTATTGAAATATTGAACCTTGGGGGAAAATCCATTGCAGACTCTTAAACAGATATCAGAAAACATTCTTCTTATTGTAATATCATCATGCTTACGTAATCCATTTCAACTTCTTCAGTGACTAGGCAAACTGAACGTAATGAAGTGACAACGCGTACCCATGTAATTTTCAAATCACTCAGCTTTTGATAACAAACATACACTCTTCTTGCAAAATTACTATTATTCTCATCAATAGGTTGGAGCAAAAATGGCTACAGTACTTCTGGTGTTACATTTCTGTAAGCAAAAAGTCAGTATTAGAAACTTGGAAGAATTTCAGTAGTACCTGATAGGATTTTTTGTTGATATAAAAAACATTCATTTGCCATTATAGGACATGATTCAAGGGGACACGTAGCTTTTCATTTCTCTCTATCTGAAATCACAGTATTCGTGTATTTCACAGTACTCTGCTATAGGAAAGACATTAAAGAAAACTATGGACTCACTGAAAGATTCGGGTTGGAAGGGACCTCTGGAGATCTATAGTCCAATACTTTGTTCCAAGCAGGGCTAACTTCAAAACTAGATGAAGTCGCTCAGGGTCTCGGTAGCCCAGCAAATATGATTTTTACCGTAACACCACGAGCTCTGTATTCAACACAGGATCTCCAGACTTCTCTGAGCTTGCCTTGGCATGATTTTCAGTTATGGCAGCCTGGTGGCCACGTACCTGTGGCTTCCCTGCGTTGGCTTTGCTCTGGGAGCGCCCGGGGCAGGGGGCTGGCACCCCTACGTAGGCACTGCGGGACAAACAGCCCCCCCGGGGTCACAGGGCTGGGACAGGGCCTTTGCCAGGGAAGCAGGGAGAAGGAGGCAGCCTGTGATAGGAAAACTTATGAATATAGCCCCAAGTGGAATAAAATTGATGAGGAAGGGGGTCCAAAACACCAGTATTTACCTCCTCCTGATGAAGAACTTGGGACACTGACAACTTGCTGTGACACCCTTGCTTTCTGCTCAAGTAACGTCGGTATCATTCACCTTAGGACCCAGAGGGACATATGAAGCGTAACACTCAAAATCTTGTTTATGGACAAAAAGGAAATAAACCTGATAACACACACACACACATACACACACACATATATATAAAGCCAAGAATTTATTGTTACTTTATATTTATTCTTAGGAGGACTGAAATCTTAAAAGTCTAATCCAAGAATCATTATTATTCCTGCTCTAATTATTAGAGAAAAAGAAAGAAAATAATATCAAATAAAGAAATAAATACTTCTATATGAAAAAAGCAAAGTCCCAATAGTAATAATACAGTTTAAAAAATTGTTATGCATACACTTCCTAGTTTCTAAACCTTCTTCTGGTGAAAGGTTCATGCTTTAACTGTTCCTGTGTGCCCTAAGGTTGGTGGCTTCAGCCTGGCCATGGTGGCGAAAGAAGATTTTCAGCAAGTCATCAGCATCTGTAGTCCTTTGTGAGGAGAAATATGATGCTGATATTGATGTTGATGGTTACTTCTTCCTCAATCTAGGATCTCCTTGGGGTAATTTTTATATATATGATAACACGCATTTATACCTTGCTCTTTCTTTGTTGGTCTGCAAGTCCATGCTATATCCAAATTTAATATATATGGTGTTTTATATATGTTAGAACTTGTTCTTTGTTCCCCCTCCAAACCACTTTGTCCAGGTCCAGGTGCATTTCTTTAACCGACCAGTGGTGAACTACCTATAGACTTGGAGTTTCCAGTGCCAAGCCTGTGCCCCATCTCTGATCACCACATGTCTGTATTCCTCTGCACTGCATTCTGTGTCTCCACTTCTTAAGGCTTCCACTATGATGCCAGGTCTGTATTTTTCCACATTATGTTACAGTTGTAAGTATCTCATTCTTCACAGAATAATTGTTCTTTACTATTATCTATATAATAACTATGGTTGTACCATGCCATAAGAAAAGTAAAAATTAATTAGCTATAGCCACCTTGTCATTAGAAAAAATGGTGTTACAGCTAAATCAAGTAAAAACAAAGCTCCAGGAAGGTCAAAAAACATCAGACAGCCTTAACCCTTGCAAACTCAGTAAAAAGCACATGGCAATGGCAGTACTGTATTGTGGGGCTATATGGTTACAGAAGACTGAGGATAATACCAGAGAAAAAGAGGATATACTAGATTTTCTGCATAACAGTTTTAGCTGTATTTACACTTTTCTGTGTTAATTAGATAATACGGACTGTGACTGTTATTATTTGTAACTGAAATACTACTAATAATTGTTTGTTGTATTTTCATTAGATTGTTAAGACTTCAATTAGACTAACAATAGATTCTGAACTCTGTATTTATAGTATGTTCCCTTTTGCCCACAACAAAAGTTGAAGCGTAACAACTCATCCAGTTGAGTCTTGAAAATCGCCCTGCATAGATTCTACCACCTCTCTTGAGGAAGAATTATTTACCTCCTTCCAGCCAGGATTTGCCCTGTTGCAACTCATGCCAATTGCCTCTCATCCTTTCACTGTGTGCCTTTGAGAAAAATCTGACCACATCTTCTCCGTAAGCTCCTTCAGGCAGTACATGTATGTTAGGTGTCCCCCCCAAGCCTTTTCTTCTGCAGGCTAAACATCCTGAGTTCCCTGAGTCTCATCACCTGTCATGACCTCCAGTCTCCTAATTATCCCTGTAGCCCTTCGGTGGACTCTCTCCAGTTTCTGTTTGCATACTCTACCCATCTTCCACATGGTCTACCATGCACAATTTGGCACTTAAGTTCTTCCTCAGAACAGGCTTTAATTCTGGTAATGACATGTAGATTAATAGAGAGGATTAACACCTCACCCATGTGTATGTGTACGAGCATGCCCAGAGTAGAAAATAATAGATTCTAAAATTTAAAAGACCAAAACTAGTTTTTGTTTTTCCTGTTTACTATCCTTGAAGTTATGTAGAAAAAAAAAAGGAAAATGAGGAAGTCCTTAGAAAAACTATTCTATGTTCATGAAAATATTAGTAGCTTACATTTTAAAATGCATTAATTGAACTTACAGGAATCCACATTTTATACATTAGTTCCAAATAATGTATTTTGTATGTTTCTGTTCTTTACTAACAGCTTCAAGTCTCAGAAATGTATGAGGCTTCTCTGTTTTAGATTAATTTGAAAACAAATTTGAAATATTTCAGTTCCTGTAATGAATGGTATTGCTTCACCATGTTTTGGTGAAAAAATTAAAATCCCACTCAATGATTTGAAACCTCATTCATTTTCATCTGCTACCTGAGTGTTGTTTCTAAAACCGTCATTATACTGCCTGCTTTTCAAAGACAGCATTTTAGAGAACCCACTGAACACCAACACCTTACAAACACCTCCCTGTGATGTTGTAAGAATTTCTCAGTGTATATTCCTATGTCTCATGATGCAAAGCACCAGAAGAGAGAGAGAAGAGCAATTATGCTAACTGCTTGTCAGCGTTAAGATCTTGCACTCAGTGTTAGTGAGTCATTACCCCCACAAACTGTCAGCCAGGCTGTACCGGTGAGACAAATAACGTTATGAGAGGCTATTTTAAAAATATATCTTGAAATAAATAAGGCTGCAAATTAATAGAGGTCAGAATAGTTTCATGTTTCTCTCATATACACTGAAAGGATAGAAAAGCTGTGTGAGAAACACTAAAGTGGGCATTGAAAATACTGCCTTTTACCAGAGGAGTTTAAAAGTGACTCTCACAACAAAGTACACTAATGGAAATAAAATCCAGAGCGTCCAGTGTTATCAAACACAGCACTACGAAACCACAGTTCATAAAGGTGTGGTTCGTAACATGCACAAACATCTACACATCTACACCTGCAGGCAAACACACATTATATAGTGCAAACCCAAGCCAAGCTTAAGCATGACTCCTATGCAATACATCCTGTGAAATTGTAACGGCCCTGGGGGCACCGACTGGCCTTACTGGCCCCAACCAACCTCACCTGGGCTCCACCCTCAGCCTCTGCCCATGGCCCAGGAGCCCCATTTCAGCTCAGCCTCGGCCTGAGCTGTGCTGTAGGAGCTGGCTGTGGACCCCGTTGATCCTGGCTCCTGGACTGACTTCCCAGCTTCACCTTGGACCTGCCTAGCAATTGCTGGACCTGATCTTGAGCTGTGGATTGACCTCCTGGCTTGGCCCCAGAGCTGCCTCATCACCACAAACTTGGCTGGTGTTCTGGACTCTTGCTTGACCCTGGCTGCCAGCAGCCAGGTTTGCCCAGCTCACCCTGTGCTGTGGGACAGGGCCCTGGCTGGTGAGGCCCCTGCCCTGATAGGAGGTGGCAGCACCCATGGTTTCCCATCCCTTTGGGAGTAGCCAGCCTTTGCTGTGCCCTAACAGAAATACACAGCGGTGTGGGTACAATGTGTCTGACTTGTACACACCCCTGTTTCACCAGATACTAATGTACCGTGGTCTCACTTGAAAACAATGAATTTGGTGTTTCTCTTGAGTTCTTTGGCATAATTGTTGAGTGGTAATTCAATATACTTATCTATTGATGCAATCAAAATGGTATTCTCAAAAAGGCTATTCAAAGACACAAAACAAAAACCCAACTGAAAAACAGCAGTTCGCTACATTTGTATGAGACTACTTTCAAACAAAATAAGAGGAAATCCATGGAATAATTTGGAACATAAATTGTACATCTTTCAAAAACAATTATAGAAGATATGATGTCCATGATCTGGACAAATTTGCAAATTTGATCTGGAGCCCTAAGCATTTAGAACCACATCCTACGCTCTGCACTTGTATAAAAGTAGCTTGTGTTACTTCTCACTGAAGTAAATTAAATTTTTCTTGTTAAAGAGATGTAGAATCAAGGGTCATGCTACAACCTGTCACAGGCTAATAAAGGCTTTGATCAAACTCAACGTTTTTTAAAATGCACCTGCTCCTACTGTTTCAGTGCATCCCAATCCTCTAAAAATAGCCATCAACATGATTGACTTGCTCCCTGAATACTAACAATATGTGGATGATTTTCTGTATCTTCTTGGCAAAACAAGCAGTATTAAAAGACAGACTAAAGTACATCCACTTCTGAACTAAAGTTTGCAAACAAAGAAGTGTGTTAACCCTGGGGAAAAAAATCCAACTTATAAAATGAATCCTCATTTACATTTTCACATTTAAATATATAGCATTCATAAGTGTGATAAGGATGTGCACCTCCTTGTCTTTTTGGTTGGAAAAGCTGTGACACGAGATAAGGGACATATTATGGGGTTGAGAGGATAAAGGCTAAAGAAATCTGTATAAGAAGATCTGATGAGCTAATGGTTCATCGGAGGTCAAAAAGATCATTAACATTCATAGGATACTTCACTTTTACTTCCGTTTAATGAGACATTGATCCAGACCTCCAATACACTACTTATAGCTGTGTAGATGTCTTAACTAATTTGATATATTTATTTCTATCAAAACACAAATATGACAACACATACTTATATATATTTAACAAATTACATAAAATGTCCTTCATTATTCTATAACAACAACACAATTTATCAATGAAAGATAGCTGTTGCTGCTTTCCATCTTGCTGGATTCCAGCATATTAGAAAACCAACTCCTACAAACCACAAAGAGGAAGCATCTGGCACAGAATTCCAGATATTTTTGCTTCCCTCCACTGTCTGGTTCTCAACCATTTTTGCAAGACCTTCAGAAGTGCCAGGAAACCAAAACTACTTACTTATGTCTCTTCATAGAAATTAGCAGTGTTTAGCAAATAATACACATTTACAGCAACCACCAGCTAGCACTATGTCTGTTCTAACTACTGACTTCTACAAGCAGCATCCTTACCCCTTCGAGTTCACCTACTGACAGTGGCCAGTAACACACCCTCCTGATTCTGGCAGACACACCAATGCATTTCCTATGCCTGCAGGAAAAAGGAACCGACAGTAGAAACCTGGGCCCTTACAACAGTGCTCAGGAAGCTCAGAGCTCAGGTCTCTCCTGAATAAGGGAGACCTTGATGCCTGCTATGAATTATGCTGTTTGATTATGGTCTGCATACATCCTTCTGGCAACTGAGGCCTAAGCACAGGGAACAGTGTTAACCATCTTCTACAAAGTCACCATGAGCCTAGAAGCCATCACATCAGCCTCACATCATTGCAGACTGCCCAATCTGGAGTGGTACTGCTCCCAGATACCTGGCACTGGTTGCTCTGCACTCACAAGCTGTCTCACTGGAACTAATTTGGAGATACTCTCGCCTATATTCTCAACAGATAGTAAAATATGCATTGTGTACTATCAGTTATAAAGCCTACTGATTCACTGCACACAGCTCATGGAGGCAGAGGTGGAAACTTATAAATGACTGCTCTTACACAACCTCTTCTGCAATAGTACCTTTTGCAGATTTTGCATCTAACCATCAAAGCCTGCCTTTACTGTAAAACATTCTCCTTAAGACTACCTTAAATGTTTTGCAGCATCTTCAGCCAGCATGCAACCCAAGTGCCCAGCAGAATAAGGCTAGCCTTCTGAACACACATCACCGTTTGCTTTTTCTGAAAAAAAAGTGTTGGTGATGGATCTTGAAAAGCTTCATTTAAAATGGTTGCAGGTATTTGTGAGACAGACATGATGGTTAAGGTCAGCTGGGACATACGAGGTGTACATCTCCATGCACTTTTTGTGACAACATAAATGTGTCAGTGAAGGCTCTATTCTCTTGACTCTTAACAGTTCATAGAAGTTTGAGTCTGGTGACCTTCAAAGCAAAATACACCTATCTTCTTTACTACTTGATGAACTAATTTGTATTTCAAATTCTCTTAAATGAAGCACCTATCTGTCAGGATGATAGGCACTGTACAGTACTTGCAAAGAGAAAAAGAACTATATAAAGCAATCAGAGAAGCCTTTTATTCAGCTGCTACAATAAATGACAGATAGTCCTATTATGCAATTCCCCGAGCTCCTCTTAACATACCTGACCCCTAGAACTATATCACATGATTCATCAGTATTGTAGTTTCAAATATTTTTCAAAAACAGTGCAGAAATGTCTTCTCACAGTGATTTTGCAGTATTGGTCTTGGGCATGAAGAACTGACGATTCCCAAAGCACACATGTACATCACACAGCCGATCCAGTGAGGACAACAAAAGAGTATGCAAACACAATCTACAGCATTTTCAACTTTCTTTATGATAAAATACTTTCATAGAACAAATGAAAGAAAACATGTATTTGACAACACAAATAATTATAATGCCTTCTTATATGCAGACAGAAATTGTGCACAACCCTGTTCAAAAGACACTGTATATTTCGTTAAGTAACTTTCAGTAATTCAGTAAGTGTTTTTGCATTAGCAAACTGGATTATATAGTGATGAATAAGGGGATGGTGTGAAATCAGAAAAACAGACCCAGACATGGGTGTGACTTTACCTGTTGCCTCTTCTCAAATTCTAACTTGATACGGGATTTGATGCAGTTGCACGTGTCCTGATACGTCTGCTGCAGTGCAAGCTCCATGAGGTGTTTGTGGTACGCTCCTGCCAAGTTTCCGCAGATAAAAATGATTACATTTGCCAATATCTAAGGGGTTAAAAAAAAAAAGAAGTGTCAGGGAATTTCTATAAATAAATTAAGAGAACATAATCCTAGCCTGAAATGAAAGGTTATGTATTTTGCTTGTGCAAAGGTTTTTTTCTAGCAAAGGTTCACCTTTCCAAAAGCCTTCACAGTGAGCGGCAAAATCCCAAGCAATAATACCATTTTCATTTAGGATTAAATAAGAATGATAATGAACAACATGTTTGCCTATTCAATGAGGTATACATTTTCTGGAAAAGAAATTCAGCTCATGTTATACATCCACTGCTGAGTATTAATTAGGTGGGATCATGATCTACTGATGTGAAACAATAGCTATGGCTCCGAATAGTAACATCAGAAGCCATGTTATTGCCACGCTCTTTTGGTAAGACATTTTCTTTTGCAGTGCCATGGGATTAAGGAGTGAAAAGATTCACCTACATCAACAGCCTGACCTGCATTTTATCTCAGCCTGATCCACTACTATCTGTCAGTCGTCTATAAATATTAACCTTGGTGATGGTAAGCAATGTTTAAGTAGTGAGATCTGCCATCTCTCTACTAGAATATACTTTTCACTACTACCAAAGCATGTGCCTAAACCACAAAATTTAATTTATAAAATTTAGGGTCAAATTTACAGCAACAGATACTCAGTGTACACAACAACACATGAACATGAGAAATAAGTTTGCTTAAAGAATCCAGTTTTATTTATCAATTGTCTGGGACATTTCAGAGAAAGCAAAGAGAGGAGGGAGGCAGGCCTCTCCTGTGCTTGAACGTCGAAAAGGACAGAATACGTGTGGTGATGCTAGCACCTTCAGATGTCCCCAATTTATTGCTGCGAAAAGAGACATATTTACCCATCCTAGCTCACTGAGAGCAGATGAAACACAATAAAGAAACCAATTCTGAATTCAATAAAAAAAGATAATATAAAAAGGGAACTGAAGTTGAGATACAGCTGCAACCTGATCAGAGCGAGTCTCTATCTGTAAGGCCCTAGTGCATCATATAGCCTGGATTACATGTACTACCTGATGTCATAGTGCTCATGGTCTGGAAGGGAAGGAGGAAGAAAGGAGGCTAAAATGCTGTTAATTTTCCACAGTTAATCTAATCATGAGGTTTATGATAGATTTCCCCAGTGATCTTTCATGGTTGGTTTTGGTGTACTTATGTACCAGGCAATCCTTTGTGGACTACCAGTAGTGAAAGAGCCAGAGATGTCAGAAAAAAAGTCAGACAGTATGCTACAGTGCTTCAGAGAAAAGAGAGAAATTGTCCTATTAACAGAAATCCATCTCTGAGGAATACATTTTATTCACAAAAAAATACATGAAGTTTTAATGCTCCTCTTAAAAATGCACACTTTAAAATGAGAGTTTTAAAGAAATGCTTTTATTTTCCTCGCAAATTATAACATCATTACAGGCAATACTTGTTCCTCCATCTGTGACATCTCTGACATCTCACCTCTCACAGTTCCACAAAGCTAAAAGCAGGAACTATACACCTTTGTCATAAAAAGGATTGATGTTTTCAATTTGATAAAACTTTTCTTTCTTTCCCTAAAACTTTAAGATCATGGCATCATAATGTTTCTAAAAGCAACATTTGAGTTCTTAAAATTTTCTAAAATACATAAACGTGAAAACAAGGAGAAAAATCTACATTTCTCACTTTCTCCAAAGAACCTCTTTGATGAAGTAGAGGGATAAGAAATAGTTTAAATGAAACATTTCGTAACAGCCAATAATTTAAAAAACCGTAAGAGATGATGGTGTACATAAAAACATTTGAACTCAAAATACTTTTATATTTCTTTGTAAGTCACAACTGCTTTATTCTGCTTTGATGTCAGCAACATCATGGTACTCTTAGCAGACATGGATTAGTGAACAAAGATCTTGAGTGAGAGATTACAGTGCAGGGGTAGGGTGTTCCAACTGGGAGTCACCGCTGGTTCTTGAAATGAAATTATGAGATGAGAACAAATGCCTAAAAATAAAGATTGCTGGGCATAGAAAATTCTCAGATACGCAGTGGGAAGGCTTAGTAAAATGAACACTGAACTGAACTGAAATCAACAGTGTGCTGTCATCATCTCTATGTACAGATCACTGTTGAAAAGCCGCACACAAACGTACTAAATGTACTGTCCAGCTTCATAAAGTTATAGATTATTTAAAGCAAAACTTCAGGAATATAACCAATCAAAATAAAAAAGTATACTGTGATAGGTAAATGGAGGAGTAAATTATGAGTATCATCTTCACAGCCATAGAAAAACAGATTACAGTTTTATGACTGAACTAGCTAAAGTGAGAAAATAGATAGAAACAAGTGACTGACAGGCAAGGAAGCTAATTAGCCAGGCTTTTCAGACTCTCAATGGGGTAATTCAGCCCACATGAAGCTCTGTGCTGGCTTCCAGTACCTGAATTAGGCTGTTCAAAGACAACTCAGATATCTCAGCCATTGCCATACTTAGTGTAGATGTAACACGTAAGTGTATAAGTGAATATGTAGATAGAAACTGTGTTCAAAACATTATTAATTCTTTTGGCTAGCATGGAGTTCATTCAGAAACGTGTCACTAGGGTATTAACTTAGAAAAAAATTTCCAAGAAATGGATGAACTGGTTTCTAACTCAGATGAACAGATTTTTTTTGCCTGTATGGAGTCTGGCTTGAATGAATATTTCTATATTTGTCACTGAAGAGTTATTGAGTGAAATACATATTGTCAATAGACTGTTCAATGGAAAATGCAATTAATATTACTAAACAAAATAAACAACATATATATTTCTCGCTGAGTATCTCTCGTCTCCTTAAAAGTCTTGCATTTTCTTCTGAACTGTGGTCCAGTTTCAACATATGAGCTTGAGACGAGCTCCGTCCCAGGTTTTCTCTAAAGTCTCATAGGCATTCTCCTAGAAGGAACAGGTTCAAAGTTTTCCTCAGTCCAAAAAAATTAACTGAGCTTCCCACTTCCTAAGCAAGTATTCTAATCAGTATGCAATTGTACAAAAAGTTCGTCCTGTTCAGGCACCAGCTCTGAGAAGACCCCATGCTGTAAATCCTACCTGGACTGAAGCACTTGGAATGAAATCCTGAGTCAGACCAGTCTTCTACCTTTTCTCCCTACCCCTGCCTCCCTCCCCCCGGAACGAATGTTGGATAATAAGAGAAGATGTGGTGGCTCTTCTGGCAAGAAACTCTGCATCTTGCTGTGAGAGTGCTGATCAACTGTGCAGATAAAACTGTAGCCAAGAACCTCTATAAGGGAATTAAGGGGCACCTGAATAGACTACACACATGGTTAGGGCTTCTGCCAAGGAGGACAAGCCTGAGCTGTGGAAAAGGGTGTAACTAATGGTGGTAACTCAACAGCAGAATAAGACCCGGGTGACCTCAAAGACAGTGTTACATGAACTTCGTTCACCTCCTTTACAAACAGACACTACATGAAAAAAAAAACCAAAAACCACAATATACATAATCTCTAGTAAGCTCCCACTCAATCCACCGTGTGGAAACACTGAGTCACACAGCAGAAGTTCTAATCTCTCTGTACAGTCAGTGGAGAGGCAAGCCCATCTCCTGGGCCATCTGCACCCTTTAGATATATCCATTCAGTGTACACTGTGGTGAAGTTTCTGCTTAATCGATTAATAAATTCAATGTCTACAGAAGGTGATCTAAATATGAGTCAGAAATTAATGCAAGGAACACCAAGATACCATCGCGAAGCATCTCTAGGTACTCCAAGTACCAGCTTGTACCTCTAAACACTTATGGAACATTGTCATACCTGATCTCTCTTCCATCTCTTTTGACCTACAGAAAACTGTATGCACTTCTAGGCAATGGGGCATTTTCTAAATTGTATTTTTACATTCAAGCACATGTATTTTTCAGTATCAGTGAATGTAAAGTAATCTGCTGTCTAGTGCTTAACTATTAAAATAGACTGTATTTAAAAGCAAATGAAGACAAAGTTAAGTAGCTATGACTAATTTCTCAACAGAGTACTAAAGTTCACTGAATTGCTCAAAAAAATGTAGTGTATTACATAGCTTACAGAGTAACGGTGCATCTTCCTAGTTCAACTGATGAAAGCTGCCTACAAAGGTACATGTATACAAGGAAGTATTATGCTATATAAAAGTAAAAGAATTATAACATAGGCTGCTGATTCTGAACCGAAGCATAAATAATTTGTTAAATATCTTAGTAACTGTTGTTCAAATACTGAATATAAAAATCAGAGTTGTCTACAGAGTTTTCCTATGTGGAAACCCTCCAGTTCATGAGTTATTTTGTTGCATTTCTTTCCTCTTAGATATTGTATAGATCCTTCCTGCAATTCTTGCACAAACAAAATTTTTACCAACACCCCCCCAACACAAACAATTAATAACTTTTTTAATAGCTAGATTCCCCTTTTTTTTTGTTAAGAAAGCTGAGGAAATGGAAGCTGAGGGGTGGGCAAGAAAGGCTATAATTTATAACGTCTGCATGGAAATTAATGGGAGAAAAAAGAATTCTTGTGTCACTGCCAAGGTGCAAATTCTTTAGCTCTGCAAAGATGAGTAGTCTCTCTCCTCATTTGATCTTTCATTTGATGGTTTGTGGTGTGACTAGCCAAGCTAGGGAACAAGTGTGTATTTCTTTGGAACCTGTACAGTTTTAAAGTCAGACAAAATTCAGCTAGAAAGAACAACACTGGGTACATTTAAAAGAAACGGAAAAGCAGCATTTAAAAAGGAAATACTTAGCCACCATGTAAATTAGTCATTCGCATGGTCACCATGTACTATGCCAAATACCATTATTTTAGTACGTGTGTTCAGAAGGTTCTCCAGCTATTCCATGAACACTTTTGCCCATGGAGCTCTGGCCAGTAATATGATGCTGACTTGTTTTCTTTCACATTTCCAATTTCCTATGAAGGTCCAAAGTCAAGAGTTCTAACATTTTAATCCAGTTCAGTGTCAGAAATATCTATAGTTATGTGATAGCTAATGAGAAGGGTGACAACTGAAAATAGGAGATGGTTTGCCCATATGGCAACCACTGTTGTTGTTTCAAAAACAAGCAGTTTGGGGAGTAGCAAAATTAATGAAGTCTGGATTCCTATGGATTTGTATCCTTTTGCTCATTTATGTCCTTACTTATACTTCTAACTCCTCAAACAGGCCAAAGATTGTTATAGCTATAGCACTAAAACTAGTGACCAAGTGATGCCTGGTCCACCAGCTGCTGTTACACAGTGTAACAACTGGCCTTTTCCTATATTTGTCTTAGTGAGATCACTAAGTTGGGGTCTCTATCATGAAAGCTCCTGTCTTTCATAAAGGAATGTAGCAATCTTTTGGATTTCTACTTCTGTTTCAGAGCTGATGGTAAAAGTTCATGAATTAAAGTTATTTGGGTACAGAACATGACAGGTTGAAGGACAGACAGAATATGGGCAACTGCAGACTTACTTCCTCAGGAATTAAGACTAAAAATCAATTTCTTTAATGACTGCAACATTATATTTAATACTCTGAAAGGTTAAAGGTATTTAAACCCTTAAATACTCATGAAGGCCACAATAAGAACACACTACAGATGAAGAGAACAGGAAGCTCCAGTATCCTCAGACCCTTTGTCTATATCAAGGAGAATCTCAAACATTTTTCAGAAAGATAAGTAGAAAAACAAATTGCAATTTTTCAAGAAATGACCCAATTAAAAAAAAAGAAAAAGCCAAAAAACCCCAACAACATAAGATTTCTCAAAATAACTTTGAATTACTCATTATTCCAGATGTCAGCAAACTGCTTCATATTTTCAGTGCTAAAATAAACTTGGTAAAAAGTCCCTTTGTGGAAGGGGAATTGATGTAATTTTACAAGCCAGGAAGTTGTGATGCTGTCTTCTAATTTTTATCTGTAATTCTCTTTGGAGCTTTTGCAATGAGAGCATTGTGGACACCAGCAGGATATTCCTTTTCTGTAATATCTATGTTATTTGATGTGATTTTTTTTTATCATTATTACAGACTGAAGTTTCTCATGGCTCCAGGCTGTTCTGTGGAATGACAGGATTTATTTTATTCACCTCTGTGCATACACAGAGCCTATCTATATGCCAGTGTAGATGAAAACAGATCATAAACTGTAAGCTCTTGAATCAAAACCAGGAAAAATACACTAGAAACAAGAACCAGAGTTATGGTCCCTTTAGATCACTTCTGTGTAATACACATAATTAATATCATTTCCTCTAATTAATGACTCTTCATATTTTGAATCTAAAATAATTTCTTGCCAGAGGGGAACTCATACTCTCTTCATTCAGAAGGAACCAGCCAGCCATTCCACTCCCCTTCCTGCCTGCAGAGAGCTCTTTTCGTGTTTACATGCACCTCTGGGATCATTTTATTTCTTTACTACTAAAACTGCTCAAACACATTTGAATATACAATTAATTGAAACAAACAAACATTCAAACAAAAATTCAAACCTATTCATATATATATGTAGGTAAAACTAACAGCAACTTTGGGTTTGGCTTGAATTTTGGAAGCAGAATCTGTAAACAACTGATACTCTCATCCATCTTAAAAACTAAAGTGTTATCCCAAAAAAGACTGACATTCATTTTTAGGTCCTGGATCTGATATAGGAATGAGTACTAGCGTGCTATAAAAAAAAAAAAAGGCATTTAATGCCATACAATTTAAACTGTTTACTTAAAAAAATAAAATCTACAGGGTAATGAATCTTTGATATATTGCAGAAATATTTTGTCCCATGTCTGATTTTTGAGATACCCTCAGTCTTTTCCAAGAAATTAATCTGCTTCACTCTTAAAAAAAAAAAGACTAAAATCTGTAATAGAAATATATTTACCTACAGGTCCAGCAATACGCTGCCAAGTTGGACGTGTAACGGTAGATTTCTCCTTCCTTTCCCTCAGCAGGAGTATTACTAGGCTCTCTCTCTTGTACTATCTACCAGTCTTCATGAAGTTTATTTCACATTATTATCTACCAGCCTTCCTGAAATTTCTTCATATATTATATATCTCTAAACATCTCCCCTTCTGGCAAGTTTTACAGAGATTAATCAATAGGATCAAAAGCTACCAGGAGAAGGCAGGACAAACAGATAAATAAACTGATAATCACATGTGTGCTCTTTATTAATGTACTAACTTCTGGCATGCCTAACTGGAAATGGGATTACCCTCAAAACCATAATGATGATTTCAGCTTTCTTCCCCAATCACTGTAGTTTATATTGTGTGCAACTGCACTGCATATTACATATGCTACATACTCTCAGTTATCAATATATGTAACAAAATTAAAATCAATGAACAGTTTAGTATTACATTAATAAATTACAGTAAGAACATATACTCAATATAATTTTTCTATTGTATTGCAAACTGTTGGCAATTAATGTGTTTTAATCTAATTGATAGACAACAGTAATTAGACATTTTTAAATAGTATTTTTTATGATCTCTAACTAAATGAAATTATGATTTATATAAGAATGTTTTTCTTAGGTAATATTTTTCTCTATCAGTATTCATAATGAACTGGATAAGCTTTTTAATAGGAAATATTCCTCAAGTATTTGTTCTGCTTGTCTGATGACTACAACAAACTTTTATGAAGTTCATTTTTCATAATTTGGCAGCCTGTGGTTTTTGGCTATGTACTTCGCGAAGAATGGTGTGGAGCAGAAGGGAGAATAACAACAGTGGTGTATAACCAAGGAAAGTGATGACCTACAGAATGGGATTAAACTGATACCAGAATGTTCTCAGAGCCAAAGTTTTTAATGATGACACTCTTATATGTGTTTGTAATGCTTTTAAGACCTTGGTTACCATTTTGAACTATACTGAGATCTCCAATCAGCATTTGGGTTAATTCTTCATTGGAAGGCATCTAACAGGAAAATTTACTCTCAGGAAACCTTAAAGTTCAATTTTCTGGTGTCAGGCAAATGCTATCAAGAGTCAGCAAGTCAGGACAAAGAAAGTGCTTAATTTGGTTTACATTCAGGAAGCAATGAAGTAAATATGAAAACCTCTTCATGCTGCTGCCGCCAACTCATTCCATCTTTGCACAAAAGATGCCTTTTTCTCTCCTTCATTCCTCAGAACTGCCAAGATGTCATCAGTCAGGTCAGGCTTTCTATTCCAAAGTTTTGTGTGAAGCACGTTGGACACTGAACCAGTTTTTTCTAAATCATATGGTTTGTGGGGATATATTCTGACTAACACCTCAAAAGTTAGCACAGTACCTCACATTCATACCAGTATTAGTGACAACCCCTATATGTGGTTATACATTAYAGACACCTCAAATACTACACAGCTTTATTAGGAATAGGCTATTATTCTTAATCTAGCTGAGAGCAATGATTAAACAAATGGAGGTACTTGTCCAGGGAAGAGACATTTTGCACACTTGTTCTATTCTTTAAATCTGAATATAAAAACCTACCATTCACTCCTACCTTCTGTTCCTTGTCTTCTAAAGAACTATTTATCCATCCATGGATCTTCCCTCCCAGCTACTCAGTTCACTGAAAAGGCTTGGGAAAAGGACTCTTTCAAAGGCCTTTTGCAAATCCAAGTAGAGCCTCATCAGCCTCATCCATGTGTTTGTTGATGCCTTCAGACAACTTCAAGACATTTTTAAGGAAAAACTTCCCTTTAGTTCTTTCAAAATAGGTTGTGTTTACCCCATTCTCTATTCTTACAGCTTCAGTTTTTGCCTCATGAAGACATTGAGTTTACAGACTTACAGTTTCCCTGACCCTTTCTAGAACCTTCTTTTAAAATTTATTTTCACTTTTGCTACCTTATGGTCTTCAGGAACCAAAGTCTATTTCAGACCAATCTATATATGCCCTCCTTCCCCCATCCCTCTGAGAAGGATTTTAATGTGGGAATTTCTTCAGTTTCTTCTTCACTAAACAGGGATACAGAAATTGTTTCTCTGTGATGGCCTTGTCCTCCCTGAATATTTTTATAACCTGGATGTCAAATAGCCTCACAGACTCTCTGGAAGTCCTTTTGTCACTCAACTCCTGAAAGAAGGACTGAGCATGCAAGGAAGGGGAGATTGGTTTGGTTCACTGTCATGGCTCTAGATGGTATCTAATATAAATTACATGCTTTTAGATATATGTTCTTTAAACTCCTATCATCTGATCTGTGTAACTGCATACAAAGGCATTTTGCAACACTTTAAAAAACATTTGCACAGATGAAATGTTTTCACTTTGGCTGATTAACTTCAGTGGAGCAAATAGATTCCAAAACTGCTGATAAAGCATGCCAGATCACCGCTAATTAGCAGAATGACTTTCTAGCAGTAAAAACTGCAACTACTACACAAGGCACAAGACACAAGGTGAATTGAGATAGCTCCATAAGCTTTTTTATAGTTAGACTACTGTGCATCTAAGGCAAATATTATTTTAACTGAATTACAATTTAAAACTGTTTATGATTATGTAATACTTAAAGTAAAAAATTTAATTTCCATATTATCATTTTCTGACAGATTTTGAAATATCTTTATTGCTCATATTTTAATTTACTCTTTCCTGGGTTCACTAAACTGGCAATAATGCCATTTCCATGATAACCTTGTCTATTATTACCTACAGCTCTGCCTTACTAGCAGATTTTGCATTTAACACATTTCTTACAGATTGATTTACAGTTTGTATACTACATTTCTACATATTTTAGACAAGACAAGCTGTGAGTCTATTACTGAAGCACATCATGGCGCTTTGCAAAAATTGACAGGCCTTCCTACATACAAAGAGAAGTTACCAGTAATATGAAGGAAAGAACATTCCAATATCCAGATGACCTCAGTCGTATTGTTATTATATTTATTAATTTCTGACTTCATTCCCAAATTTGACTGAAATAGTATTGGAACACTACGGATAAAGTAGAAATAGTCACATGAAAATAAAATCTCTTTTTACGAATTCTGATGTCCATGTAGCAACAAAAAATAAATAAACAATTTCCCTTCTCTAATGTTTTTCATCTCCTGCCTGTATTTATAAAAGATGGCTGTTTTGAACCTAGCATGTTCTAAGCTAATAGAAAAATTACATCATAGGTGCTCCTAAGCAGCAGTATGAACAATGTAGAAAGTGCATTTAACTTGTGGGGTTTTTTATTATATGGAATGACTACAGTTTTTATTCTCCACAAGAAAAATAATACCGTACAAAAAGAAAATTCCTACTTAAAACTGAATACAGTTGATAATACAAGTTATCTTTTACAGCAGAGTAAGTTTCACTCTGCAACCTACCTTTTAATAGTACAGCTTCCCACTAGAAAGATTTGACAACACATCATGAAGATATAAAGTAACACTACACTAAAAAAGGCCTGGAGCAGAGAAGGGTGCTGGAGCATCCACATGTTGTGAAGTAATGTGCTATCTCAGGGAAGCAGTTCTCAGCACCAAATACAAGGGCAGGTTTAGTTTGCCTTTCAGTTATGTAAGTCAATCTTTTAAACACAGTTTCCCAAATCTGTAAATCCACATACACATTAAGCTAATTTTTCCTTCCCTATTTTTCCTCACTTAGCATTAATCTCAGATGAATTTAAGTGTATGGACACTAGCTATGTTCACCACTGGTGCTGGAGAACAGTCCCTGCTCTGTTTTACTCACCAGTTAAACATATTCACGTAAGTGTTTCTCAGCTCTCTCCAATGGGCACATCTCTACTCTGAATATCCCAATCTGATCAGCAAACTGATATCTCATTCACCACCTTCTGCAGAAAAAGGTTTTCAATCGAATATCTACTTTCCTCTTTGAGGAAGCGACAAAATCGCAGCTAGGAACCACCGGTTATCCAATGGCTCTAAAAGAGCACACAAACTGACTCCTTTCCTTCCCCACTCCCATTGCTTGTTAGACATTTCTACAAGCTGTGGGATGCTGAAGAACAACACAGGCTAACCTAAGCTCTTCCATCTCTCCCAAAATCATTCCAGCACAAGTTTATCACTCTGCACAGAACTTCTCTCCAAGCAGCTTTCTGAGACAGTCTGCAAACAAATGCAGCTTAGATATCCATGCACAAAGTTGAAGAACTTAGTATTTGCATACTGGTGTCATAGGAGGCTAGTACAGTGGCTAATTCAGTGCATTATGTGTTGTCAGATCCTAACAAAAACTGACATGCTTTCTCCCTTTTTTTCTACACACAAAGCTGATTAAGATGTTCCAAGACTGCCTCAAGACTCCAAACAACAGGCTTCATGGCAAATAGCTATGGACACTGTAACAGAAGACTTCAAAATGACCAGACAGGATTTACGAGGTAAACTCCAGTCTCTGAATGGCCAGTTAGATGGGCAACACCAGTGGGTCTGGCTTTTGCAGGAGCACAAAGACAGGTTTGGCCCCTGCCATCAGGGCTTCTTGAAGCAAAAGCATGAGAAAGAATATGATCAGCAGCTCACAGAAAAGCTCTTTAAATGCTGGCCCCAAGACAGCATGAGGGGACCGTCATGTAAGGGTCACACAATAGGACAGGTAGAAGACACCCCAACACTTCATTGCTTAAAATGCCAGAAGAGGGACAAAACCAGTAATGGCTTAAAGTGCCAGAAAAGGATTGCAATGAGTAAGGAACTTTGCTTCCTCTGGTCAAGGCTTAAAAATTCCTGCTTTGGGTTTTGTTAGTGCTCCTTAATTCAGTCACTTTGTTTAGACTAAAAGTTGGTGGCTCCGGGGTTTCTTTGGTTTGCAATTGTGTATACATTCAAAATTGTGACTTTCTTTTGTCTTCCTACAGATTTCTTCATCTTCCTCCATCACCACTTGTCCACTTCCGTAAGAGAAGAAAGATATCCAAGTTTGCACTGTGCAGGTAGAGTAGATAGTGTCCACGGGGGTAACACAAAAGTGGACAGTGAATTGCTTCAAAGTGTTCCTTTACAAGTCACTCTTCAGTAAAAGCAAGCAGCAGCAAGAGTAATGGCTATTAGAGACAGCTAGCTGGGCAGCACTGAAAAAAAGTTGAAGAAGCTGAATCGGTCCTGGAATCCTGAATCAGCGCTAACAGAGGCACAAGTTGTGCATAAGGCAACCATCTTTAGGAAGGCAAACGCAGACCCAGATGCGAAGTAAAATATCAATGAATAGAAAAGAAATATATGCTTGACAGAAAATAAATATTTGTTACTCTTGTTCTGTTCCTACTCTGAAAGAATCTTCATCAGAACTGCTTCATAGGCTGACAAAGAAAACAGTTGTATGCTTTTTTTTTTTTTTTTTTTGGTGTTTTGTGGAGCTGACAACATTGCCTGTGTGGCTGAGGGCAGATGTATCCCCACTGCAGTTACAAACATGTATAGATGTTTCTATAGTTAGCACTGTGCTGAACACACTTATTGCCTGCCAAATAATAGAAAAATGTTTGCAGAAAACACACCAAGGCAGTGCACAATAACTGTGCAAGCACTGCTACAGAGATTATTTCCTGGAAAAAGTATTTTTTCCTCCAACATAATCTCAACATTCTTTCTTTCATCCCATTCTGGTTTGGGAAGCTACAGCCTCTCAGATAATATGAAAATGTCTTTTAGTGTCTGACTTTATCCTAAAGAGACACAGTAATAAAACTGAAGTGCCTCTTTGTTAGCAAGAGTTTACCACAGAAAAGGAATTTCATTAGTTCTGAAACTGGAGAAGCATTCTGAGCCAATGTCTTACCTACAACATCACCACAAAAATCATCAATATTATATCAGGGATGAATGTGGTTCTCTCCTGTTAACAAAATGGTGTTTTTTCTAAAAGCAATCTGCCATTTCCACATCAAAAATTGTCTTTTGATTTATATTCTCTCCATATTTGTGTACCACACAATCCAGATCAATAGATTTTTCTTTGTCTTTTCTAAATCAGAATGCCTGGAGATGGTCTCACATGCAAAAGACCCAGCATACTATTTTCTCATTAGGTTGTTAGAGACCTCAGTAGAGCTCCAGGTGAAGGTCCAATTCAAGGACATGATGGGATGCAACCACAAGAGCTGAGAGAGCTTGCTGATATCACTACAAGGCCACTCTCAATTATCTTTGAAAGCTTATGGTGATCAGGGGAGGTTCTTGAGATCTTAAAGAAAGCAAATGTCACTCCTATCTTCACGGAACATAACTTCACTTTGATCCCTGGAAAGATGATAGTGCAAATCTTACTAGAAGCCATTTCCAGCCCTATGAAGGACAAGAAGGTGTCTGGGATTAGCCAGCATGGAGTTATGAAGTGGAAATCATACCTGAACAACCTGACAGCCTTATGTGATAAAATGACTGGCTTTGTGGATGAGGAGAGGGTGGTGGGTATGCCAGGGCCTTGAACACACTCATAAGCCCTAACAGCCCTTACCAGCCTCATCTGGGGCTTCCATCTACATCCACTGGCCCAGGAGCTCTATTTAGGCATAGCCTTTAGCTCTATTTAAGCATAGCCTTTAGCTCCCGCCTGAGATGTATCGGAGGAATGCTGGTCTCCAGTTAAGCTATGTCCGACCACAGACGCCCTTGATCTGGACCTCAACCTGTTGACTGACTTGACCTCAGCCCTGCCTTGTCACTGGGATGTGCCCAGCGATTGCTGGACATGATCCTGACCTATGGATTGACTTTCTGGTTTGACCTTGCACCTTTCTCCTCACCATGATTTTGCCTTATGATCTTGATTCTTGGTTGAACCTGGTTACTATCTCTGGGCTTGCCTTGCTCAGGTGCTGTGGGACTGGGATCTGGGCAGTGAGGCCCTGGCCTCCCTTATCTGCTCCCTTTGAAAGAGCTCAGGCCTTCCTGAGCCCTAAACCAAGCACCATGGAGCTTCTGAAGAAAGCCATGAGTCAGTGTGTCAAGGACAAATGATTTTGACTATCCATAAGAAAAGAGTTGTATGATCTTTGAATGATTTTCAGAGAGTTGCAGCTTCTTCTTGTACCATTTTATACTAAGACTCAGACACAGTGTTGAGCTGGCAGTATAAGCACATGTTACTCTGAAAAGACAGGCAATTCATTTCATTCCATTTTCCTTAAAAGAATATGATTCACGTAACAATTTCAGTTCACTACCTTCAAGATGC
This sequence comes from Oceanodroma leucorhoa, assembly GCA_030449065.1. Taxonomy (NCBI): domain Eukaryota; kingdom Metazoa; phylum Chordata; class Aves; order Procellariiformes; genus Oceanodroma; species Oceanodroma leucorhoa. Next base: position 1,577,840 of record JASVER010000129.1, on the reverse strand, counting down.
TCAAGCAATTTCATTGGATTCAGTATTGAAAACATAATCAGTGCTTCATAAACAAACAATGACAGGGAAGAGTGAATTCATGAGATATATTTCTATTTGCTACACATTAAAATAGTATACTAAGTCAGGAATGGGACATAATGTGAACAGTATCTATTAACTTTCTATAGCATAGATACATCAGCAGGAACATTCTGGACAATTAACAGAACAAGTTTCATCTGTGTTCTATGCAAGTATTTTTTACTTACTGAATAAAAGTGCATTGAAGCATTAATAGTTTTTAAAAACATAATTTCCAGTTACTGTAATTATACACCAGGAGCATTTCATGCGGATTAATGCTTAAGAGTTGCCTCYATATCATCATTTCTAGAATTCACCAATGTCCCCAAACTTGGGCTTCAGTCATTGCTTTCATATACGCTTTGATGAATAACAAGTTATACCTGTGCAACAACTTGTACAATAAATTATTTTACTGTACTGTACTAAAATATAAACATAAATATTAGCTTCAGCATACGTAAGCAAAATATAGTTTTCATTACAGACCCACACGTTGGTAAAAACCAACCCATATGTTGGTTATAAACTGTCACATGAAGTACTAGTAAGTATAAGCTCATCTTCTAAACTGCACAGATGATATAAGATTGGGAACTTCAGCAAATTGGAGTTTTGACTAACATCAGCACTAACTACTAGGAAAATTGATATTTGTACCTTCAGACTTATTTCCCTATGAAGGCCAAATTACAAAATATGTTGAAACAATTTAAAAAAAAAAAAGTGACATTAAATAACTAATACACTCATCAAATCTTTCAATGATTTCCATGTAACTACGGTAACTTATGCTATGTTTGCAAACAACAGAGATAATGTTACTATATATAAATATATTTAGACATTATAAATGCTACATTTAGTTTGGGAAAACAAATAACCTATTTAAAATCAGAAAAGATAAAATCCTAAAACTACCAAAAAATAATATCCCTATCTAATCCTAAATATTTTTAAATGATTGAATAGTTAATACTGCTGTGAAGAAACCCTAAATTCCTAAGAAACAAATCACATATAACGTGTTCATTTATGCATAATGGTTGTTTCATCTTAATCAAAACACATCCTGCTTAAAAAGTATTATTTTATTAGTTTGGTAAAAGTTGCACAGCCTGCAACTAATGAGCATGACCGATAGCTGAGAGACGCTGTGTGTTACAAATTGTACTACACATCCTTTAAAGGTGGATCTGTATGGCAAATGGCTAACAACAAAACTGCAAGACCAAAACCCAAAGTTTAAAGCCTTAGAAAATATACATCTTTGACCAAGGACACAAAACTCAACAGTAAAGCAGTGGTCATTTATCACTGCCAGCACACTACAGCAGTAAGTGTCCTAGCAACCCTTCCCAAATTATATCACATGCTCCAGCGCACGTAACTCTCAGTCCTCTTACCACTCTCCTCCCGCTAATTCTCCTCTCAGATATCCTTTAGGTTGTCACAGAGAACATGCTGGGATGCTGTTAGTACACCATGGTCAGCCACTTCTGTTTTGAGGTAACGTAGTTTAAGGCGTACAAAACACTGTCTTACGGAAGAGTTACTCCAGGATCATGAGTATAGTTTAGCCTGAATCCCACTACTGCCATACTGGATACTACCCAGGCTTGGAACAGGTCTACACAGTCAACCAAATATGCCACTGTGTAAAAGCATAGCACGACCATACCTTGAGTATTACACACAATAGAGGTCTACCTCTCTCAAAAAGGGGTGGAACAAGAAGAAAAAGGTGTGAGAGAAGAGCCATAAGAAACACCTTTCAGCTTGGTAAAAGGACAATGTTGTGGGAACATTATGAAGATCGATACGCTCCTGGATGGACAGAGCATAGAGTGCACAAGGGTTGACTGTTCACTGGTCTCACAGTAAAAGGTCTAGAGGACATCAGTGTCAATGAAACACGCGTATAGGACAGACAGTTTGTGCAGTTCCTTGGCATGTGATGCTGAGGAAGCTGAAGTTTATATTAACCGTAAGTCAACTGGAAATCTTATCGAAGAATAATTGACCAACTTTTATTAAATACAAAGATACTACTTCTCACCTAGGAATTGCTGGGAGCTGAGGGAGTAGGCTTGGAAATGATTATAATATTCTTACATTTTTTTTTATATTTATTTTTCCCTAGCCATTCCACCGCTGTGCTGGTGACAGGATACGAGGCCAGACAGAGCTTTGCTCAGGCTTAGTAAGGCTGTTTTTCCTGGTCCTTATCTTCCCCCAACCAGTGTGGTTGGTGACCAGGCTGCTCTTCAGCTGGAGCAAGCTGTTCCACAGCGAGCATGCAGGGTATCTCACCCAACTGCCTACAGGCTGATGGCCCCCTGCAGCACCTTAGACCAAAGAACTACAGATATAGCCTCACACACACGTGTAAGTGCAGGAACAGTGAGGATATAATAATGCACCATGCCAGGCTAATGAAAACGTACAGATCCAATGTATCAGCCCATTTCTACAGAAACTACAGCCGGGCAAATGGCATTATTTCAGGCTTGCACCACACACTGCTCTCTCATTGCTGGACAGCAAAACTGTGCTGAGCAACGAGAGAAGTTCAAAACTGGCCTCTGTATTTTTACTCCTCTTGCCCACCAAAAGTAGCAATCATCTGACAGAATACGTGCAGTGGTTTTGCACTGAGTAGGTTAGGAGTGTACCAAACTCAAATGCTACAAAGTTAAATGCTTTTTACTTGGAATTTCCTGTAGTTAAAGCTCAAAAGAATCTTTTATAATGTCAAAAGCTACAAAAGATTACAAAATTACTTGTTTTCAACGGCAATACCTGGAAGAACATAATCTTTAAAGTGTTTATCTACAGAATTTACTCGAGGTAAACATTACTAATTGTTGTCTTCTAAATGGAGGTAGAACTGAGGTAGCAAAACTGCATTTGAAGTATACGTAGACTTTTCCTGAGCAGGTAACTTCAATTTTGTGTTACCTTCCCACCTTACAAAAATAACGATAAGACTTTGGAAAGTAAACATGGAGTAAAATTCTCTTTGTTTATCAAAGCTGTACTGCTACTAAATGAAGTACCTTTATGTTTTGCTTTCTTTACAGTTAATCTAGGCATTCAATGGGTAAAAATGAGGGACGTTAGGTACATTTTAAAGGGAGCTACTACACTAGCTGGGTTCCAAGAGCAGTTTTAGCTGCAGATTATAGGCAGGGAAATGACACTATCTGGTGTTTGTAACGGGCACACACCTATTAAAAATCAGAAGAGAGGGTGCCAAATATTGGTCTATTCAGATTTTAAAAATCAATAGTCAAACCTAGCTGAAAAAGACATAGTAAGTTCTGCCATGCTTTTAAAATAATGTAAATTTTACTACATTTTTCAACATTTCTTGCTAGTGAACAATTGCTATATGTGTTCAATAAATGATTAAATGAATGGAACTTAAGACAAGATGTTTTTTTTGAAACAAATGCCACAATAATCAAAGAAGAATCAAAGAGCTTCGCAGGAATTAAACTAGTAAGAAATTAAAACAGAGTTCGAACAGTTCATTAATACATTTAACGACTATGCATTGAAAGCAAATTAAAATTGATTCTAAAAGCATCTCAAAAAAGATCTAGCTGGGTTTAATGAACTTCTATTCAGCAGTCTATTCTTTCATAAGTTCTTTGTATGCTTGCCTGCTATTTTATATTGTAGGCGATATTAACCTGATTTTTAAATGATCCTCTACCAGTCTTTCAACATGAATTAATATTCAATACAGAGCTCATCACAAGCAACGTGCTTATAGTCAGTTTGAAAATGCTCAATGGATAAATCCAATCAGCCACCAGTAGTCAATTCAAACAAAAATAAACAAATTAAATAATAATAATCCACCTCACAACCCAACACATTATCATTTCAGATGGTTAAAAACACATCTGAAAATAAACAAACTATAGCAGAGTAGCTGGAAGTCTATTGAAAATTTCTATTATGGATGAAAGAAAAGATTAGTCTCCTACCACAACTAGAGACTAGTAACACATAGATAATTAAGGACTGAAGTACAAAGGGAATACAAAGATTAGTGCAACCAAATATACTTAATAAAGACAGTGAAAAAATGTTAGAATTATTGAGAAATTATTTCACAGCAGAAGGAGATGCAAGAAATTTTAAAACACAGAAATTATTTCATTCATTATATTAGCTTCTATATTACTCATACTTGGGAGAAATATTGAAAACAAATCAACTGCCTTAAAGACAGTGCTCAGATTGGGACATGATGCTGACCAAGGTGGTTATAAAAACACCAAGACTGTCATGGACATGTTTGAGAAAATGCCTTACAGTTATAGACATGGCTGTAAGATGAATCCTGGATTCTAAACGTCTCCCAAAAGTAAAACTTTGTTTCACAGAAATTAGTTTTATGCTTTCCACATTTGATATTGTCAGCTTGTTTTAATAGCTTGATATTCAAAATATCAAAAATATTATATCCCACCCCCATCAAACAACCTCTTTTCTCCACAGGTTCTTATTTTTCAGAGAAAATTAACGACCTTACATCCATGACAGGAAAAGTAGAATAAAATTAGCAAACTACAGAGCTAGTCAACCATCTTGCTCTGCATCACATGACGGGGTGTAGCAGTGCCTGCTGGCTCGCAGGGTAGGGCAGCTGGAAAAGGTGGTGCCTGACAAGGACAGTGCCCTTTCCTCTGCTGTAACAGCACAGTGACTTCCCTCTCTCCTTGTGTCATCCCCAGGCAGTCTGCCCAGATCCCATGCCAGAGTGGGTCCCCAGGCAAGGAAGAAATTGCAGGCTGCACAAAATAGCATGTAATACAGGAACTGCAGGGGAAAAAAAAAAAAACAAAAACAAAAACCACAAAAGGGAGAGTAGGTGGCAAATGACTAAGTTTCATGTGATGCATTTTAGACGAGACATACCTGTTATTGCTGTTAAAAAAACAAACAAACAAATACTCCAGATTTGTCTGCCATCTAGTGTGTTTACAGTAGTTACAGGAACTTCTATCATATCATGGGAAATGTTGCCATAACTGAGGAAATTTAAATCACATTTGAATAAAGATGTTTTGGAAACAAATTAATTGCATGTCTTTTAGCTTGCTTATGCTCTGCTCCGTTGCTATTTTTTTGAGGAACTACTGCAGCAGGGGACTATTAAAATAGTATGTGACGTTACCTGACACATGGTGATTGGTCTTTAATTAATGTCAGCATGACCTAGATCATAGCAAACATCTCTAAGCCTTAATTCTGATGGGAAAACCCATTCACAAGATAGAATCAAGTTTCCTCTGTGTTAAGAGAAACAAATCAATCTGGATTTTAAAGCATGGGTATAGCGGTGTCGAAGTGGCTACAGAAAGGCTCTTTAGAAGATCCATGACAGAAGAACAGAAACAGATTTTGCTTTTCTTCTTTTTGTGTTGCTTCAAAGGTTGTAAAAGGCAATCACCATCAACACTTACTGCATGGGGGGGAGCCAGAAACCTGTATGAGATTTGTCAGGTGATAATATTGATCTAAGCAACACTCGCAGGCTGCTGCCTAAGATTATTTCTTAATCTTTTTTCCTCTGGTTATCAATCATTTTGATGTAAGCCTTTATTCAGAGTCCCAATAGCCTCTTCTTGTGTCACTCTTCAGACCAAAAGGCCCACTCAGCACCACTACCTGCTGGTGGTGTGCCCTGCTCTAGAAGTAGTAGCTCCTAAAACTTCACAGTTCATGGCAAGGCAAGCGGAAATCTGTTTTAAAAATGCGTAGGTATCTAACTCACGTGGAAATCAAAGCACTTTATAAAATACTCATAAGTGGCTTGTAGGCACACAAATATCTTTGAAAATTTGGTCACAGTTCATTTACATTGAAATAGTCTATTTGCACTGCGGTCACGTCTGGCAGTGAGCATCTCAGGAGATTGTTTTATTCTGACTCCTCTCATTCTGTTTCCTTCTGCCAATCACTTCCCCCTCCTTGAGTTTGTATGCATCTCATGAAGCAGTCTCAACCATCTGGAGCCCATGCCTTGCCTTTGAGTAAAAGTCAGTAAAGCAACTCCTCTCAAAATTAACTGAGATGCAGCTCAGTGGCAGAAAAGACCCAGCCTCTCACAGGTTTTCTAAGACCCACCACCGGTTGGTCTGCTTATCAATCCAGCCCTGGCTCCGTGCCTACAAGTCAGTTTGTGTCACTAGCAGACAGCAAGAAAGACTTCCTAGGATGTTTTGTGTGGGAGCTGCTTGTCTTCACAGCTGTGGCAAGAGGGCTATTTGTTATGGAGGTCTTGCAAAGTTACAGTAAGATGGTCAGAGCTAGTCTGTGCAACCAGATTTTACGGTATTTTAAACTAGAAGTTCAATAACAAACATGGATGGCGGTCCACAGGAACTATTGTGGGCCCACGGTAGGCCAAGATTCAGAGTGGGGAAGCCAGAGTGCAAATGAAAACTGATTCAGTTAAGGTATACAAGACTATAACCTATTTTTAGAAAACTTTAAGAAAGCAGGATGATTTTTTATGTACCATATGAAAGGTCTTAAAATAATACACAATAATGATATTTATCAGCTCTGTTGAGAGTAGACAAGAATACGGCCAATTACAAGGCATTCTTTYCCACTTCCAAATTTGGCTTTTCCTTTGCAATAATCTTCCTCAAAATAAAAYATTATAGCATGTTACAAACATTATATAGCATGTTTGAGGTCAAATTGTAGGAAGGTAAATATTAAAATCAGCATTTAGCCAATAAAGAGATGGAAGAAATGGAGGCATATAGCAGAAAGATGATATTTTAAAGGACTTCAAATAAATCAACAGGACTTCAGGAGACAAAGCCAGAGATACAGGTCAGCTCTTCTGAATCCCAGAGCAATGTACCGTGGCACTTTGGCACTGATGAAACATTATCACTGCTCTATCTTTAGAAAACACAGAAGTTTAAAATAGTTATGTAACTGAATACAGCTTTGGATTTATTTTTTTTATCCAGCTCAACAAACTTCTTAAAAAGTTGAAAAGAATTAACTTATGTTGAATGTCTTTTAATTTGATTCTCTGCAACACTGTAAGGAAAGGGGGGAAAAACCCCATCCAAAACAACAGAACAGGCAAAGCTGGCTGCCATAATAGAGTACTAATTGTATTTGCTGTTCTCTTTCCAAAAGCTTACTTATGTAAATGTAAGAGTGCAGGAGACTTACCAAGTATTAAAAATATCTAGGGTTTTTAAAGAGAAATAATTATTTTTCCATGTACACTAGGGTTTAGCGCTATCCCTTACCTCTGCTACCTCCCCCCGCCAAATGCTGTAAATGGCAGTGAAAGAAAACTGAACATCAACACTTTCAATCTATGTAGGAGGTATATACGCTACTTGCTCATCTAAGCCTATCCTCCCCCTCCAGATAGTCTGACTCTCAGGGGCAACATGCATTCATCATGTGGTCTGTGTTTTAAGCTATGAGTAATCAAACCTGATAGTCCTTTGCTCACTCCATGGMAAAGTGCATGAGGCTGATGAACAAACAACAATGCGAGGAAAGACTTCCATACTTGGATTTAGTCCTATGGTATTCAGACGTGCTTAACCCCAGCTGGACTCACTGAACTAAAATGGAAGGTACGTACACACAAACCTAACCAAAAAGCCTTGATAGCCACAGCTGAAACACAACAGTATTGTATGGAAGTATCATTCTCAAAATACAGTCCAGAGCCTTTGATTTGCTACTAAAATTACATGTGTAGGAAGAAGGAAAAAATAAATATATTTTTCTGTAGTATATATATTTTTATATATATAATTTTGCATATTACATATATACACACATACACTAATACTGTCAAGACCTCATATAATGGGAAACATTTCTTCCCTGCTAAAATGTTGAATTCCACTGAACATATCATGAATTTTACCTGAAAATTACTGTGAACTATCTGGTATCCATAATATGGACAGATCTGCAAGCCTGAGTTCAAGGAAATATGTATGAAGTTCAAGCCATACACACTGCAGTTCTACTTTGATCCATATCTTGGATGCTTATTAAGGGAAGACTCTAATATCTGAAACGTAACACCCCTTTGAGATGCTGCTTATTGCTCAGTCTTTTGTGAACTGAATTTGTCAGGATGAGGCACAACATCCATAATGCATTCTGAAAATTCTCTCATCAGCAGCCACACAATTATCACTGCCTACTTTTGGCATCCAGTTAATGAGCCAGTAATTGCATTATCATTCAGATACACTGCAATTTTTCTTTTTTTTAATTCATGCCCATTTATATGTCTTTTTGCTGGATACAATTTTTTAAGAGAGGAATACAGTTATCTTAGAAAAATCAGGAATATCAAATTATTCCTCCTAATCTAGGAAGGATTCCTTGCCTGCTCCAAAGTATGGAATTTCATTTCTGACATCCCAAGTAATATGGGTATACAAGCATATTTTTTTTTAAAAGACTCAGCTTCCCAATCCTTGAATTGGCAATGTTAAAATAATAATAATTCAATAATAATAATAATAATAATAAATCAATAAGCAACAGCTCTGTGGAAACTATCCTAACTGCTCAGGTTTTAGTATAATGCAGTATAATCATAGTCACTCTTCTCTCCTTTAGAATTACTTTTAATGAAAACGGACCTTAACATTTTAACTTCTGACATGAAAAGCGAATGTATTTATTTCTCTTACTTCACTCTAATAAATGCATAACAATTCTTTTGAGCCTCCTTCACTAATCACAGAAGCATGTGCATTTTGTTAAAGTCTTCACCTCAAAATTGCATGGGTCAGGTCACAAATTTTTCATTTCCTCCACTAGTAACATTTCAGCTAATTTGCTCTTGCTTTGAGGATCAGGCTCATCATTTTTTTTCTCTTCATTCAGGGTCATCAGAATTTACAATGACCTACTTCCTTACTAAATAAGCATGCTATGAAGTGTTAATGGATTTTCTGTCTCACAGACTGTGCTTTCATATTGTGTAAGGGAAAACTTTCAGATCAGAGAAAGGCAACAAGGAAGATCAAAGGTATAGAATGAATAGGGAAAGATAAATAATTTCCAATTCTTCAGCCTGGGAAAGAGATGAAAGCGGAGGTGTGACAGAGGTTTATAAAATCATAAATGCCCTGGAGAGGGTGAACTGAGATCAACTGTTCAGCCTTTTCCATTGCAAGAATCTGGGGGACTTAGGGGAAACAAACAGGTGACAGTTTGAAACAAGCAAAAGATGGTTCTTCTTATAATGCAGTTAAGCTGCTGAACTCCTTGTCAGAAGATGCTGTTACGCAAGATGCAGTATACTGAAAGTTTAAAAAAAAAAATAAAACCCTAAATAAAAATTTTAAAAAAGGGTCCTGCAATATCAGAAAAAGAAGTAAGAAACAGGTTTGTAAGAAACAGGAAATTATAAGAAATAAGCAAAAGTGGATTACGAACCAGGGTGTGAGGGAAGTAGAAAGAAGAAATAAATAGTGGGAGAAAACTTTCAGCAATTTACAAGGAAAACAAATTCGGAAGACTAAAATAAAATGGTAGACTTCTGACTTTTGCTAGTTTATAGCCAATATGAACCAAAGGATGCCACTTTCAGAGCTATCAACATGAAGGCCAACAGTCACAGTATTTAAGAAGGGAGGATTTATTTTTCTTTCCACAGTGCAAAAGAAGCCAATTTAACTGCACACAATGTAACTGCGAAAGAGCATCACAGATACCGAGGAGCATCACCCTGAAGCAGTTAAGTGTGAAGGCAAATAACCATGGATTTTCCAACTCATGCTTTACCTCTTGGCTCCTCAGTTCCCTGAGATACTCCATTACGCCTCACACCAAATCATCCAAATTTTGCCTAGCTTTAATGAGAATCTGGACACTGCTATCTACCTGGTACTGTTGTCACAGATTATCTAACAGGTAATATCAACTTTTAACGAAAATAGAAGGAACTGTGTCCATCATTTTAGGGATGGAAAGAGCATTCATTACAGCAGATCCCTTTTCAGAAGCTCTATTAGTCAATCTGTTTCTTAAAAAGTTTTAACAACATTTCTGGCTTAACTCTAACAGTCTGGGCTCACCTCTGCTCTTTATCCTTACATTTCTTTCAGTGCCTTTGAAGAGAAAAGAAAACCTGAATGGATGCTCAGTGTCTCTCTAGGGACAGCATTTTCCACTCTGGCAGTTTGCATAAGGAAAGCCTTTCCCTCAACATGCACAGTCCCTGCTCTCTGCACACTCACAAGGACTGCTGGCGGCAGCCTTTCGCTGTCAGGTATCATATCAGCCCAGTAAGTATGGAGCAGCATTTTCACACTTACTGTCATTCTTTTTAACTCTGGTACTATTGTGGTTGCCTGGAACTCTGACACTGATCAGCAAATGTATAGTGAAAAACCAATTACCTCATCATGCAGTAATACATATGCCTGCAACTCCCAGAAGGAGATAGGAAAGTTCAGTGGTCAATATGACCATGGCTTATGGATTCAGGGCTTAGCACATCCCGCATGTGAATATGGAGGAAAACGCTGCCCAGAGAAGGAACTGCACCCATGTCACGTGAGCATACGTCACCTTAAGTAGTGCCAAAGAGCAGAATCCCTTCTCTGGAGATTTCTGCAGATGGAAGGAGACCACAACAAACTTAAAACCACAACCATGCTAATAAAAGAAACAATCACATGCAGTTTTCAAGGAGAAGGATACRGTTTTATTTACATAGTACACCTGGGTATACTGATTTATTTAGGCAGAAGATGATTCTGTGACCTAGTTTTGTTAAGAGTGACCAAAAGAGAACACAAGACATTTAAATCATTCATTTGCAAAGAGAAGAAAGTTAAATCTTCATCAAGATCACTGAGAAAATCACTTCCTACACAAAAGCCATAAAGCTCTAAAAATATACAGAATGCTACTTAAAAATATATGGCTCTGGTCTACGTTGGAGGATGCGGAATCCGGTAGCCTGACAGAGGCAAAGCTGCTGCAGCACCATGTCCCCATGTCCATCCAGTTGTGAGGCATGTGGGCACACAAGCATACAATACATATATACATATATCCATGGCCAGCCATACAGATCAACACAGACCAAAACCACAGCACTCGGGCAAACACAAGCTGCACCAATGTCCTGATCCTGCTCCCCTCTCTGGCTGACCAGGTTGAAAACAATTTAGCACAAAATACATACGTAGATGCATTACGTATCCCTCCAGTAACTGGCCATAGATACCCAGTCTGTTCAGTAGCTGGCCCCGGAATCACCCCCCCACACATACAAACAGCTTGGACCCCCTGCTTCCTCCAGTAGCCAAGCCACACAGCCTCTGGCCTCTCCAGTATTTGACATAGGCTTACGGCCTCGTCTCCCACTCACCAGCTAGCCTGGCCTGACCAGTGATCACACGTGCTGAGATACACACCCACAAAATACACATGCAGTACAGTCTCTCCAGGTACCCCTGCTCTCGGGCCCCTCTGACCCACAGCCCCTTGCCCTGTAGCTGGTACTGAGACCTCTCATGTACTCCAGTCTCTCCAGTTGCTGCATCACAGACACACGGGCCCCTGTGACCCATGGTCTCCGCTCCACTTGCTGCATGCAGACCCCCATACATATACATGCACACAGAATACGACGTCCCTTCATCTAGTTAGAAATGGAGGTTGAGAAGACGACAAGGCAGACAGCGTGGGTCAGGCACAGGGCACGGCCAGATAACTGTACTGAGCAGCAGCCTGTTAACACACGATCAATCCCTTTTATCGCCTTATCCCTCTATTTTCCCACACTTGTTCCTGCCCCAAACCACTATGATCACTTCCTTCCCTCACCTTTGGTTCCTCCCCTAAACATCCCATAGTAAGTCTTGTGCAATCCAAAAATGCTCTATCCCTGCATCCCATAATGAGACCCACAGCCTGCTGGCAGTGACACCCTCCATCTGTAGGGTGAGCTGGGGAGCCATTCCCATTGACCCACCTGATTGATGGTTGTCACACCTAGACACTGGGGTTAATGGCTGTCCTGTGACAGCCCAGTGAGGAGCTGGGCCAGGGTGTCCTTTTTGCTCTGACTGGGTCATTGGGGTTCCTCTGTCATTGCTTCCCTGCTCCTTCATATTTTTGCAGATTAGCTGTTAATTAACATAGACCTAACAGTCTATCCATCTGATCCAATCTGAGAAGAGTCAGTGGAGTTTGGAAAGTACAGACACGGACATCAGCAGAAGGTTGTGACAAGGAAAGTATCCAAATCTCTTGTAAAAGCAGGGGCGTGTTTTTTTCCAGAGAGGATCGTCTGGGTGCAGCTGCCATGATTTCTTAGTCCAGTAGTAGTGTGAGGAGGGCTGGAGTCACTGCTGGGGCTGCGCCAGCAGGCCAGAACATGGCTCTCCAGCACACCTTCTGCTGCCTAACTGTGGTCTCCCCCCATCAGAGAAGGGAAAGCGGCAGAGCTTTGCCACTTGAGACCCATCAGCACCAGTCGCGCATCCAAGCCCTGCACTGGGCAATTCAAATGCAGAGCTGGCTTTAATGCTGACTCTGCTGAGGAAAGGGGTGTTGCAAAGTGGGATCTTTATTTGCACTCTGCTCTAACTGAGCAGGAGCTTAAAGGTTACTGACAAAGCCCAGGACTGTCGACACAGGTAGGTCCAAGGAGGATTCAGAACATGTTGACAAAGGTTGCTGCTTGCTCCCCCACTGTACTGGGCGGACCAGCTCTGCTCATGTGCAACTCCACGATTTGATCCAGGAATATTTCTAGCTAATGTAGCTCAATGGAAGCTGAAATAATGTAGCAGAGAGAAAATAACTAGATAATGATTTAGGGGACTATGTGTGTAGCATGTACAAGAGACTCTGAAGTGACATGGTCAATATCAATAACAGTAGAAAGGGAATCATCTCTGCATTCAGAGGTCATCAGTGCAGCATCCATAAACTGAACTGAGGTGAGAAAGTTAGCCAAAACCCCAAGGAAAACATTCACTGTCTAAACTGCTAGGTAGCAGAAAAAAATGGTGTCATCACTGATGACTGAACAGCAAATGAAGTAAAATCTTAGATCAAATAATGCAGAGCATTATCAAAGATGCCTTACTATCCACATTTTAATTTTTCAACATTCCACTTCTCTTACTTATTAGCATTTATGATTTTGTCACCATTTTTGCACGGATAATTTCTATCTGTTTCTTATTGTTCCCCTTGTCCTTTTTTCTGCATGTTCTTTTTTTACATCATGACCATTTCTGCTCTTTTAAGACTTTCAAAGTGTTATCTTATGCTTATTTTACTAAAAAGAAGGGAGGGGAATCCAAGACAAGACCTAAGTGTCTTAACTAATCTGAGTGGATTTGATGTTATTAAATTAATTAAACGTGATAAATAAGTGGACCTAAATAGCATGTTAGCACAAAAGAAGCGGAGTTGAAATGCCACCACTTCACTGCCCAGTTAGGCTCAGAGGACTCCGTCACTACAGCAACAGCCTCCCCGGGTGTCACACAGGGAGCGCACCATCTCCTCTCTCCATTCCTGCCCACTGGCCTGTGCGAGTTGGCTGGAGCAGGCAGACAGCCTGGGAGCATTTATTGTTGTCACTATGGGCTGTTCTTTCCACAGACCAAATTTTAATGACTCTTTCCACAGGCCAAGCAGTGTGTAAGCACCCAAAACGTCTCTCTCAGGAAGAGACAGTGCATGTGTGTGTGTATATGCAAAGGTCAGCAACAGCATTCAGAGACCATCAGCAAAACCCCAGCAGACCTCCAAAAGAAGCTGAAATTCCATCTCACCGCCTACATACTAGAAGAAACAGGATTCTTGCACACCTCATATTTGCATTCAGAGTGTGAAGCTCTCTCACGCAAGCTGCTGCAAACCTCCTTGAATAATCCAAACAGTTTCACTAGAAGTATGTATGTGAGTAAATGCTCATCAGGACACAATCTCTTCCTGTCTGCAAAAAATTTGGCCAAGATCTCATCTCTACGAGTCTCGGGACAAAGTGCGGCCAATAATGATAGTAAATAGGACAGCCAAATCCTGCTGTCATAGAGCCATTGCTGAATTAAGACCATATAGAGTGAGACAGTATTCAAGACAAAGAAGATTATTCAAAGGTGGCCCTTAGAAATCTTTTAAACAAACAGAGCAAATCTCTTCAGAGCAAAACTCGATTTATCTCTTCAGAGCAAAACTCAGTTTTGGCTTCTAAAAGACAAGAGTGCATCTGTGTTGAGGAACTCAAAATCTTGTGTTTCAGAGTCTGAGCTACTCATTTGCATGAGAACTGGCTGAAATAATTTCTGCCAGTTTAAAACTGGTCAGATGAACTTTTAAGTTCTTCTTTTCATCCTCTTCTGAAGTAGCAGATACTGGCAACAACTGTAGGAAGGACAAGCACTGGGATCTTGAATAGCTAGTCTTTTGCATGCATGGAATTCTTTCTACTTATAGGATCAGTGGAACCAATTATTCTTGCTTTGGAATCAAGGAGAAAATTTTATCTGGGTCAGATTGATAAGGATGTGGAGGGCACCTGCTTCCTTCTGCAGCATGGAGAACAAGCATCTGCTGGGATCATTTAGGGTGATTTTGCTAAGGTGTTTGTTTCTTGCCCTGCTGAGGCCTCAATTACTGACCGCCTATCAGTCTTAGTTCTGTGCACCCATAAGCAGTTGAATCTTCTGGAGACCTATATGTTTCAACATTGATAAGTCTAAATTATTTGTTAAAACAGTGTAAAGAGCTGTGGATTAACTGTGCTATCATATATCCAAAGACATGGGAGCTGGCCTAAGATTCAGGTTCAGACGTCCCTCAGCATAGCTCTGTGTTTCCAAAGCAGCATAAGTGCCTTCACTCAGCCTGAACTCCCAAAGCCTGTGGACCTGAGCTAGCTCAGTGCAAAGCCAGCTTGCTTACTTCAAGCCTGCGTTCTTGTGGCTTCTGAGCTGATAGACTGCTGCACAGCTATGAGAAAATACATCCTCAAAGGCATAAAGAAAATAAAACTGCAAATAGATTCACGAACATAACTTTATGTCTGATAAACCACAGCCTATGCTGTTTTCAGACTGCTGCTATCAAAGTTAAAACATACAAAACAAAACCAGTAACAGTGGAAGAGCCAAACATGAGCTGCAACTAATACCATCCCACTGAGATCCCGATAGAGCTAGCAGAGTCCACGTGGGTGACCTTTGCAGCAAATATGCAGCATACCGCCTTTAGTATACCCAGAACCTGTCTAATCTGACAGCAGATAAACATGATTTATTACACATAACTAGTGAGAGGCATGGAAGATACATGATTCCTTCTCAGGCCCACACAGAGCAAATACTGATGCCACTCACTGGGTGTGCAGTAACAGGTGTACCTTGAGAAGGGAAAGAATATGCTGTGTAATAACCAAAGGTGCAATCCCTGGGAAGAATCAAGAATTACTTCAGGGTTTGCAGATGATGTCCTCCAGCTGTGTCTCTGTTGGTAAACCAAACAAGACTGGAAGGCAGTTTTGAGCTCCAGGATCATCACTGCTGTATAGCTGTTATCTTGCTCACTAGCACCGTTTTGATCCGGGCCAACCAACATTTTCCCAGAGCCTTGACACATCTTAGGGGACAGAACACGTCAGGAATTATTCAGAGAAAGTTGACACCTGTTTGGGGAAGGAAGAAGGGGTGGGATTTTAGACAGGTAAATGTGAGCTGTGCTGTGCCACCCAGCTCCAGGGCCAGACAATGGCTCCCCTTCTACCAGCAGCGTAGCTGTCGCTGCTAAGGAAACGATATATATGTGGTAGAAGCTTGTGTTACCTCCTCTGCTTATGGCCTCCTCTTGCTTTTTTGGGAGCATTAACTCATTCCATCACAGACTTCCACAGCRCCTACAACATTGGCACTTGGAGGCTGCAGTTAATTAAAAGCCAGGCAGCTCTGTAGCCAGCGCTTTACTGAAACACACTGAGGACCAACATATGGTAGAAGTGGGCTGAGGGAAACAAGGACTATCCAAGGACTCGCGTGAGTGAGCACTGGCAGGAATGCACAGGAGTGCAAATCTTGGAAGGTGACTGGAAGAGGAATGACTTCAGGTCTCAGAGGAAAAATAAAAATATCACATCTTATTGCAGGTGTCTCCGAATAGATGGGGACTTGAACCACTGCAACTTTGGGAAGTCAGTAATTTGGGGAGGGTGGCATCTCAGCTGGATTCTGACTTGCCAAAGACTTCTTTACACAACAAAAGGTGTTTGTACTTCTGACCCCTCTTATTTTATACTGCACTAAAAGTGGCTGACAGGATGGGGAAATGTATCCATATCTTCATAGTGAAAAGCATTTTTCTTCTACTGAATGCTTGAAAATAACGTGTAGGGATAAATGATAACTCTATGAGTACATAAAATGACAAAGCATCATGTCTAGAGTGAGTATCTCGCCCAGAATTTTATGCTTCAGCTGCAATAAGAAAAGAAGTAAATTTGACAAATAATACCAAGCTGTAAAGCTACTGTGTAACTGAAAAGGCCAGGCAACGTCTGTGAAAATGGAAAGAAAACAGCAAAACTAACTCAACTGAAGGAATTAAAGATTCTTGACTCTAGAAAAATTACCTAGAAGGCCACTATTACAAAATTCTGAATGTATAGATTTAGCCTTTCACTGGTAAGTTATTTACGTTAATGTCATCCTTAAAAGGATATGGAATACAACTCCCTTGCAAAAGGTACTCTGTATGATGAGAGTTTAGTTGCTGCTCCAGCAATGTTATGCGAGAGAGGAAGGTACAGCCAATACAGCATGCTGCTTTCTATTCCGGTTTAGAAGTACTGGAATTTCCAATCATCTGTTTAACTGTTTTAAGTTTTTGGAGGTATAGCAGCCTTAGGATTGAGCATTCCAACATAGACTTTTTATAATTTAATTAATATACTAAGGGACTGTGGACTTGTTCATCAAATAAATTTATATTTTGGAAAGTTAAAACTTCTAAAATAAATTGTCATTTTTAGGATAAGAAATGTAAGCTAAAGTAGTATAAGAAAGACAAATAAATATACAGGTGAAATTCGTTCCTGATAAAAATATTAACCTAAATGGAGTGGACACAAGAGGCAATCTGGCCCTTTCAGTAAAGCTTAAGGATCAATGCTAACTGGAGTTATTTCCATGATTTTAAAAAAAGGAGGCATTTGTTACTTATCTTCTGTGCTTTGATGATTTCCTACACATCTCACCAGAACTATTTTCTATACATTTCTTAGATGTTGATTTTGGGCTGCAGGTAAATGCTGCTTTTGAAAACCCACATGGCTGCCTGCACACACGATTTCATTTCACCATGGCATTGCGATTCCCAGCCTTTACTGAATTTTGCATCGTATTAAGTATTGCAGGTCTTCTCTTTACAGCCTTAGGGACTTTCTGGAAGATGTTCACATTCTCCTTGTTAACGCTTGAATACTGTGAAATGCAATTATGCATTCTCCTACATATCTATACTCTTGTAGGCAAGTGGGCTCTTCATAAGCATATCCAAACTGTGTAGATTGTCTTAAAGAATGAGTGAAGCCCAAAGTATACCTGCAGATTGTAAAAAAAAATAGAAGATAGCATTTCAGTATTTGCCTAGATTTAAGCATAAAAWCAAGAGTAAAGAAACATGTGCAATAACAAAAAATATGCCTACTGTATTGTGCTATKCAGGACACAGCATTCCGCTCTCAAACTGGTTCCTAGCTGCTGCACAACGTGGTGAGTCAGACTGCTGCCGGGGTGGGGAGAGCAAAGGGAAAAAGGGGCAAGGGATGGGACAGCAATAGCTGCTGCTACAAGAAATAGAGTCTCCCTCCTTCAGTAGCAGTCACTGCCCCCACCCCTTCAGCAGGGATAACAGCAACTCATTTCGTGTAACTGTGCAGGAGAAAGCAAGAGTTGCTTAAGCTGCATTACTTTCGAATTACCTACGAATAACCATTCCCCAATCCTTCAAAAAAGGGAGAAGGATAAATTCAACCCACAGCAACAGCTTTTAGCCATTCAGACTACTAAAATTCCTGTGTGATTTAAGCTTTCACTGTGTAGGTATACAGCCTCAGGGGTTATACAATAATGAATGTACTTAAAGACACGGTCTTTTTTTCCAGCCCTTTTTTTTAATAAACATGATTTTTTCTTGTACTGCATAATAACAGCGTAAACCAACTTCTATTCTATTTCTGAGCCCTAGAGCTGTACATTTTCTTCTTTTATTAGCCAGTGAAGACTTTTTATTTTTATTTTGCTGTTATGCCACTCTATTATATAAAACATTTTTTTTGTAAATATCATCACCTATTAAAGATGTTCAGTTAACAGATGAGTCTAAGTCAGTGGTCTAAACAAAAGGTATATGCCTATATGCTGCATGTTGATTAGAACATCTAAATGTATGTTATAGATGCCATATCAAAGTTGCCCATCTTTGAAAATCTGGTCCACTATCTGATACTGTCAATTATATATTTTTCTAGGAGCTGATGAGATATAGAAGCATAAGAAGCACTATTAACTCTGAAAAAGATAACTAGATCTATGGAAATATTTGTAATTTAGATACGGTATGTTCTTTTAGAGATTTCCCTTAAATATGAACTGCTAAACACGTGTTAAGCATCACCTCATGAATCTTGATAGAAACAATCATGTAATTATTTTTAGGTTAAGTGATCAAAAGCTGCACACACACACACACACACAGAGGAGCACAGAGAGACAATGGCGGGGGGAAGCCTGAATAATGCCCTGCTACTCCCAATCCCATCACAGGAGCCATCAGCCCACCTGCACAAGCCCAGAGGGGCACAGAGACACAAAGGCAGGCAGGAACCCAAATTAACGGACCCAGAGGAAGGGACACATTTGTCCAGGCCCCTCTCTGGGCTGTCCCGGGGGAGCCTCAGCCCCAGTGTCCAGATGTGACACCCATCGCCATAGGTCATCAGGAACAGCTCTCCAGATCACCTTGGACTAAGGGAGGTCACTGCCCAGAGGCATGGCACACATGATGGATGCAGGGCAATGCAAGACTTATTATGGGATGTTTAGGGCAGGAAGCAAAGGTAGGGAAAGGGAGAGACCATGGTGGTTTGGGGAGGGACAAAAAAATAGAGGGAAAATAGAGGGGTAAGGGGATAAAAGGAGTCATAGAATCATAGAATCATTAAGGTTGGAAAACTTTAAGATCATCGAGTCCAGCCATCAACCCAACACCCATGCCCACTAAGCCATGTCCCAAAGCGCCACATCCACACGTTTTTTGAACATCTCCAGTGATGGTGACTCCACCACTTCCCTGGCCAGCCTGTTCCAACGCTTGACTACCCTTTCGGTGAAAAAATTTTTCCTAATGTCCAATCTAAACCTCCCCTGGCACAACTGCAGGCCATTTCCTCTCGTCCTATCGTTAGTTATCTGGGAGAAGAGACCAACACCCGCCTCTCTATAGCCTCCTTTCAGGTAGTTGTAGAGAGCAATAAAGTCTCCCCTCAGCCTCCTCTTCTCCAGGCTAAACAACCCCAGCTCCCTCAGCCACTCCTCATAAGACCTGTTCTCCAGACCCTTCACCAGC
>JASVER010000129.1:1434729-1555296 GCA_030449065.1 Oceanodroma leucorhoa | reverse complement strand
GGATCCTCCTTCCGGCCCTTCTTGTAGATGGGCGTCACGTTGGCAAGCCTCCAGTCATCTGGGACCTCCCCCATATACATGCACACGTGTTGTGTACATGTGTACAAATGCAGCGCACTTTTGCCAAATACAGATCATATCAGATTAACTGGTTTCCCTTGACAAAACACATGAATTTTCCAGACAGAAAACACACACACGGCAGATCTTATATTTTAAACTTCATAAAAAACTCCACACAGTAGAAAACCACTGGTTACTCCAGAAAAGACAGGGAAAAGTATAAGTGCCATCTGTGGAAGAAGATATACAACACAAGCCAGAAGGCTCACGTTGCTGGCAGGAGTCTGGGACAGTCTTGAAGAATCAGTACGTCAAAGGCAGCCATACCAGAGGGGTTTTTGTTCATTGGGGGGTAGCTGCTGAAAGTGCTCTGAGGGTTGAAACACTTTATGATCCAACCACTAGGACCCCAATATCAGGCTTGTGAATAGCCAAAAAGAGGAAGGCCTGCCACATGCTAACAAAATTATCTACCTAACTTTGAAGAGTGTTCGTAAAATTTAATCTATATCATCATTTTCAAAGAATAGGCACGGTCCCACTGCAGCCTGCAGAATCAGGCCCCAAAAGAAGGCGTCTGGGCCACTGACCCCTCTGCGCGGGAACACAGAGGTTCTAGTAGCAAGAAAGTTAGAGATTCAAATGGGCAGGAAGATTTGCCTGATTGCTAAGTTAAAAATCAATGGCTATGGCCTATTCAGGAAAAAACAAACAAACCAACCAACAGTGGGTTGGAAAAGGGAAGGTGGCTTTATTAAAAAAAAAAAAAAAAATCACCAAATTACCAATTTCTTAGTCACTACAGTTCTTGAAACAAATTATACCAAAAGCTCATGAATCAGAAGCCGAGCAGAAACCATAATCTGGATGTACACTAACACTAGTTAGTGCATATACACCAGCAGATCATATAAGATGTGATAGCTATCCATAGCACATAGGATAAAATTCATATTGTAATAGGAGACCTCAGCCTAGCTGATGGTAAATGCACAAGATCTTGTGGATGTAGCCTTGGAATTTCCCAATTCAAATGTTCTTGAAAATAACAAAACTTTCATTTAGCATTTGTTCTTGTCCACCAGGACAGAACATTATCTAAGGATTTATACCAGGCTACCAGAAAGGAACTGATCACACAAGCAAAGACCAAACACTACCTACATGAAAGTTGTTACAAATTGTTTCTTTTTGCTATATGCATTCTTGAACAGAGTCCAAAGAAAAAAATATAAAATAATATATATATATATATACACATGCATGCTGCCCAGTTACAATTTTGTGCCTCTGAAAGGGACCCCTTTTACAGTGCTGCAAGGAGCTGCCAAAAAATCCAAAAAGGTAAGGAACACTAGTTTAAAGAAAAAAAAAAAACCAAAACATGAATGACAGTTTGTAGTGATTTAGCCAAGGTTTGCAAAACRTTTAGCCACAGCTAACGAAAAAAGATACAAGAGTAACAAAATTGCTTGATGAGAGAGGAAAACAACAATACTTTTTTAAAAGACTAAAATAAAAAAATCACAATCCTCATATATAACATAGGGAAAAAGAAAAATGGAAGCTTATAGGATGTTTAATGATTTTGGTGAGCTTTTTTTTAACAAATTAAGAACAAAATGACCTCTAATGATAGTATCAACCCATTATGAGATCAGAATGGTTGAGCAGTTGATAATAGAGCAGGAAAAACACAAGTATTTGATTAGAATCTGTTCTGGTTTGGGGAGAAACAGGTTATGTGTTTATAGAAAGGGATGGCAGTGAAATACTTTCCATTCCAGCAATAATTGAAAGGGATGTTAAGTCGCGAAAGTCTTCTGAGCCAAATGCCCTAACACCATAATTAGAGTCATGTTCTCTTGCAGCAGTCCTAACCACCAGGCTCCCAGGGGCAGACAGAACAACATCCTCTGCTTGGCAGTACGATGCTCACTTGGAAAGAGGGGGCAGTGTCCCAGATTCCAAACCGTGTGCCTTGTAAGAGTTAGGATTAAAATTTTCAACAGAAAAAAACCCTAAACATACATACACAGTTACTTTTTCATAAACTGAGACTGGAACATAGGACTCTTTTTCCTCGTCCCTGTCACAGATCCCATAGCTGTGCATTAAACTCCCCACAGAACTGCAAGGAGAGACTAACTGGGTATTTTACTGTAGAGTCTGTGTCTCCATGCTGAGCCCTGCAGCACACTAACCCCTTTGTAGACCTAGCCCCCTGTTAGCATTTGGCACTGCTGCAGCTGCTCCTGGCATGTTCGTCTAAGGCTAATGCCAACATTGCAAGAAAGATGTTGACGAAGCACAAGTAAGAACTCAAAGAACTGTGAAAGTGATGAAAGGCTTAGCTAATGCAAAAGCAGGCACCTCATTTATTTTACTGACAAAAAGGTTATGAGGCAAATTCATGATAGTCTAGAAGTACTCTCATGGGAGAAACAGAAATTGGATACTATTGGGTCTGCCAGTCTACTGGCCAAAAAAATGAGATCCAGAAGCTGGATGACAAGGCTAGACAAATTCCTACTAGGAAAGAGGAACAAAATTTTAACACTGATGGTCAACAACCACGGAAAAAATATGAAGGCTTCTGGAAGATCATCTCCATTACTGCCAGTTGTTAAACCAAGGTGGATTTCCTTCCCCCAAAACACATGCATAGGTTAAAAAGAAAGTAGTTCATGTAACCAGCAGAGAGTGTGTTGAAGGATTCTTTATCCCAGCAGGAGGTTTTTACCTCAGTATCTCTGACTGCAACCAACATTGGATAATCAAGAGCATGCTAAGCCTTTCAGCTTTACTGAAGCCAATTTTGGGTGTAAAACTTTACAGAGGACAACAAAAGGAATGACAAAACCAGTAAGATAGGCTCTGCCAAATCTCAAGATAAGCAAATGCTTCTGATCATCAATTTTTCTCTACTGATACACTGAAGGTATGATTAACTTCCAAACTACTATGGGATACCAACCAGAGCCACTGGAAGATGCTGAAAAATTGGAGAGGGTCCAGCAGAGGGGTACCAAAAGCATTATAAGGCAGGAGAACTTAACATAAGAAGAAAGATTGAAAGAATGGGGTTTGTTCAGCCAAGAGAACAGAAAGTTCAGAGAAGATTTAATCAAAATCTTCCATTACATAGGAAGTAGTTATAAAGGAGATGCAGGCACTCTCTACAGAAGGATACTTGCTATATATATACAAGATATATATGCTATAATATCTGATGTTTACCTACAGGTAGATTTGTTATTCCACTGTCTTTCTGCTTCTTAAGTGCATACTACTGGTTCCCTATCTGTCCTCTAGAAAAAAAATCCATGCCAGAAGGAAAATACACTGTTCATTGCTAACATTGTCACGTATTTTTTTTCTGTTTTGTTGAAACAAATCCGTAGCCCTGAAATCAAAATAATCTATTTTTGTCAAAGCTAAGTGTAGCTCTGCAAGMCAGATTTACTCTACTTAGCCCTGAATGTGTTTCTATAAGCTTTCGAATTTCAGTCTACTGGTAATCCCTCATCTCTGGGCTTTAGTGACCGAACTCTACAAAGCAGCTTCAGTCCAGGCCTCACAAATATATATATTTTAGGTTTTTTCAAAAAAAACCCCCATTCAATAGCATGGTCCTTTTAAACAATTATACCTCATCTCTTTGTTGTTGTTGTTGTTAATTACAAACACTTATCCTATACCAACTTGACGTACATCAATGACAAATGTTACTTCTCTTTTTAGAGTAATCAGTATCTCTAATCTAATCCTTTATTTGTGGTCTCGATTTTCAAAAGAAAGAACACAAAACAAACATTTTTTTGATTGCACTCCAAAGTATAAACAATAGCAATCAAAGTGTACAGAGGGCAAATGAACTGTGATAGTGACATTTAGTCCCTTCCACATATTTGTAAGAATGCAATGCATTCAGTACTTTCAGTAACTGCCAAACTATTCAGAACATTTAATACATTTTACAACGAGAGAATAGAAAATTAATAACATCCTGGAAATTAAATACTCTTAACAAATTTACAAATTGCTCAAAGATTTCTACTCTTTCTGAATGAAACAGGAAGTTACAGAAGAGATGAAAGATACTAACTGTACATCACAGCCCATGATTTATTTATTCTGATTCTAGAGACATGACGTGTCTAAAAATATAACATCTTCTGATGTTATATGTAACATCTTCTGAACGTACTGTTTTAGATATACCAAATTTTAATGGTCTAGAAAGATAGGCAGGAAAAATAAATAAATTCTGCAAACAGCAACTTTAACCCAAAACACTTTTAGGGAAGGAGTGGAAAACAATACTGTTTTAGCAGCATATCTATGCCCAGAATAAAAGCCATAGGTTGACATAAAACCAAGAATAACATTCTCCCTGATTTATTCCACTACAATTATCAATAACTGTATTACTGAATTATTAAAATACTACATTGACTGCAGATGACCACAGTCCTTGCTTAACATGAAGCACAACTTGGCAACCTCTGCAAAAACCACACAACTAACCCAATTCAGCAAGAGAAAAGCAAACCCACTTATCTCACCATTTAAAATTTCTACAGAGAACTACATCTTAGAACATATTTTGTTTATGGGACTTCAATTTCAATATTCCATATAACACAGATCTGCTTTCATATCTGGAAATAAAATGTATTTTCCTGAACAACTTACAAAGCACAACTTTTGTAAAATCACTGCAATTTTGAAGTTATCCTTTGAGGTAAAATGTTTTTTGAAATAAGGCTCAAGTAACTTAAAAGGTAAGTAGAAACTATTTGCTTCATTCTTCATGCTATTCACAGTAAATAGCATGATGTCTACCTTTCTTGTTCTACTGGTATGTTTATAAAATAAACTTACTTTTAAGCTTCACTGTCATTCTGATGCAAAAGTTAAAATAATTCTGTTTCCCTAAAATGGCATAACTATATTAAAAAAAAAAAACGTGTATTTGCTTTTTAAAATGAAATCTAAATTTTTCCTTAAAAATACAGATTTCTATCAATGACAGCTGGGATCATCACAGTACTACAAAAAAACCTGTAGTATTTCACCATTTAAAAGATCTTCTGCAAAACAGTAAGGAAAAACAACTCCTAATATTTGGATTTTTAAAAATTAGTGATCTGCAGTATGTCATGTAGTAAAGTATCAGAGTTGAGTTACAAGCCAAGACCCAACTGCAAACACAGATGGGTTCCCTACATGTCATGGAGTCTGGAGCCAGCCAGTCCCCTTCAGTCAGGGGCCCAACCAGGAGGAGGCTGTAAAATTCCTATAAATGGCTGAGAATTACAGAAGGATGAGAAGCCCTACAGCAGACTTGGAGAGGGCAATGTCTTCACAGCAGATCTTTAACCCAGCAGACCTCAGGGTATTCAAAGGAACAATGCTTTTTTGAGTCAAAGGTAACACTGATACCTGGAAAAAATCCTTGGTCTTGGAAGTTAGGCTTTAATGAGGTGAGGAGCGGAGCAATGTGGTTTACATACCAGAGTGGTAATTCATCTACCACAATACGGCTGCATCACATAATTTTTCGAGTAATGTTAGTTTTTACATTGGTAAGCGCTACGTGGCTGTACATTCTACCACTTAAGCGTGTGATTCAGCAAGACATAACATTACTGACACCCTCATTATTAGAAAGTGAATACCTATGAATTAAGTCTGTAGCAACTCAGAAATGAGGAGAGAAATAAGTTTATACTCCCAAGCACCCACTGAGGCACTCCTGGCTCATTTACCAGGCTATTCAGTGCACAATTAATCATTAATTCCACAAAGCACCTACCTGCCAAACCAAGTGTTCCTTTACAACAGCTGTACCTGATAGACAGACGCTCAGCACAATCGTATGAGATGCAGAGGTCAAGACGCTGGCAACTATAGCGTCCCTCATGTTGAAGGGCAGCATGGTATACACCACAAAAATAATGAACAAGAAAAATGATACCTGTGCAAGACAGCAAGACAAAAAAAGAAGCATGTCAAATTCACTTTGGAATAACATTAAAAAAGTAGCATTTAATTTTGAACTGTCTTCAGCATAAAGTTACACATCAGTTTTTTACAGGCAAGTTACTGCTAACCACTGCAGAAAATCAATTTAGGAAGAATTCATTTTAAGAAGTGTTGGAAAATTTACATTATATTTGATTTAAGAAGTGCAGTTTCAAGATAGTACATCATGGTTTGAGAACTACGCAATACTCCAAACTTTTCAAACTGGACTTCCAATTTATCTTTTCAAATTTTAATTTTATTAACACTCTGTTTACAGTTAGAGTGTAGTTCTCCTGGGATTGGTGGTTTCTGACTGTGAAATGCATTACAAAACAATTTGCCAAACCCCTCCACAGGGCCTAAATTTCAATGCAGAGAGATTTCATTCATCCTGATGCACTAAAAATTCACAATTGAATATAATGAAATTATGCAAAAAAGCCCAAGTTCAGCCAAGCATTTTGGTTTAATAAGGTTATACTACATTTGTATCTACATGACGTATGTCAAATTCCATTAAAACACTAAATTTCAAGCTAATACATTTATTTGGACATGAAAAACAACTTCAGACAATCACAGTCCATAAGCAGAATTTACTGTTAGCTTCTTTTAAAGGGTACTAGCATCCACACTAACTTTATGGAACAAACTCTCCAAATGCACAACCCAACCTGTAACAGCAAAAGGGATTCCTTCGCTATACATCATACAAAATATTATATATTTGATGGTATGTATATGTTCCAAACTCGACCACATATTTGAGAAAATGTAACTATATTTGGGACACAGATTTTGTACACATAACTAAGTAGGCGATTCTGAAAAGGTGCCAGCTTGCATATAATTATATCCCTACGTAAGCCTTTCCATCAGTTTTAGTTGACTTACAAGCCTATTCACCATCTAACAGTGGTATACACACAGCATTTAACTCAGAAAGCTCCCAAGCAGGTATGAGCAATAATAATTTGCTGCTCACATCTCTTATTGTCAGCTTGTTTTCTTCACATCTGCATGTGATGATTCTACAGTCAAAACTGAACCCTAATGTATGTGTATCTAAGAGACAGTGGAGGTGTTCTTCTCCATCATGGAGACAGAATTGGATGAAGAAGTTCACTTCTGTTCTCCACTCATCTTTCTCCAATTTCTCCATTAAGATTAATCCAACTCCATCCTGATCACTCATACTGCTTTTGATGCTGCCCAACCGTCCCGTATGCTCAAGAGTAAAAAAATTCAATGGCATGAAATGAAATGGAACTGCAAAGGACATGACGGATAATGAGAAAATAAAGTAACAAAAAGGCAAAAGGAAAACTTTGCTTCTCTACTCTTCCAATCTACCAGCTGATAGCACAATGAAATAGAATTGTTTGATATCTGTTTAGTTTCAGTCCCCCCTAAAAGTTTTAACTGTGATCAGATATTAGTAAAACCAACAGCAAAGAAAAGGGTGTACAAACTTGGTCTAGATAAGAGAAGAGTTATCTAAGTATGATGTTTTCAAATTGTCCTGGCTAGGTAAAAATCAACTGTGACACTGAGAGAACTAACTAATAATGTCAAAACCTGGGAAAGATGTAGAAAGTTCAGGCAGGCTAGAAAAGGGAAACACAGCATGTGTCTTGGAAAGGCTGGGAAAAAAGCTAAGGAATTAAGAACTGGTCAGCTTAGCTTCAATTCCTGGAGCAATAACAGACCAAATAATAAAACAATTCATAATCAAGAGTTCTGAAAGTTAAGAAAAACGTAAGTAACAGCCAATGTGATTTTGCTGAGAACAAATCATGTTAAAGCAATCTCATCTTCTTCTGTCATGGTAACAGGCATCAGGGTACGGGGAAAACCTGAATAATGAGTTAGGCAGCAACAAGGGATATGAAAGATGATCTAATGTAGGCATAAGATGAATGAAAGCCAGAGGTAAAATACCTTACCAGCATGTAAGACCAGCTGCCTAAGACATATTTCCAGTTAAAAAATGGTTTGAAGAAGAATCTTGGTCCCTAGTCCCGGAAGAAGGATTTCAAATGCCTCCAATCCCAGTGACTTTTCATGAAAACAAGGTTTTGCTGTTTCCAAGTTTAGCTTTCTAATTGACTGGGGGAAGATGGCATTTACGTATTTGTGAGAATTTTATGATTAGCAAATAAAACATTATCCTTCTCTAACTATCTTGTCTCCAAAAAATAGAACTTGCATATTTTCTGTGCTTGAATATGGTTTAACTTTATAGCCAGACTAAATGATCCACCCCACTTATGAGGTACATGCTAGGTACTTCCTAAAATACAATATGATGCTGGTGCTTTTCAACTTTGACATAAAACAGACTACTAAGCACATAAAAAAGATTTTGGTATATTGCAATGCTTCCAGTGGTATCAGCTGTATCAGCTCCAAATTTGTTATACTGCTGTAAACAAGTATCCTTTCATTAAGTTACCCCACTACTTTCCTTGGTCAAAATAAATGGATAATTTTAACCTTCCACAACTACAAACAGAAAGAATTTTTAGAAGTTTCAACCCCTCTTGACACTACATTTTCAGACCTCAAATTCTCCGTTACTCAACATCAAACAGGCTGAGTTGGACTGGAACTGTGTTAAAGAATATTTGATAACAAATTGACCTGTCAGTTCTTATATTTGCATCTCAAAATTTGGGTCTGAGAATGCTGTTGCAAAGCAGGAGAGGTATCAGTAATGCTGAAACTCTCATCTGAAATGTACGTAGGAATGGCTCCTGTCAATAGTTCTTGATTCTTGGCCACACTCCTTTTCTCTTATTTCCAGTAATGGTCTAATGACCCAAGGAGTTGAGAGCTCCATTTATCACAGAGGTTCCTTTTTTATTTCACCATGGCTCAAGAATATTCTCCCCAAGTACTCCGAAATAAAATGCTTCTACCCTTCATCTTGATAGCAGATAGACATAGTATGTAAGGCTTGGGACCTTTCAACATATTTCAAAATGTCACCGCATTTAACTTTGATACTGTAGAAGTCGATACTCAAAGGCTTCTGAGTAGGGTGGTTCTTCAGGTAGAAAGAGGAGACAGGCTTTCTGGACTGAGTCACAGTCTGCAGAATGGACAGCAGCCCTTGACCCTTTTCATGATCTTTTTGTAAGAATTAGCAGAATACTGCTGATACAAACATTAAAAAGCAGTGATGCCAATCTCTGAAGGACACCACTATCCCATTGCAAGAGTTGCTAATGCGCAGCACTGCATGTCTGCACTTGGTGTGTGTACCCATCAGCAAACATAGTATTAATTTACAGTGCAGTATTTTTGACATGATTAAAAGCAACCTACTCCACCAAAGTGTGCCATAACTACAAAGCCTGTCGCTGTTTTGAAACTGTGTTGGAAGCAATCTTTGATGTGAGTCATCACTGCGACTGCCTAATTGAAACATGCTTTTTGTCCTGATCCGAACTTACATTGCTTTAGGAATTTGATTCTCAGATACTTTTTCGATGAGTTTGTTATCTGTACCTTGGAGATGAGGAGTATTTGGGCATTGATGGCATGCATCATAGCATTTGCTTTTGGTTAACACTGGTGTAACATCTTACAGAGAAGTATGTGGCTTCCCTGCTTTGATTGAGGGGTATCCAGGACTCTTGCCCATCATTCTTGACTGTCAGAGCTTAGCAAACTCGGAATGTGTTTGCTGCTCTGGGTATCTCTTCTCCCACACTTCAGTAGTGCCACATTTTCATCTACTATGTAAGCAGTTCTTTTCCACAGCGATTTAAAGGATGATGAGCTGCCATAGTGTGGCTGTCTAGATGGGTATGTAACAGACTACTTTTCTGAAGATTTTGTGCAGCTGCTTTCACAAGGGCAGCAAAATAGCTGTAGTGATGCCATTAGAGAGACTTGGATACCAAATGGTATGACAGCATGGTGTGGGATATCACTGATGATCACAACCAGTCACAAACACTCATTCTTGTCACTGAACACAACATAACACTATAGGTAAGCATCTTTATGCATCTTGCAAAATGGAAAGATTTTGGCTGTACAGGATACAGAAGTAGTTCCTTCTTTAAATCAAGCCCATTCTGAATATTTTTAATGATGGCATTTTTGTCCCCGCACCTCCACATGTATGTTGGCCACTTCAGCCTCTGACCTATACTGATGACTATTATCTAGGAGAACTGGTATGAAGTTGATAATACTTGGTGGTTCACAGACATTGCTAGTGGAAAGTTCACTGGTTTGGACTGTGATGGCACAAACTGCAGTGGACCCAACCCGTGGACCTAGCCTGTTCCCAGAAACCTTGTCTCCCTGGTGTCGCCAGTTTCTACTCTGAGTGGCATCACCTTAATTCTGAAAGGTATCTGGAGTAGAAAATTTAACATGTTTTACACATTAAAATTGTCTTTCCCAGCTTACAGGGTACCACAGGGGATGTTGCTTTTGACACTGAAAACAACTGTACAAAAAGATACTAATCATTCATTTTATACAAATCATGTTCCCACAACGACTCACAATTTCCCAGCTAGACAGCCTTTTTAAGGTTGTGTTAAATGGTTAATCATGACTGGCTTGCCATATGTAAAATTCATTCAACTTAATGTTACTCTGACCAGAATTTCCCCTTGAGGAGTACGACATCTTGGCACTGAAGCAGGCATGCAAACCTAAATGTGCTGTTTCAGTATGAGTTAGGGGAAAGCACTGCTTTGGACACAGACAGTAGTAATGAGGCTACAGCTAATAAAATATCTGTAGTTCTTTGGGACAACTTCTTACACACCAGTGTAATGACAGCAAAATGCTTAGGAAAATAGTGCTAGCTTTTCACTGTGTAACCAGAAAAGACCCTGTTCCCATAATTAAACTGTTAGACTACGAATATTCACACTAAGTGGGCCAGCCCACTACAGGATCACTTTTAGAGATTTTTCAAGATCAGCTTCCTCCTTACTGTGTAAAGGGAGTAAAAATTAATCAGGTAATCACATAATTTTCCCTTGGAAAAACACTTGGATTACAGCTACTGATTTTAAATGTTGTCTGTATACATAATCGCACAAAAGAAGACACCCTAGTTTTTCTAAATAAGTAACTAGGTTTCATAACGTAACTGGCAGGACCTACTAATCTTATAAAATAGTTACAAATACTATATTCATGATTTAATAAAATGTATGTATTAAGGTGTCAGAAGGGTATTTATACAAGCTATAAACTGTATGTTAAAACTTTGTGTAATCAGAGTAAAGGTTGCAAATACATAAAGGTCTTTCTTTGCCATTCTACTTCTTCTGAATTCCAGACCTCAAATCTTCAGACTCAGACTTCTAAAAGCTGGGCAATATTCAAAGAACAAAACAAGTTACCCATATAAAACAAAAAATTCATTGAATCCTAAAATCAACTTCTGTTGTGAGTCACCTATAAAAAGCTTAAATTATGAAAGCATTGGATAAGGTGAAGGAAGGTGGAACTGTTGTTTACCAAACTCTGCAACACTAGAACAAAAGGGCACTCAAGGAAATTAGTAGAAGATTTAAAACAGATGAAAAGAAAGTAAATCTTTATCTAGCAGATAGTGACCTTCTCGAACTTGCTGCCGCAGGAGATCATAATGTACCAGCAGGTTCAAAAAGAGATTAAACAAATTCATGGACACTTTGTCCATAAACCAATAATAAAAAGATAGGGCAGGGATGTACCCTCTGACATCGCTAACACAACTGTGGAGGCTGGCAAGGTATGAAGGGAACAGACCACAAAAAGTGATCAAGCTTGTGTGCTGCCTTTTAACAGAAGCTTCTCTTGACATTCTTGGAGACAGAATACTGCTAGATGGACCGTGGTCTGACCCTGCAGGAAGTTTCTTGTGTTCTTATGCTGAGTCAAAACCTATTTCGAAGAGAAGAGAGAAGAGAGAGGAGAGGAGAGGGAGAGGGAGAGGGAGAGGAGGAGAAAGCAGGAGCAGTTATGACACAGTATCCTCCCTGACTTTAAAATAAAGCAAGGTAATTCAGAACAAGAACTGGAAGTCCAAGCAAACTATGAACAGAAAGCACTGTAGAACCATCTACTAGTTGGAAGGGAATTGTGAGAGGAAAGTTCAATTTTCAGCAACAACAGGATAAAATATTGCCATGGTTTAACCCCAGCCAGCAACTAAGCCCCGCACAGCCGCACGCTCACTTCCCCCTGGTGGGATGGGGGAGAGAACGGGAAGAGTAGAAGTGAGAAAACTCGTGGGTTGAGATAAGGACAGTTTAATAGGGAAAGCAAAAGCCGCACACACAAGCAAAGCAAAACAAGGAATTCATTCACTACTTCCCATCGGCAGGCAGGTGTTCAGCCATCTCCAGGAAAGCAGGGCTCCATCATGCATAACGGTTACTTAGGAAGACAAATGCTATAACTCCGAACATCCCCCCCCTTCCTTTTTCTTCCCCCACCTTTACATGCTGATCATGACGTCATAGAATCATAGAATCATTAAGGTTGGAAAAGACCTCTAAGATCATCAAATCCAACCATCAACCCAACACCACCATACCCACTAAACCATGTGCTGAACTGCCACATCTACACGTTTTTTGAATGCCTCCAGGGATGGTGACTCCACCACTTCCCTGGCCAGCCTGTTCCAACGCTTGACTACCCTTTCGGTGAAGAAATTTTTCCTAATGTCCAATCTAAACCTCCCCTGGTGCAACTTGAGGACATTTCCTGTTGTCCTATCGTTAGTTATTTGGGAGAAGAGACCAACACCCACATCTCTATAGCCTCCTTTCAGGTAGTTGTAGAGAGCGATAAGGTCTCCCCTCAGCCTCCTTTTCTCCAGGCTAAACAACCTCAGTTCCTTCAGCCACTCCACATAAGACTTGTGCTCCAGACCCTTCACCAGCCTTGTCGCCCTTCTCTGGACACGCTCCAGCACCTCAATGTCCTTCTTGTAGTGAGGGGCCCAAAACTGAACACAGTATTCGAGGTGCGGCCTCACCAGTGCCGAGTACAGGGGCACAATCACCTCCCTACTCCTCCTGGCCACACTGTTTCTGACACAGGCCAGGATGCCGTTGGCCTTCTTGGCCACCTGGGCACACTGCCGGCTCATGTTCAGCCGGCTGTCGACCAGCACCTCCAGGTCCTTTTCTGCCGGGCAGCTTTCCAGCCACTCTTCCCCAAGCCTGTGGTGTTGCCTGGGGTTGTTGTGATCCAAGTGCAGGACCTGGCACTTGGCCTTGATAAACCTCATACAGCTGGCCTCGGCCCATCAATCCAGGCTGTCCAGATCCCTCTGCAGAGCCTTCCTATCCTCAGGCAGATCAACACTCCCACCCAACTTGGTGTCGTTTGCAAACTTACTGAGGGAGCATTCAACCCCCTTGTCCAGATCGTTGATAAAGGTATTAAACAAGACCAGCCCCAAAACTGAGCCCTGGGGAACACCGCTCGTGACCGGCCACCAACTGGATTTGACTCCGTTCACCACAAATCTCTGGGCTCGGCCATCCAGCCAGTTTTTTACCCAGCGAAGAGTACACCCGTCCAAGCCATGAGGCACCAGCTTCTCTAGGAGAATGCTGTGGGAGACAGTGTCAAAGGCTTTGCTRAAGTMCAGGKARACCACAYCCACAGCCTTCCCCTCATCCACTAGGTGGGTCACCTGGTCATAGAAGGAGATCAGGTTGGTCAAGCAGGACCTGCCCTTCATGAACCTGTGCTGGCTGGGCCTGATCCCCTGGTTGTCCTGCACCTGCCTTGTGAGCAGTCATATCGTGTGGAATATCCCTTTGGTCAGTTGGGGTTGGCTGTCCCAGCTGTGTCCCCTCTCAACTTCTTGTGTGAGAAGCAGAAAAGTCCTTGGCTCTGTGTAAGCACTTCTCAGCAGTAACTAGAACATCCCTGTATTATCAACACTGTTTCCAGCACAAATCCAAAACATAGCCCCATACTAGCTACTATGAAGAAAATTAACTCTACCCCAGCCAAAACCAGCACAAATATACAAGGAGCTAAGTTTTAATTTATATAAAACCAATGTTTCTCAAGTGTCATGTATATCATATACCTCAAGAATATAATCAAAAAGGAAGAATTTGCTTGTGATTTACTCCACAAAATTATGTCCACAATAAATTATTACTTCACTCATTTTACCAAACATAAACTTTTATTTTCCAATGATTATCATGGAGGTAGTAAACAACCCTGTAAACCATGTCTTCTTCTTGATCATGAAGAACTCTCAAACTAATAGTCCCTTTCTTTTGTGTAGAAGTCTGGGTTTAAATGTCATCAGGAAACAAACTTTCATTACAACCTCTGCCAAAAGATTAACCATAACCATTAGCAAAATAGGGTAGAATAAAAGCAAGTTGACTGCAGGAAAACAGATATTGATATTTTAAAATAACTGTGCAATAAGGGAGCTTCAAATATGCTTCTAAAGTCACAGATTAATATGACAATAAGATGAAAAACTCCAGAAAAGGAAGGAAAATTCATATTTGAAATAATCAAGATATAATCTGATTGCGTACTGTCTACCATGTGATTGCTTTCTGTGTCAAAGAATCTTTTCTTTCACAGAATGGGATCAGTAAGAGGAATATGGGATCTGGAAGCAGTAACTCAAGGACCATCAGCAGTGACCCAATAATCCATAACAGTTTTTGGTCCTTTCCGCTACAGAAATAGGGAACTGGGCTACCATCATCTCTACCAGCTTTGAGATTATTCCTGAACACACTCAGAAAAGAAAGAATGTGGTTCACTCTGTAACGCTTGTTTGTACTATCATGCTCTTCCTCACTTAATTCTCCTCTTTCTGCTGTTATCTTGTAGGCCTTGTTTCAACCACAGTATAGTCTAATTAGTCAAGAGGACAGATTTGTTCTGTTACGATGCTGATAGGTCCCTGCAAGCAAAAAGGCAGTTTCATAAAGCACTATATAGCCCAACAATTGCATGTGTTTGCAGTGATTTGAGCCTCTAACCGGATCAGATGACAATAAGCTATGCCTTTGGTTTTTTCAGTGATGAGACAACTGAAAAGCACCAGCGTTAGAGAATACATCTTTCATCCTTGTTATTCCTCCCTATTGTGTTTTGCCCATAAATATTAAGATCAGAAACCTACAAAAGCAGTAATAATTCCTGATCATTGCAGCTAGCATTTTCTCTAAAAGGGACAGTTGATACCCTCTTTAATGCTACCTTAATAATTTTTCTTAAAATGTTTTTTTATCATCTATGGCCAGTGGGAAAGGGATTAGAGTATGTTGTTAAAACCAAAGCCTTGTCTTCCCATGCCACAGTAAAAGTAAAATCAGACATATTTAACTCTGGCTAAGCCGATGCTGCATCCTCTTCAGAACAATACTACATAGCAGCACACAATTCTAAAGTAAACTGCAATTAAATTAATGTATTTTACAAGTGGAAAAGCAAAAGAGATCCAAATGATTATACAGCATATGTAAACAGGCTGAAGTCCAAAGCAATAAAAAATAATTTCACTCAGACTATTACGGAGCTAATTTTACAACACTCCAGCACTTGTGCCTCAAATTTAAAAGGAGTCTAATGAGAATATATAGGGAAAACATTTTCAAAGTTGCCTTAAAAGTAAAGAAATATACACAACTGGGAAAAAGCATAAATTGCATAAAAACCTAACCTGGCTAGAAAGGATGTGAAAGTCCATGTTAAAATATGCGCACTTGCACATACATGGAAAATATGAGTAATGACTGCAATTAGTTTAAATCAGAATTATAATAAGCTAGTAAGGGCAGAAGATGAATACACTACTTTTCAGGGGATCCAAGGAGGTTTTTCTGCATGTTAGGCATGAAAGAAATCTAACAGTGAATTTGATCAACTATTATAAGAGAATGTAAAACTGTTAATTATAATAAAGGAAAAGCAGAACCATCAAATAAAAATGTCTGTTCTCTATTAAGGAAAAAGCTAAATGATATATTTACATTACGCTAAAGAATAATTGTGGTACTGTCTTCTGTTCCAAAATATTAGCTCACGAGTATATAAAGCCATAGACACTAATGTTGAGACATTTTTTAACAGCAGGTCAATAAACTATGCTCAAGCATCTTATAAGAGCTCTGGATTATGTATGTTGACTTTCAGTACCTCCCAAATACCAGGATAGTTCCAGAGAACTGGAGGCAAATTGGATTGGTAAATGGTAAAAATAGGAAATGAAAAATAGCAAATAAACTGTCAATTTTTACACTGAAGGGACTGTGTTGGAGGACTCAGAGGATTTATTCAGTGTCTTCCTAAATGTTTTGTAAAAAGGAGCAGAATAGTGATGTGACAATGTTTGATGAGTTTTTAATATTATTCAGGGTATTCAAAAGCAACAACACATGGGAAAAGTTGCAGAAGTGCCTCACGCTAAGTGACTGGGCTATAAAATAGCAGATGAAATCCAACACTGATAAATGCAAAATAGCAGGCATGGGGAAAACAACTTTAACTGAACATTTACAAAAGCAAGCCTCACCTTAGTCACTACAATCTCAGAAAAAGATACAGGAGTCACTGTGAGCAGATTTTTGAAAAAATGAATGGTAGCAGTCATTGAAAAGGTAAATTAAAAGGGCAGCAATTGTAGGAATCCATGGTGTGCATATTTCTTGAATAGCTCATGCAATTCTTTTCTCGCTATCTTAAAAAAAGAAAAACAAACCAAAAAAAACCATTGATAACATCCCCCTGAGCCTTCTCTTCTCCAGGCTGAACAGCCCCAGCTCTCTCAGCTCTTCCTCAAATGAAAGGTGTTCCAGTCCCTCAGTCATCTTTGTGGCTCTTCACTGGACTCACTCCAGTAAGTCCATAATTCTCTTGTACTGAGAAGCCCAGGACTGGACCCAGCACTCCAGATGTGGTGTCACCAGTGCTGAGTAGTGGGGAAGAATCACCTCCCTCGACCTGCTGGCAAGGCTCTTCCTAATGTAGCCCAGGGCATGTTTGCATGACCAGGTCCAGCAAAGTACCACCCAAAACCCTGAGGAAGTCTAAGCCCTGACACGATGTATGCCTCTGACATACTGACCCACGTGAACTTTGCAACCATCAGAGTAGCCTTAACAACACATCGACAAGCCCTGGAAATCTTCTGTGTTTGTGGCTATCAGAGAACCTACCAAGAGCAATGCTTGAAAGTGAAGAAGGGAAAAGGAGGGGTCATTGGCGAGAAGCAAAAATGTGGTGCAGCTCAGCAGAGTAACTGCAGCTCTGGGTGCTGAGGTGCACAAGATGTTTCAGAAAGCAAAAAGTACCCCGGATACGGTATCCAGTAACCCAGCCACTTCCCATGGAAGGAGGGCATGCCTCTTCCTAACCTTATCTACTACCAAGCAGGGGCATGCAGATGATAACTCTGAGAAGAGTAGTCACTCTCCCTAGAGAGCAGGAGGCTTCCTTTTCTTGGGACATGCAAGGTTCAGCAAAGGACACCACCTCTGGTGAGCTGACATTTGCTGTGACAGGTACCAGAATGAGGGGAAAATAACCAGAAGGGGGATAAAGGGTCATGGTTGGGGTATATCAGGTAGAAAAAAATCAGAATAGTGAGGAGCTTAAACAAAGGAAACTTGGATTTCCTTTGCACAGATCAATAGTGCACAGATCAATAGTGTCATTTAACAGCTCAAGACAGAATCTGCTGCAAAGGAAAGACATGGTAAATCAAAATGACTGAGCAGCATGACTCCACGTACAGAAACCTGATAACCTGAATGGCTGGTTTTTTGCAAATTATGTTTTTCCCTAAGCATGTATTTTTGGGCAAACCAGAGAAGAAACACAAGAAATTGCCAAGGAAAGGAGTCTCTCAATGACTGCCATGACTTACTGTGACTGTGTACAGAGTGGTAACAGCATAATGCTAACAGAAATGAAGGAAACAGATTTCTTCTTTAGGACAGTTGCCAAAACAGGACATAAAACCTCCTTGGAAAATTCTATTAATCATAGAAAAAATATGCCTAGAAGTGTATGATGTCAGAAGAGTGGACAAAACTGTGTTAAGATAATCTAAACTTTGGGGGGAAAAACAAGGAAGAAATCATAGCATTGAATTGTCATGAGGCTAAGACAGGTTCTGTAGCACGCACTTACTCAAAAATCTGTTTTATTCTCCTGCAATACCTGCCTTTCCCAAAGGCTTTCAAATCAGCTCCTAATACATTCCCAAAGACTTCAATATAGAGTGAGATTACCACTTTGGTTGTTGCACAGTGCCTTTGTGACCTCAGCCTTTTGTATTGCTCAGAGCTTTCTATTTGCAACCCTGGCTGTTATGCACGTGGGCCTGCACATGCAAAACCCAAACAGTGTTACTGTGGTGGGTTCTCATGGGAAAGGATTGCCACTGGTGTGGGTATCACCTCTTTTTCCCCTTTTCCCTCTCTTCAGTTGTGGTTTTTGGTTTACATTAGGGGACCCAAAAATAAGCATGCAGAGAGCTTAACAGCCAAGCAGCGTGCAGCACCTGCCCCTGACATAGGCACGCTCCAGTCAGCACTAACAGCAGCACATGCAGGAACAATCATTTGGGTGTTTGAGCAGGTCCTGAAGAAAACCACATAGTCACCATGGGAAAAGTATTATAGGGAGAACCATCCACCGCATTAGAGAGGACAAGGATGCTCATCTGGTGCCCTGATACTTCTCCTCGCAGCTGGCCACTGAGGAGAGTTTGTCCCTTCCCTTTTCTCTCTCTCTCCTATTTTGTTTTTGTTTCTTCACCACTAGAGTCAATGCATGCCTTCAGCTACAAACCCTGCCAATAAATCTTTGTGCGTGTGAACTTGTCCCAACATCCTTTACACAACATTGTCTTTCCCCTCAACTTTTGAAAACCACAAAGTGATTTCCAATTTCAGAAAGTGGCCAGGTTTTGATAGCCACTAAGACTACAACCTTTACACGAACCCTGGGGAGCAACAGTGCTAGCAACCTGGATGCTGCTTCCTTGTGAAGAAAGTACTGCTGTTGTGAAAGAGGCAGCCCAGGTTTCCTTTCCCCTTTCACTCCAGACAAACCTTTTGGAAGGGCAAAAGGCATAGGTGTAGATGCAAAGGTTGAACATTAATGTAGGAATGGACACGTGTACCAAACCTAGTAATCATCATCATCATCATCATCATCTCTTTTCCAGTTTTGACATGTAAAAATTGCATGTATTTTACTCATAACACTCCCCCAAACAAAACAGAAAGAGGGAGAAGGTATTCATACATTTATTTTTCACTGCCCCATTTTTCAAACAGCCTTTTTTAGGAACACTAATCCTTACTAGATTCATCCCTACAGATCAAAGCTGTTCATTCTCTTATAGAGATTTAATTTCAATTGCAATTCAAGAAAAAGATGTGGGTAAAATAATTTCATGGTAATTCATAGAAATTCAACCTGTTTTGATAACATAGATAGGCCTTCACTTGAGAAGGTCTGTCAGACGTTTGGCCTTTTTTATATAAAGACTGAAAGAAGAAAGAAGATTAAACTGGAGAGAAGTTACACAGAAA
Source organism: Oceanodroma leucorhoa (assembly GCA_030449065.1). Classification (NCBI taxonomy): domain Eukaryota; kingdom Metazoa; phylum Chordata; class Aves; order Procellariiformes; genus Oceanodroma; species Oceanodroma leucorhoa. Next base: position 1,535,626 of record JASVER010000129.1, on the reverse strand, counting down.
TTATATTAAGGCTTGAATTTAACCTGACAGCCAAGCAGATTCACCATTAGCACAGTCATTCCAAACTTCTCTCATTGCCTGCCTGTGTACTGTTCAAGGTCAAATGCTTTTCTCAGCCCAGGTTTTCCACAATGAGCTTCTTTTCCTCCTAAATCCAAACCTTGTTGTCATCACACAGCTGGGGTTTGTTCTCCAGAGGTTTTTGTGGATTTCTTTTGGAATTGTGAGTATAGCGATATGCAAATCAATCAAAAATGATAATATAGATGATGTCGTTGTTGCTGAGAAATTCTCAGATATATTTCACACACACACACACACATGCTCTCTGTTATGGAAATTAAAAATATAATCCTGGTCATTTCAGTATATAAGTAAATAATTATAAACAGATATTACTTTAATGTAACATCTGTATTTAAAACAATATTATGTAGAATTTAAAGCAATTTTGCAATAGAGAGCAGCAGTGGAGCATATCCTTAGGCCGGGTGATCTTAATAATCCTGATTTTAAATAGAGTCCTTCACATTCTAAATATTGTAATTATTTTTATAAAGTGTTTATTGATTTAATGAATAATGCAGGCCCAGATACTCATGGGCTAGTGATCTGATTTCATATGCAACTCTTAATTGTAGCTATCTTCTAATTACAAAGAGATTCATTATGTAGCTGTAGGATTAGTTAAATGTGGTAGACTGAATTAATCCCAGCAGGATGAATATAGAGAAAAAGTTATTCCAGTCTGTTTTAACAAGCATGGGGTTTCATGTATCGCTGCGTTGCAAATATTAAAATTAGTCAACAACTAATTTACATGTTGTTTTGCAGAAGGTTCCAGCCATCACTTGCTGAAAAGATTGTGTTATTTTGTTTCACACCTTCCTTTTCACACCTTTCACATCACAAAGCTTTTTCTCCTCAAAAGTTTTCAGTGCAACAATTTGTATGGAAGTTTGGGTCACCAAAGGAAATAATAGCATACTGAACATCCCAGAAAACATGTCACACCTTTCCAGGAATCAGAAAAGCATCTTTTTACAGTGAAATGTGTCTAGGTAGTGTATGCCTCACACATCACAGGAGAATTTATCTGAATTAAACAATGAAATGTTTGGCATGTTTCTCCACTTAATAGAATCATAGAATAATTTATGTTGGAAGGGACCTCTCGAGGTCATCCAGTCAAACCTCCTGGCTGGTTTCAAAGACAGATAAAGTTCAGATTACTTCATATAATGGGCACAAATCTTGAATTAATTTCTTGTTGTTTACCAAAATTGTATGTGCTTTTATACAGTAATGACTTAATTAAAAGAAAAGCTTTAAACACAAAAATATAACATAAAAAACTGAACTGTTCTTTAATTATTTTTTTTTTGTAGTAGGAAATAACATTTGTATTATCAATAATGATGTTCAATTTTGCAACTGAACAGAACAAGGCAATTCCCCCAAAATGAGAGGAATACTTTTCATCTCTTTTTTGACATACCCAATCCCAAATCACTATAGAAGCCAGATCCCCAAATCTAGTCAAGTTTCTGATCTTACTAGATATGACTGGAAGAAAACAACTGCCAAAATTAGAAGAGTGCCAAAGTGTTAAAAAAGAAATGGTCACATTCTGCCTAAATTATGCCACGGTCCAACTCAACACAACTTTGCCCATGAAAAAATAGCTGGAAAATAAAGGCAAGAATTTCCAGATACTGCTGACAGTGCAATGACGAAAGAGACACTCCAACAGAAGCATGAAATACAAACGTGCTCCTCGCAGTTATTACAACAATACAGTAGTGATTTTCTCTCTTGTTTTTTTGCTATCGGATTGTTCACATGCACAGAAATAGATGGAAGCACACGGATACCCACATTAACAGATATGGCTAAATGCTACCTCCTAATAAATGTTTGTGGATCATACTACAGAAATCAATGGAAACCATGCATGGCTTGTAGAAGAATACAGTCATGAGATGATATTCTCAATATATTTCTGAGGAGACTGACCAACTACAAATGAGTGCTCTATGTCAAATCCAAAGTCACTGCTGACCTGATGTAGTGCTAACAAAATAAATGAAAAAAATATGCCATGCACTTCAGAAGCAGCTGGACTTCACACTACCTCCATGACAGTTGAAGTGAAAAAATCTATTATTGCAGTAAATTCAAAGGTCCGAGCATTTAAATAAGCCAGAGAAATAAACCAAAGTTTAAACTAAACATAGGTCCTTCATCCTGCATTTCTTTCCCAGGCAGCCTATCCAGAGGCCTAACACACTACCATCACCAACAAATCTATGGCAATCTATATTCTTACACAAACTAAGCTGTCTCATGCCTTCTCCCTGAATGGATTCAGCTGCCTGATCAGTGGCACAGAGGAATCTTATAACACCCAGCACAAAGACAGCTTCGTTCAGGTCAGGGGGAAATGTTTCCTCTGTTTTTCTTTGTGTTTTCTCAGATGGAAAAAAAAAAAGGGAACTACTTGGGAGCAACGGGATATATTTTTGCTTCTACCCATTAGCATTCCAACTGTCTCCCACGATTGCAGTGGCAGGTTGAAGGTCAGCCATAGCAAAGTGACTGATTATCATTGCGTCTAATCTAAACCAGTAAGCCACAGGTATTAATTTCACTTAAATGACTGGATAAAGCAAGGCTGACAAGCTACAGCTGTAACATACAATATAAGATCCAAAGACTGAAAAGACTATACATGGAGCATGAACATTGCCCTGACTGGTGAAGGAGAGTGTTTCACCTCACACTAGGCAGGCAATTTGTAGGTTAATAATTTAACACAGCACTGGGTCTTTCAACAGTCCAGTGTGAGGGGGCTTAATAACTACCTCTGCTATCAGGTAGGAATGGCTTTATCCAGACAAGAAAGGAGAAAAGGGTGATGATGTGAATCTGAGCAGAATCACAGGCCAGATTGGGTGTAAAGGAAACATACACATCCCGATCAAATTTCTGTTCCATGAATAAAAACGTAGGGTTTGCGTAAGAACAGGTTTCCTGTGCATAAGAACATGATGCCCAGCCACATRATTAGGTGGATGCTTCAAACAACCAGACAGAATGAGAGAAGCTTTGGAGTTGATCTAAGGATAACTAAACCTAAGTGTGATCTTCCTTTACTTGTTTTATCCCATCTCAAAAACATCTGCAACTGTGTAGCTTTCTGTTTTCCTATTTTGTAAATAAATTACTTATTTTACAATTATTTTAACCTGGGTTCTGCTACGGGTGATTGATAGGTAACTGGCAAATACTATCCTTGCCAAAGCGGTAATCCTTAAAAATGAGATACTGAATCACACTCTCACAGTGCTCAGTACAGAGCTCCAGAGAATGTAAAAATAAGTGTAAAGCTAAATAAAATGCTTGGGAACTGGGTCAGCAGGAATTTGTATGGAAGAGATGTCTTATGATGATAAGCACAGACCAATGACTTTAGAAACACATGAGCAATGGCTCTACCTCCAAGAGTCTTCCAGCAAGCTTGGAGTGCCTATGAAGATAATTCAGCTTATTTAATCTAGTCCCTTGCATCAGGAATCATAATTCACATCTTTTTTTTTCCATTCATGCTAAGGACGTCAATGAAAGCAATATAGCTTCATGAAAATGCCAAGCGGGTGATACAGAACAACTAATTCTAATACACTGGATGTTCAAATCCGTTGATAGTTACGTATCTCCAAATTTTACAGATGCTGCTATTTTAAGGTGCAACACAGCTACATCACAAATTGGCAAGCACTGAGGAGGCACAGACAGATTAGATAAATATCATTATCCTCGGTGCTTGAAATAAGCCAGTGTATGCCAGTACACACTAACAGCATCTGAAAGAGATACACCAGTACTTACCAAGAAGGGGAAGCAGAGAGAAAATCAGGTATCACAAGACTTCAGCGTTCCCATACTCATACTTCTAAACATTCATAAAAGTACTTTTGAACTCCCATTACAACATCTAATTATACACATCTTACAGACACTGTAATTATTTCACCAGTATGACAGGAGAAATCTGAAACAGAACTCCACAGCTCCGAGATGCAATTTTCTACACTTTGAAGTACTAATGGACAAATCTCAGCATTATTCTGCATCGAGTCCACCTCTGCAAGCAGCTTTTCCCTAAAGGAATAGTTTAGTGAAAGCTTTAGTTACAAATGGAAAGAAGAATGAATTAAAGATGACAGGATTAAAACTTAAAAACAGACCACTGTAAAAAGTGGGGCTTTCAACGGCACTTTACAATTGTTGCTTCTCTAAAAAACAGCTCTCATAAGAGACAGCTAACTACATTTGCAAGGCAGGCAATATTTGTCATCACTGTACTGAAGTTGAATAAAAAGATAATTTATGTATCCCCCCATCTATTTCTAGGTGAAATTATCATTATTCCAATTATAATTTTCTTTTTACCACAGACATTATAATTTTTATTCCTGAGACATTTTTAGTGTGTATAAAAGCCATGCAAATGCTTCTTTTCCAGATCAGAGCATTTTCATTTACATCTTCATATGAGAGAATATGTTCTCTACTATACTGCAACACACAAATTCTTAAGAGTAGGAAAACCCTACTGGCCCCTGGCACCAAAGCCTAACAGTACAATGTCCAGTGATATTACTGCAGATGTGTGCAAGGATTTTTCCTCAGATTGCATCCTGGAGATTCATGGCCTAAAGGATTAAATTTGCCAATTTCTTTCACTCCTACCAATGTTACTGGGAATACATCAGCTTTCCTTTGTTGTCATGTAAAATTATAGAACTGATACACTTCTTTCTCAGTAATTTCCTTCCTCTTTTTAAGCATTATCAACATGAGAGATTTTTTTTTCTGTAAACATACAAAAACTATGCCCTCTGTAGTCAGTGTATCTTTATCAAATATTAAAAAAAATGAGTAAAGTAACTTGACTCTTATCACAGCATACATCCCACGGAAAGGGGAAAAAAAAGGCACTGTTCTTCTGTTGCTGCCACACTCTGACAGATGTTTCCATACTACATAATGGGGGAAAAAAAGATACAATTTAACGCAGGTGGGATTCAACAGGACTAGGAAATGTTGAGAATGCAAGAGTTCAAAGTCCCCTTCCATCCTTACACATGAAAAGCCAAATCTCTAATGCCCTTTGAAACTTTATAGTGAAGCTGTTTTACAAGCTTGACTTATCTCACAATGATAGTCAGACATTTTAGATACTATACTTGCCACTGTTCATGAAATAATAATGCTTTTTATTCCATGATTTACACAAAGAGCAGAACAGAAAATCTCGTTGGGGAGGGAAAAAGTACAGGCTTAATTCTGTTCTCACTTATCTGGTTATACTAAGTTCGTAGAAGGGGAGTTATTTTTAATATACAATAGTATGAGACCAGACTCAAGTTTGATAAGTTAGGAACAGATTTGGATTCAGGCAGTCAAACTAAAATTTCTAAACTTGCTCATTTTTATATTTTATTGACTTTGCATATTTTAGTACGCTCATTTAACTCATTTGGGTAGCTGGGAAATAGCTAAAAATAGTCTTGGAGAAATCATAAATAAGGTGAAATTGAAGCTAGGAGAAGCACAACCCCTCAAAACTTCAGAATGCAATTAAGAAGACCAGTAGAGGTCTAAACATTTAAGTTTAAATGTTATCAGATGGGAGAAAATTATGTTTTATGTCTAAAATGAATGAGAAATCACAGCATGCATTAGCTAGAGTGTAATTTTATCAACAATACTTTTCTTTTGCAATATAGTGCAACATTTTTTTCATAAATCCACTTATCTTTCTCCCATACTTTTACCTTAGGCCCACAGACTTATTCACACACTTAGGATCAGGCACTGGAATAAATGAAACAGTACATCAGTTTCTGCACAACCGATCATTTTCAGTATGCTTTATTTTCTATCTTCTCTCCTCACATTTCTTCCCATTTCAGTTTGGAAACACTTATTGAATCAAACATTCAAATTTTGCCTAACCAAAAGAATCACTGATGATCTGCCAAGAGACTGAGGAGCATCAGTACAATTTCTAATGTGGAGCCTGACAGGCAGCCCACAGAGCTGTAAATGCTTCCAGTGCTCCACCTTGATCGAGGCAACCTCTTCATTACTCAGGTAACTAATAATGTTAAATGATTTCATCTGCATGCTTTGCAGAAAAAATACCTTAAAGATCTTTGACAAAGCTCTGCATATGCTATCACAAGTAGAAGTTTTAAATGGAGAAGAACTGATAGGTTTTATAGCTCTTACGCAGCTACCTAAGATGGGTTATCAATATCTACCGTCACCTTTCAAAGGTTCAATACATTCGGTCCTGCTAGGGATAGACACAGGTTCTAAGTGGTAATAAAAAAAACAGGAATCTCCCTTTCCAGAGGGTACTAAATAACAATTTTTAGCCTGGGTATGTTATTCTATGTATAAAGAAAATGTCTCTGCATTTTCAGTGTAAGAGTATGAAGGAATATGATATTCAGTGTAAAAACACTACTTTCTATTCCCAAATGCCTGCTAATGTCATAAAAAATAATTACATAGACAGACGAGATCCCAAGCCTCCAAAGCAGCCAGGCATCCCTCTTCCCAGGTGCTGACCTTCCCTCGTGATGACCTCAAGTCTTTGCCTCTTCCACTTACTGTTTGGTTTGGGTTTGGGGGGTAATCGGGGGTTTTGATTAACTGGCAGCAACACAAAGGTGGATATTAGAAACAGTTAACTCTGCCTTAGAAACAAAGGGAAAATCCACAGACCCAAGCCAAGAAGGTGAAATAATCTGCAGAAAAGCGAAGAAGGAAGCTGATAACTGGGAAATAGCTGTAATGTTTCTCATTCATAACAAAAAGCTCCTCCTGCTGGATCGTGTGAGCTAGTCCTGCTCCCGGATGAGTAATTTCCTATCGGAAACCCCATACTACAGTTTCTACAGAGCGGAAATACACACAACTAGCACATCAATGTTAAGAAAAGACTCAGTAAAGCTAAGCTAAGCTTTGCTAAGCTAAGCAAAGCATAGCTGAGTATACATTCCACAGTGGTAAAGCCACAGGTCTCGTTCATTTAGCCCAGTAATTATGACAAGTGCCCACTAATGCTGTAGAAACAAACTTAAAAGACATCTGTTTGACTTTTCAAGATGAAATACTCTATCAGTGTGACCTTGTTTGTCCAGAAACTCTGGAATCATAGAATCATGGAATCATAGAATCATTAAGGTTGGAAAAGACCTCTAAGATCATCGAGTCCAACCATCAACCCAACACCACCATGCCCACTAAACCATGTCCCGAAGCGCCACATCCACACGTCTTTTAAATACCTCCAGGGATGGTGACTCCACCACTTCCCTGGCCAGCCTGTTCCAACGCTTGACAACCCTTTCAGTGAAAATTTTTTTCCTAATATCCAATCTAAACCTMCCCTGGHGCAACTTGAGGCCATTTCCTCTCGTCCTATCGCTTGTTACTTGGGAGAAGAGACCAACACCCACCACTCTACAGCCTCCTTTCAGGTAGTTGTAGAGAGCGATAAGGTCTCYCCTCAGCCTCCTTTTCTCCAGGCTAAACAACCCCAGTTCCCTCAGCCACTCCGCATAAGACCTGTTCTCCAGACCCTTCACCAGCTTTGTTGCCCTTCTCTGGACACGCTCCAGCACCTCAATGTCCTTCTTGTAGTGAGGGGCCCAAAACTGAACATGGTATTTGAGATGTGGCCTCACCAGTGCCGAGTACAGGGGCACGATCACCTCCCTACTCCTCCTGGCCACACTGTTTCTGACACAGGCCAGGATGCCGTTGGCCTTCTTGGCCACCTGGGCACACTGTCGGCTCATGTTCAGCCGGCTGTCGACCAGCACCCCCAGGTCCTTTTCCACCAGGCAGCTTTCCAGCCACTCTTACCCAAGCCTGTAGCGTTGCCYGGGGTTGTTGTGACCGAAGTGCAGGACCCGGCACTTGGTCTTGTTGAACCTCATACAATTACCCTTGGCCCATCGGTCCAGCCTGTCCAGATTCCTCTGCAGAGCCTTCCTACCCTCAGGCAGATCAACACTCCTGCCCAACTTAGTGTCATCTGCAAACATACTGAGGGAGCACTTAATCCCCTCGTCTAATATCTTTACCAATGATCTGGACAAGACCGGCCCCAAAACTGAGCCCTGGGGAACGCCGCTCGTGACTGGCCGCCAACTGGATTTAACTCCATTCCCCACAGGCTCGGCCATCCAGCCAGTTTTTTACCCAGCGAAGAGTACACCCGTCCAAGCCATGAGCCGCCAGCTTCTCCAGGAGAATGCTGTGGGAGACAGTGTCAAAGGCTTTATTAAATCCAGGTAGACCACATCCACAGCCTTCCCCTCATCCACTAGGTGGGTCACCTAGTCATAGAAGGAGATCAGGTTGGTCAAGCAGGACCTGCCCTTCATGAACCCGTGCTGGCTAGGCCTGAAATGAGCCATTAAAACAAGTAAAAGTCAAACTGACTTTCAGATTTTCATTTTGATCTTAAGTAAGGAAGTGAAAGTCCAAATAAAAATGTCATTGTTTACAAAACTAATTCAGTTTGATTACATTAATAATAAACTAAGAAAATAATTTAAAACTTTGTTGGGTTCTTTTAACAGCGTTGTTCCTTTAAAGGCTTCCCTTGGAGAAACTAAAATCTGCTGCTTCAAGCACTTCTCTAAGACAAATAAGTAGGTCCACTGACCTTAGAAATAAAACACTTCACACCTCCTGATGTGTCATTAATTCCGTCCTCTGGAGAGGTGATGGAAAAATAATAATTAATGTACTGCCAGAAAATGGTCTCAGGTTTAAGGCCGTTTCCTTAGCTACCAATTGATGTGTTAGATATTTTCCTTTTATTAAATGTGTAAATCAATGGTCACTATTTTTTAATGGGGATAGTAAATAGCTTTTTGATTTAAACTGCCAACTTTAAATCTGGTCCCACATCTCCGCTCAATAATAATATTCTCTTGAAACGCCAGCCTATCTGTCAAACAAAAACCTCAAATATACATTGTGCTTTCATTAAAAGGATTCTTCTTTTACGTTTCCTCTACGAAATCTAACTTTTTTACACGAACTTTCAAACCACATAAGATTTGCACTTCAATCGGTGAATTTTCACTTTATAATCCTACCCTTGAAATCTTGAAGAGAAATTTGCTTTCATCTCTGAAGAATTAATGTTAAGGCCGTAATGTTGGAAGGGTAGCTAAAATTCCCTAGGAACAGTAATACAGCTCTTCAGCATTCTCTCCCTTACACCTTTCTCAATGCTTTTCTCATTTTTTTCCTTTCTTTATTTTTAGATTTGCGAAGCAAGGATAAACAAAGACACTGCTCTCAGAATGCCAGGTTATTTGGCACAATTAAAGTACTTCCACAGAAATGTCACATCATGGTAAGATTAGTTACCAGCAGCACATACTATGGTTTTTTTCCTGCTCTCATTTAAATTGTTTCACGGTAATTTACTTCTTCAAAGGCTTATTTAAGACAGGTGTTATACTGTCCTAGCAGTCAAAAATTTGGCCTTTTTTGCTTCTTAACAAAACCCAAACATCATCTTCTCTTTCTTGTCTTTCTCTAGGACTCCACTTAGCAGTTGTTCCCAGACAAAAATGAGAACAGTGACAAGATGACACTGCTACAGCATTTCTAGTCTATTTTGTCTTCTGACACGCTTCCCGGTTCAAAAAAGCTAGCAAGTCTAAATAATACAGAAGCACTATTAAAACCTGTGGTGGGAGTTGTGCAGAAAAAAGACCCCCTCCAGACAAACTGTAAGACTAGATGCCTGCAGAGAAAAAGAACCTTGAAGAGTGAACAGAGAAGGAGCCAGGAGGGGAGTAAAGGGTGCCTTCCACTCTGCCTTCTTGAATGCAATCATAGAATCATTAAGGTTGGAAAAGACCTCTAAGATCATCGAGTCCAACCATCAACCCAGCACCCATGCCCACTAAACCATGTCCCGAAGTGCCACATCCACATGTTTTTTGAACACCTCCAGTGATGGTGACTCCACCACTTCCCTGGCCAGCCTGTTCCAATGCCTGACTACCCTTTCAGGGAAAAAATTTTTCCTAATATCCAATCTAAACCTMCCCTGGAGCAACTTGAGGCCATTTCCTCTCGTCCTATCGCTTGTTACTTGGGAGAAGAGACCAACACCCACCTCGCTACAGCCTCCTTTCAGGTAGCTGTAGAGAGCAATAAGGTCTCCCCTCAGCCTCCTCTTCTCCAGACTAAACAACCCCAGCTCCCTCAGCCGCTCCTCATAAGACCTGTTCTCCAGACCCTTCACCAGCTTCGTTGCCCTTCTCTGGACACGCTCCAGCACCTCAATGTCCTCCTTGTAGTGCGGGGCCCAAAACTGAACACAGTATTCGAGGTGCGGCCTCACCAGTGCCGAGTACAGGGACATCATCTTCATTCCTCAGGGGAAATCAGAGCAGCAGCTTCCCAAATGCTGCCAATTCAGTGGCATATTCACATTTTGGCAGCCATGGTATAAAACTCACCTCTCTGAGCCCTCAGTCCTCTTCCATTGCACATCCCCATGCTAACGTATGAAAGGAAAGCTAGTGGACAACCTCCCAAAAATGGCCTTTTTAGGAAAATCCTCTTGTGAGGGCAGCAAGAATATTACAGTGCATCTGTATTGTTGAAAGAAGACACAGTGCTCATTGGAGTGAAAGGGATCCTCCGGATTATAAGATTCTTTTCCTTACACTGACGCCGTGAATGCTTGCATTCTTGACGCTAGCGCAGCTGCTTGCTACCACTGATCTGCGAGAAGAATCAAGTTGTGCAAGACTGGTGAAATGCTGTCTTAACATAATTATCAAGGTATTGTAGGAGCCCTATACTAAAATATGCTTCCATTTACTATTCCAGTACAAATGCTCTTCTGTAACAGCAATGTTACTCATAATGAGCACATTAATAAAATGTTACTGTAATTTTCATCAAAAAAAAAGAGTGCTAATGCGATGCAAAATTATACTGATGCTTCATTTTCAGATTGGTGTCTTCCATATATGTCTTCCAAGAATAAGGAACTAAGATGCAGCATCCAGAGTTACTCATTCTGCCAGCAAGCTCCCCATTCATCCCTACCAAGAACAAACTCATTCTGATGCAAACATTCCTCTTACTTCCATTCCTGAGACAATGTCTACCTACAGCTTATGGCAATCAAGAAAAATGGTGTGTTGATTTACTTGTGAAGTAGACAAATCATTAACTACTGTGGAGTGCGGTTAAACATGCTGCGTGCCACCATCATTTTTTTTTGCTGCCATGCTTTATGTTTTGTACTGTTTTATGAAAGGTGGGAAAAGGATGAACAATGCAGTGGCATAGTATGGTTGCTCATTCGCAGGGTAGGGAATTAAATAGGGCCTTTCATCCATGCAACTAACAATTTTCCTTGTGCGGCAGTACAGTTGTACTAGTACTGTTAGTAAGCCTGTCCTCTGAAAAAAGACCTCTGGAAGAGGATGAAACTTAATTTAGAAGGGAAAATGGTCCCAGTTGTTGGGGTTTTTTAGTGAGTGTTTTTTCTTATCAATAGACCACGCTCTTTTTGCACATTCCAATTACTTCCCAAACCGTCCTTTCCTAAGCATGTTATTGAACTGTCCTTGCATCTTCAGGCTCAGCACTGTTCACACAAATCTTTCTGCTGCCAAACCAAAGATAATCTTTATCTCTTTATTGCTGTACTGCTTCCCAAGCAGTCAAAAAAACCTACCCAGAAAACAAAACAAACCAACCAACCAACCAAAATCGTCAGACTGGCTTTGCTTCAAACAAAAAGAAGTGTACTTTCCCCCTGATTTCTGGTTTACACATATGCAGATTATACTGTCTTGTCCTAGCTCTTCTGTCTGCAGCCATCAAGGTGAGAAATTTATTCTTCTTAGGTGAAAGCTAGGCTTGCCTGGTGCTAGAGTCTGCAGCTGTTTTACTGAGAATCCTAAGACACAAAAATTAAAAATACTTACATTCTCTCCTCTTCCTAAATTTGCCTTTTATTTCCTTTATTTATTTACCTTTAAAAAAAAACCAAAACACACACCTTTTTTCAGCTCATCTTTCATCTTTCTCCCCAACATTGTGAATGTTCCAAAACATGAGGGCTTTTTCTCCTTCCAGTGCTCTCTTCTACTGAAGGAAATCAGTATTTCCTAGCTCTGAAAGTGAATTCTCAGTTTACAATACAAACTCTGAAGACAGAGAGCTCAAGCAGCCCGTCTGGAAAAACAGCTACTGGGCATGCACAACGTACACCCGTGTGAAAGTCACCGTGCTGGGTGGAAGAGATGTGCACCCAGAGCATTCACACCCTACCTGGGAAGATAAACCCATTGCTCCTGCTAGAGTGCACTGCAGCTCCCTCCTTCCCCATGTGTCTGGATTTCCTTCCAAAGGAAATGGCAACGTGGAAAGAATGATACACACCCAGGTCTTGCCAAAATGTGCCGTTCGGCCAGGATTCAACCATGGGTATCAGGTCTACAAGGTGTACCACAGAGTAAATCAAATACAGTCTCTCAGGCGTAAACCATATAAAGGCTGGCTTGCTTTCTCTGTCTTTCTCTCTTTCTCCGAGGCCTTCTTCTTGCTCAAGAACAGCAACCACAAAGACCGTTTAAGAAACTCTTAGGCGACGTTGCAATGGCCAGTCATTTATCAGAATCAGGGAGAGTAGCCTCAGAAGAGCTTTGAACAATCTGAACTAGATAATACTGCTAACCTGCCAGTAGACTCAACCCGGAGTCAAAATGAAAGTCTGACTTCTCAAAGACAAGACTAAAGAGCTCATGAAATGATTCAAACACAGGAGGACCCAGGAGACCACCCAGGAGGGGAAGAGTTTGAGGAAACATACAGGGAGAGAGATGATAGCTCATCTCCAAGGCAGATGATCAAACACATAACACACCTGCAGCCAGCCGTACCATATCGGCTACCCAGGAATAACTTCAGACCATCAGCCTACAGGGGTGTACAAAATGGGGAACAAACCTTCTCAACCATCACCAACCATATCAGAATAAGCTTTGGAAACAGAAACTTCTACCCATTCAAGACTCAGAAAAACTTATTTTGGAGAAAAAATGGCTGCCAAAATGTCAAAAAACACGCGGTTATACTATGTAGACACCTAAGATGTACTAAACATTTAAGCAATGGAGATTTTTCACCTAGTAATTAGAGCTATAAAAAACATGGAATATTATGCAGCACATTATTTTTAAGTACCCTGCAGACCATACAGAAAATATCACACCAACTTGCCTAGGTTTAGTCATATGAAACCTCCTACTTAAGTTCTTGTTAGCAGTAAAAGCACCAGTTATAAACCAGTCCTCCCCTCACATATGAAAGACAGCTGTCCATCGAGAGTACCAATTTATTCCACTCAAATCTGGAAGAAAACTAATTCCACAGCTACTGAAAATATTAAAAACTCTACTTTCAACACAATTCAAGCAATGATAACCATAAGATCAATATAGTACTGACACATGCTGCACTTCTGTATTCCTGCCCTTACTAATGCCAGCTGTGATTTCTCAGTAGGACTGCTGCCATACTGCACTTCTTATTTTTCAACACTGACAAAAAATAGGTAACAAAAATCTGTAACACATAGATCAATTTTCTTTTAAGTAAAAGAAGAGCAAAGCTCAGTTCTTTGCTTGATTCATATTTATACAATCAGGCAAAAAAGGATTGTTTGCTGTTAAGTAATCCATATCATCTTGAGATTATTTGCTCAACAGAAGGGAAAACCAGGTTTTCTTTTATCCCTTATGCTAGCCTGCAAATGAATCAATAAAATATTAATTTATATATCAAATTTCACAAGGGTATTCTCTTTAGAAGCCATATTTTGCACGATAATAATTGTTTTGAAATGAGAAACCTCTTTTACAGGCCTTCCTAGAAGAACAGGAAGATCTAGTGCTTTGCAGAAGGCTCCCAGATGTCTTTACAGTACAGGCAACATATTTATAGGGATGGTTTATCTCACGAAGCCATTACTCACCTATTGGCAATTGCAGAGGCCAAATTCATTCCCAACTGTGAAACATCCCCTAGAAACTTCAGGAGCTGTTGACATATGGGAAAATAACATTGAGATCATATTTAAAAATTTTAAACTTTGCTGAGCCCGTTTTTGGTTTTTGAAAAGACCTAGGCACAAGTCATCTTCTACTTTTTATACAGGGATTAAAAGCCATGCTGATTCCCCATAAACTTGAACAAGCTGAGAAATTATAATATTTGTCCAGAAGAAGAGCATGTGCATAACATGTCTGCATATTGATAGCATGAGAGTTTTGAAGAAAAATTAGCAATTATCAATCACTCAGGTAGAAATAAAACTATGTTACTGATTTATTCATAACAAGTTCTAAAATAGTTTTGTCATCAGTCCTGGTTGGTTTTTTCCTCCCTCAGCGTCCTCTAGATTTAAATCAATATATACTATCAACAGAGTGAGTCTTATCCAGGAACATACCAAACACTAACAGTCCTCTCTGTTTATTTTGCTGTCTGGATTGCAGCTGCCCATGGTCAATGAAAAGGTGCCTGTCTCTCATAAATGTTTGCTGTTGGTGTAACTTCTTTCATTGACCCTGTTTTCATGACTAACGACTTTCATTTCTAGTATAGCATCTTTCAGTATGTTATCCACTCAATAAAGCTACAGCAGCATATCAGTCTAAACACATTTGGTGTCTGGCCTTCAGTGGTCATGAAACATGAATTTAAATACAAGGTAAAATATCTACTTCAAAGTCAGACAGATTTTACACTGGTCTTTTCTTACAGAGGAATTCAGTCCTTAGTGGTTTGGGGTTTGGGAGAGGGAGAGGCTCTTAGGAGAGGTTTAGTCTATCAGTTTTATGAAGGAGTGTACATAAATTCAGGCAAAGCAATGACCCATACGGTTTGTCTAAACAATTCAAGTTTCTGAATGCACAAAATCCTTGCAGAAGTGCCTGGAAACAACTCTGTTTTAAAGCTGGCATTCTAAAACCAGCTTCAAATGATATCTGCAGTCCTGTTTTCCTCTAGAAGCTGATGTTTAAAATCAGTCAGAAATTTCAGACAGAATAATTGTTTAACCTTCAGAGTTCTTAGCAGTTTTTGCTTGCTTCCTCTGTGCACTTTTTAAGATAAAATGTGGTTTTTGAAGAAATCATTCCTTGGCAGTCCTGTTTTTCATTACTGACCAGTTATCTGCAAGAAAATGTCACCTGTCCTGCTAAAAGAGGAATCTCAAATATATCACATACTATAAAGAATTTTTTTGGGTGGTTGGATTTAGTACTTTCTATCAATAGGTAAAATAATTAAATGGATGCACAGATAAAAGTTATCATACATAAAACATGTTACATTATAATAAAGTGTATGTGCTAGTCACACAAACACAACTGGGCTGTACAAGGGGGCAGCTACAGAGGACAAACCTAGAAGCAGTAAAAGAAGAAACCAACCATACCTTGTCTTCATTCAATGTTATATTTTCTGTCTGTTTTGTGGGTTTTTTTCCTAAAATAAACACATATTTGTGTTGATTTGCTAGTGTCTAATGGCTCATTTGTGACGATCTTTAGAACCTATGTATGACTTAAGAATTCTGATCAATTCTATGACGTCAGCATGCAGCTTTTACTTAGAAACTGTAAACCAAAAAGGTCTCTCCGTCATGAGAGGCTTCCAATAGCATCCACTAGCTAAAGGGCAATTGCAAAGCCTCAACTTTTGACATTGCTTCAAGCAACAGTGGTTATGATAAAGGGAACCAGGAATTTTCTCCTACCTCCTAAGAGGAGAATGCGGAATGGAATTTCCCACCAAGGCAGAGAAAGAAGCCTGGGAATTTTAAAGATACCTGGCATTAGACAGAGGATATCTTTGACTCTTTTTGACAACTCTTCAGATTCAGCTATCTAGAAACTATCTAGACATTATATATCTATGTATATAGTTAGATATTTGGAATTTGAAAATATGCAGTTGCACCTGACAGAGGCTGTAAGGAATGAGGACAGGAAGATGAGAGGATTTGATGCTAACCCATCATGCTGTAGTGGCAGAGGGAGCAGCAATCACAGCTAGGAAATATGGGAAAAGCAATATCCCACACTTTAAATGGCAAAGGACTTATAAGCATACAGTGGAAAATTCTGTGTTACACAGGTAGCTAGTTATTTTAGAACTCCTGAAAGTTCTGATAGGTTTCTTTTTCCTATTATTTTTAAATATTTTTTTTAAACAGATGCCATATACTTTACTTTTTAAGTAGCACAGAACAAAGGCCAGGTGTATCCCCCTAATGAGAATGTGACTATGAAATCAAAATAATCATTCAATCTTAATTTTTCATCTGCTAAACTCCTGACAAATCCAGAACAAGGGCTCCCAAACAGCAGATGGCACATAAACACTCTCAGGCTCCTAGAGCTGCTGCTGCTGTTGCCAGATGAAGCATTCAAACAGGAATGCTTTCAAAACCCTGATGTAGAGCTTTAGAAACATTGTTCTACAAAATGCAAATATACATTCAAATTGGCATCTGGAACATCAGCTGCTTTCCTCCTGCATCAGAGACTGTCCCTTCTGTAGCAATTCAGCCAGTGTTACGTAAGGCAGCACAAATAGCAAGACTTTCTGCTAAGCATTAGTTTTTCCACATGGGTAAATCAACTAACCAAACACAACTGAAAGACATGCAAAATATTATTCTAGCCTCCATTACGTTGATTTCACAGTAGCATAACTACCAGGATGTTTCCAGATTGATTTCTGACATGTTATTTTGCTGATAGTTCCTGGATTGGATTTAGATTTGTTCAGTGATGAAAATGAGAATTCAGAAGTACTTAAATGAACATTTAGAAACACTAAAGCGGGGGACGGTGGGTGGAGGAAGATCTGAATACATGCCTGCTTCATCCCATTTATCCTGCAGTGCTGGTGTATCTCTTTGAAGTGCTGGTATGGGGGAAGAAACTGCATTACCCAAATACCATTTACATAATCAGTTTTTCCACATTTAAAGAAGACATTTCTCTCTGTGTTACTTTAATTTGTTCCTTGTAATCATACACCTGTAAAATATATGTTAATTTCCTCCATCCTTTCTACTTCAAAAAAAACAGGTCACCTCTACCAAAGCAAGTATATGGCACTGACAGAAAAGCTGTACGTTGACTGGCAATTCGTTATTTTGCTTCCGTCTGAATCCCCTCCTTGAGAGGAAAGAAATCTCTAGCTACTATTTACAGTTCTGAACCTCCAATCAAGTACAGATAGCTATATATATGTAAATCATATATCTATGCCCATGTTCTGGGGACTGCCTAACAGACTGCTCAGGATGAAGGAGGATTAGAAGACTGCAGTTTTAAACAAGTGTTGGGAGATCATTTAGCTACTTTACAGTTCAATAATGTGCATATTCATTTAGACTTTTGTTGCAGCTGAAAACAGGAAGTGTATCTACATGAAGATTATATTCACAAAGTATGCTTGAAGTGAAGGCTCTGATGCATCTGACGGGAGTAGTGGGTCAGGATTGTGCTGCAAATATGTATATATTATTCCATACATGTGGTTACTTGTTTGTTATCATCACTGTCCAGTATCATATGAAGGCCGTTAAATAAATTCAGTGTTTTCATACTGTGTAAGTGATTTGGTATCATCCTTACACTCACCAAGACTACGCTGGAGGTATTCATTTGTGTTATTTTTAAGGTGTCAATATCCTAGCCCAGATCCTGTGAGGGAAACCTTCACTTCAATCAAAACTAAGTAGAATTACCTTTTGTGGGTTGCTACACATGTTAATGCCCACCTTCAGAGCATTTCACCAACCCTCCATAGCCTGGTGCTCTCTCCACCAGCAGTGAGAACTGATCAGAGCTGGTAACATTTAAAGAGCGGCAGAGATAACAGCTCCAGAAATGTGTGCTCTTATCCCACTGTAATATCTTTAGACTGAGCACCTGCTGCTCTAAGTCCTACTTAGGAAATACAAACACCAGGTTCCCTGTCACCCCCCTGCTGTTCCGCTCTCTGCCATGCCCCGCGGCCCGTTCCCCACTGTGCCCCTGCTGGGCCACCACGCAGAGCAGCTGGCGCCCCCCAGCACCCCCGCGAGCCGAACACTGAGCAAACGAGTAGCACGCAACGCTTCTTCATGCCACTCAGGGCTGGTGCAGCGCAACGCCTGCCTGCGGCATGGGGGGCACAGAAGAGGAGAACAGGACTGTCTGCAGTGATTGCAGCCAGACCCCATCCTGATTCAGCAAAAGGTACCCCATTTCTTGGTCCAGATAACAATTCAAGTATCACTGAGGATAAAACATGCTCCTCCTTTTCTCATTGTACTGATGGCATAGAAGCGCATTATCAACATCCTTTGACATACGACATACTGCCTTCTCCATACCCACTTTCTCTCACATACATATGGATTAAGCACTGGAACAGGCTGCCCAGGGAAGTGGTGGAGTCACCATCCCTGAAGGTCTTTAAAAGACACGTAGACGTGGCGCTTAGGGACATGGTTTAGTGGTGGACTTGGCACTGTTAGGTTAATGGTTGGACTCGATGATCTTAAGGGTCTCTTCTAACCTAAATGATTCTATGATTGTAGCTGTCCTCCAAATAACCAGCTGCACAGGCATGCATCAGACCAGCCACTCTGTTCCCCAGTTTGTCAGTTTACATGTTTTGCTACTAGCAAAACTATGCTGCTGGTGAGCAATCACACCTTTGATAACCTCAGCCAAATGGGAACGTTCCGATTTCTTTCTTATCCATTTTCCCACACTATTTAATTATTTCAGCCAACACCACAAACACATCTCTGACGCAGCCACAAAGGCTTGTCCAGCTGGAAGAGCTGCCAGAGCCAGCTCCTGATCAGCGGACTGGCAGGCAAACGGTGGCAGCACCGGTTGCACGACATCGCTGCCAGTTCGTCAGTCCTGCCCAGGCTCCGACAGCACCGCACGGTCCTTCCTCAGCCTGCCCCGCACAGGCTTTGCATGCTCTTTGCCAATTCTGCCTTTGATTAGGCTCGCCACCTTGTACAGGCTCCCAAATCAACATTTGACAGGAATACTCTCTCTACAGCATTACCTTGATCCATCTCAAAGCGGTCCTTGGAGGTTTTACCCCGCTATTGAACTGCAATAAAGTAGGACGTTGCTGAAATGCCGCTGTGACAAGCGATCGATTCTGCTTCGCAAGGGCTCCCTGGAAAATCTGAGGTAAACGCTCGTGACGGCTGCTGCTCCGCCAATACGATCCGATGAGGAATTTCCAGTACTTCCATCAAAATTATAGCTGTTGTTACAAGTAGCTGAATTTATTCTCCTACAGGTAAAACCTTCATTTTTTACTATCAATATAGACAAAACAGTAGTTCTTAGACATAAAAGCTGCTTCTTTTACAGAAACATACAAAAGATGCCAGATAAAGTAATTCGCTATTCCATGTTACCTCAAAAAAGGGCACTATTCCTGGGGATAAGGAAGATATTTTATTAAACATCATATTCTGCAAGTGGTAAATTGATTCTTTCTCCCATCAAAGCACATCAAGTGGGAAGCTGAGACACTAAGCATAGAATTCAACATTTCTTGGCTTCTGAGACCAAGGCTTTTCTCTGTACCTTACTGTTTTTAAAGGACTGAAATAAAAATAAAAATAAATAAAACATTCTAAAAAATAATTGCAATATGGCACGCAATTTGGCCAAATACATTATGTCTTGAAAATCAAGTGTAATCGGAGCCGAGCAAACATTACTGTTGATGTATTTAATAACCTGTCATTTTTTTATTCATCTGAAAGCAATCTATTGAAGGCTTCATCACAAATCTGAATGAAGTTGGTAACAGATGGTATCTGTATCTCATCTGAAATGTAAATGAGTTATTCTTGCCTTTTGGGGGACTAGGATAGAAGAGACTGCTCTTCAGTCTTGTGGTTAAAAATAACTTTCCACTCGTCACACACAATATCCCCTTTAATGATCCCTGCTTAGTATTACTTTCATGATGACCTATTAAACAAATGGGGACATGACGCATCCTCCAAAATTCAAGGAAAGTCAGATATTTAAAATGAAAATAAGCACGTGTAATGCAAGACCGGGTATTGCATTACATCTAAAAATACCATACTAAGATTCAGGAAATTTCAAAAGGACAAAATAGGGGTGTGAGATACTGCACAGAAGGACTTCGAACTATTGCCATTCCTGAATGTTCAGAAGAGACGCCGCTCCAGCGAAAATCTCCTACTTGGCTTCAGACCCTGCCGAACGTTGGAAATGTTCCAGCTGGTTCCTCAGCTGTTCTCCCTTCCCTTAGAGTAAGCTGAAAAGCCATTACCCCCTGAGTGCGAAGAGGCTAGATCATATGTCACTTTTGCCTGTATTCATGCAAATATCTTCTGATAATCATGATAAAACACTTGCCCAAGCACAATGGATTAATGATTGCAACATACTCTCAACTGAGCTCTTCTACGGTAGTTTGTCAACATTAAAACTATGTAAATGTCAAAGTGGACAACAGCAATACATCATCTGGGAATTTCTAACTGCAGTAATCGAATTGCAACCTTTATAACATTGTTTTCTCACTGCAAGAGGTTTAAACTGTAATGAAGAAGAACTCAAGAACAATCTTACAGGAGGCTTCTTTGTAGCTTTTAAGCCAGTTTTCTGGACTGGGGACGGAACAAAGCCTTTCGCTAGGAGGATGGATGGACAGACTGGATCAGAGATGCTATTATGGGAAAGATTCCACTCTGGATACATCAGTGGAAAGAATCACTGTCCCACATCACGCTTGCCCCATTTTGGGGGTCCTGCACATTAAGAGGCTTGCAGAAACAGACAGTAGCTTCAGCTATATCTTCAGCTACATCTGAATTAACTCAAGTACCAGAGACTGCATCAGTATGCTAACTACAGTATTATAATGGGGTTAATTTACTATGTTGACAAAGTCAACTGTCAGTGATTCCCAAACCTTCGGGATCAGATAGGACTGCCCACCATAAAATTACTAGGCAGCGAGGTGGGGAAGAAGCTCTCACAAAACAGTGGTGATTATGTCTTAATACTGCATAATGATTTCTGATCTGCTCTACTACGGATGTTTTTATGCATTCACAGAAATTACATACTTCAGTCCTTAAGGTTTTTTTAATTCCCCACATTTTTTTAGTATTTTTTTTTCTCTAATAGTGGAAACCTTCCCTTTTTAACAAAACCTGAGACGTAAACTAGCATACTCTGAAAGTTGCCTAAATATTTCAGGTATGCACTATCCTACAAGTTTAAATGAAAATTAGTGAGATGGTAATTTGAAAATCAGAATTAATCATTTGAAATGTTTCAGAAATTATATAAACAAGTTTAACTGCATCATGAATAGACCTGCTGTGTCCCACTGCTTTTCCTGCCCTCAAGAGTCTTATCCAAAATGATTTGATAAATAACACTCATCTGAGATATTTAAACCAGAGCATAAGTTGTGGCTATGCTACTTTGAAGACCAACCTGATAAATCAGGCACAGCTATTTTTAAAGACCAACTAAAGACTGCTAATCTGCTGGCAAGCAGTGGAATACCGTGCCATGGTGGAGTGAGAAACTACAGTAGCATTGATGCTTGAGCAGACAAAACTGCAGCAAAAACTGAGGATGGGAAAACTGAGGATGGGAAGCCTAAGAAGTAAGGGACAGAGACACGGCCCGAGGGGGGAGCAGGGAACCTTGACTATGGGGTTTCTGGCTAGGAGGACTTAAAAAGGAAGAATGGAAGGAATGGGAGGAATTACTGAGAAAGAAGTTTGGGAATAATTTACGAGATCCTTTGGAACAGAAGGGGTTGGATATAGGCGTTGGGGTACGTTGGAGGAGTGAGAGATTTGAGCTTTCAAGGAAAAGGGGTGGCAGTCCAGGAGCAGAAGACATTTCTGGATAACAAGGACATGGGCTTCCACGGTGCGGCTTGGCAGCTCTGCCTGCTCAGGCACCAGTGCTACCGTGGTTTCTCACCCCACCAGCTGCCTAGTGCTGCCTCTTCCCTAACTCGTGGCTTTAGTTGTGAAAAATGTATAGCCCTAAATATTAAAGTTCCGTAAAATTAATTCAACGCAAAAATACTCCAATATCCCTAGTCAGAAAAACAATGAAAGTGTCACTAGTTTGAGAACTGAAAAATGGGTTCTTCAAGTAGTAATTTACTTAATAGTAAGAAGAAACCTAACTAGAGCAACATTTTAATTGTATAGACACAGCTATGAGTCTTTTACTGTGCAGTTACAGTTTAGGTGATGGCTTCTTTTGGAGGATCTCAAGTCTTAAGACTGCTCAGGATGAAGCAGGGTTAGAGCACTGCAGTTTAAACAAGTGTTGGGAGATCATTTAGCTACTCTACGGTTCAATGATGAAGATACTTTGCCAGTTAAGGGGATACTGAAAAGGTAACTTCACTAAAAACCATTACATTGGGTTTGTAAACCTTTTTTTTTCAATTCCAAGTATAACAAAATACGGAAAAGTTGACTGGGGGAAAAGCAAAAACTTCACTTTTATTAGCAGTAAGTCACTGAAGCCATCACATTTTCAGCTATATTTCATGAGAATAACATTTTTAGACAATTTTTTTTTGCCCAGGAATTTCTTTGCTTTAAAAAATATTCTAAAATTGTGACAAGTTTAATGTATTACTTCATATTGCATGACTTCAACAACAGACCTTGCCTAAAATTAAGATTAAGTGTGCCAAGTGTTAAATTGTATTTAAAAATATATAAGATAAATTTCAGTATGTAAAGTACTTGATGATGTGGTGTATTTAAGAAACATTTCCTTAACAGCAAGAAACCTTACTATAGCTGCATGACAGTAAGACACAGCAGCCTGAAATACACAATATTGTTGACCTTCTGTACTTCAAAATTGTTCCAATTTTCATAACTCCTATAGTATTTTTGCAGATTGTTGTTTGCCATCTCATTTCTAACCATTGCCACCGAGTAAACAAATAACAAGAGTTGAAAGTCTATTTCCTGCACGCACAAAATGCGTGCTGCTCCTTGCCTACTCAACCGGGGATTTTATTTACCATCGGGTTACACTAACTTATCCCTAACTAAGGATTATATTTCTTTTACAATTTTAACTCAACCCTTCTTCTTCACCTTTCCCTTCAGCCATTCTCCCTCCACACTGCTGCCCAGGAACCATCTAATGTCCACGACTATGTGACCAGCTTTCCCAGCTCCCAGAAAGAAGAAAAACACAAGAGTAGCAGGGAAAGTTGTCTGCTAACAAATCAATAGCCACCACTTTCACTCAAGCCGTTACTTTGCCTGCATGCCCAGGTCTCCACACTGCAGGAGTGGAGGTGCATAGCTTTCACCGCACTTCTAGGTGGCTTCTTCCAAGTACTGAAACCCCAGGACCTGGGATCAACCCCCAAGGGTTGTAGCCAGTCTAACTTACTTGCTCTGTCCTCCCTAACAACCTTACCCAGCAACTCCAACGTTCCTCCAGCATCTGGCGCTCAGCCTGTGCTCACCGAATGGCAGCCATCTGCCCCTGGGCACAGGTCACATCTCACAGAAACAGTGGGAAGCAGAAGCCAGACACAGCAGCGGGGGGCTTTCGTCCTCACTTCAGTCCTCTCCCACTATCACTGAGACTGCAGCCATCCTCAGCAAAGAGATACATCTGGCCTGGCAATCTCACTCTGTTTCGATAAAACAGGTTAATAAAAACCCAAACAAACCCCAAAAAACTCTCATGTAAAATCGCAACACAATTGCAAAAGTACTGAAAACTGAAACCTGACATTTTATTAAATAAATCCTATTTTATTTATAAATCTCTACAATATGTGGTTGCTCAGCATGGTAAAAAAAGGAGAATACAAACCCTACAACAACACAAGAGGCAAAGCTGTTTTGTTCTGCATTTCTACATTATGCGAAATCACTACCGCTAGCTAAGTAACGAATCATAGAAACAATGCAAATTCTATGAATCCAGAAAGACTTTCCATTTGTAGCTGACTTCAGTGGCCACTACATGTCCCTGCAATACTGGAAAATGCTGTTTGCAGAATGTTCACACGGCTTGAGAAAAGTAGTACTTACTGAAATGTGGTTAAAAGGAAATAAGGAGAGGTGAGAAGAAAAGGAATTAAGAGGTATTAAAATACAGATTGTTTTGCTAACCCCTCTGGAGAAATATATCCTGTAACCATCTGCCTACGTCACCAATGAGTATGAAACTTGTGCTCATCTAGAGCAAATTACGTGGTAGTATAGAAATAAGTAAGATTCACACATGATAATGTGCATTTATTGCACTTTTCTGCATTTGGGACTTTCTTATTGTCATGGTTTAACCCCAGCCGGCAACTAAGCACCACGCAGCCACCCGTTCACCCCCCCCCAGTAGGATGGGGGAGAGAATCAGGAGGGCACAAGTACGAAAACCTGCGGGTTGAGATAAAAACAGTTTAATAATGGAAAAAAGGTAGAACAGTGATAATAACAATGACAACAACAACAATAACAGAATATACAAAGCAGGCGATGCACAATGCAACTGCTCACCCACTGAGCATCCCGGATGAAACTGCATGTCCTGAACGAACTCACGTGTCCCAAACAAACTCGCGTGTCCCAAACACACTCGCGTGTCCCGAGCCCCAGAACCCTGCCCCCTGCCCCCTCCCCCCCCACACTGGTTTTATACCAAGCATGATGTCACATGGTATAGAATACCCCATTGACCAGCTGGGCCAACCGCCCCGGCCATGCTCCCCCCCTGCTCCCCCTGCACCTGGCAGGGCAGGGGAGGCTGAAAAGTCCTGGTGGAAGCACCACCCAGCAACAACCAAAGCATCAATGGGCCATCAACGTTCCTCTCATTACCAAACACAAAACACAGCACCCCCTCCAGCTACTGGGAAGAGAGTTAACTCTGTCCCAGCCGGAACCAGGACACTTATCAATCAGAATTTCGCTTTCCAGTCTGCATCTAACCAAAGAAACTTGATCTTTCCCGATTTTTCTTGTGCACCAACCTGAGCTTTTAATGGAATTTAATATACAAATTAATGTCATGCAGACAACGTACTTTCCTTCCCTTGTCAATACTCTGGGTCATCCAGTAGACCTGGCAGTTTATCCACATCGGACCTGACAAAGACCCAAAATCATATATGGTATTCTTAAATAAGTTTTTAAATGATGAGTAAATTCAGGTTATTGCAAGAAGAAAATAAAAAGCACCCATGTGTATCTAAGTAAGACTGTAATCCCATCTATGGGAAAGTCATTTAAAACACCATATTATACTTGTTTATATATGTGTGTAAGTAATATGTACACACTGACAGGAACTGTCATTAGATAACATGTGCAGTCATAATGGGTAATCAGAGCGTGACACGAGAAAAAAAGACTTACTCAAATATCTACCCCATTTAATTGCGATAAGATCTTTTTTTTTTAGTTCTTTATGGAAAGTAGAATTTTTCAGGCACATGTATGTTTAATATGATTTATTTAGATAATCACCTTCTTTATACGAGAGATTGTTTAATCCATTTCCTTCATCACTGTAAATTATTTGGAAAAAAATTTGATGATCAAGACTAACAACAGCATAATAAAGAAAAATGTATATAATCCTGTCACATAAGTAGTACAATCCTATTTCCTTAGGATCAATTCTATCCCAAACTGACAAAACAAAACAAAAAAAAAATTACAGAATCTGGAAGATAAAGCCATAATCTTTTGCTTGCTCATATTACCAACAAAGAGAAAAAAACCTTCCCACACAGCTTTTTTCTTTTCTGTTTTTGGGGGGGCAGAATTGCAAGTGTGGTCAAGGGGAATAAGACAGAATTCTAATTGAGTCCTCAGATATTTGAACTTGCAACACTATCATTGTCACTACTGACACCTAAAATTGTTATTTAAGTAAACTCATCCGTATTGAATGAGGCAAAAAGTATTGTTATGAAGACTACAGCTGGCTGCAAGACAAAAAGTACAGGCTGGTGAAAAATAACGATGTATTAAATTGAAGAAAGGCTGTCTTCATTAATAAGTGGGAGAAGAGACAACTGTCATGGTAAATATGAGAAGGTGATGCAAACTTAGGAGGAAATGTATGAAAGGAAGAGCTGAAAAAGGAATACAAAGGCATTGTGAAATAACCAAAACAAGCAGAAAATAGTCAAAGGACATTCATACTACAAATGTGCAAACTGATAAATTACAGAAACCATCTCAAATTGGGATATTACAAGGAAGAAATCTAGAAAGTACTAATGTGGAAAGAGACTGTGCAGATTACAAAATGCAAATTACTTTGCAATGCCACATGAAGACATGAGACAGGAAGATTGTAGTTACTGCCTAAGTCATCACTCCACCTGCCATCTTGAATACGATTCTTGCAAAACAAAGGTATTTGCAAGAATATTTGCAAATGTTACAGAAATCAGAACATTTACGAGAAGATTCAGGTTTGGCAACTTCAGCAATGATAATGCCCTGAAAAGTAACATACAGAATAGATATAACTTAGCTAAAATGGGATGTACAAGAAGCAAATAAGAAAAATGCAATCCAACATAATTAATATGTAGTCAAATTTTAAACTGTTCAAACTAACTCTGCCAAAACAATCTATTTCAATAACTTAAGATATTACACAAAATTGACACTACTGATAAATGTGTTATTTCACAGGAAGTTTATTTTAAGCTATAAAATCAATATGAAGCTTCGTAGTAGTAACAGAAAGAAAACGTTTTTTCTAACTGGCACAACAGCACATGCTGCATTGCATGAACACATGATTTATTTTTCTTAAGCCCTGTGAATGCATGTATGTGGGTGGATTTTTTTTCCCTGATAGACTGAAAATGTTTTTCTCCCACTGTCACAGATACTGGGCTGTGTGCAATTCTCTTGTTTTTTTGGTTGCTCTGAATGAAACCTCCAGCATTTCAGTTTGTTGTTTTGGGGTTTTGTGTGTGTGTGGTTATTTGGGTTTTTTTTTTAAACATATCCCCATCCCAGATTCCCCAAACCAATGAAGCCCAGCCTGGGCTTTCACTTACACTACTTAATATTCGCTGTTCTCACCCTGCAAGTTCAGATGAACTGGGGTGACTGTGCCTCTTCCTTGTGTGAGGATGAGCAGTAACAACTACTGTGGTCAGACTAAGTCTGATCAATGCTTCTTCTTAGCACTCAAGCACTTTTTATTTTTGCAGAAGAAACAAAGCTTTTAAAAGACAAACACAATCCTAACTGGTGTCTAAATTCCTGTGATAGTGACCTCGGAGGCTTAGCTTTTCCACAGTAATGAAGCTGGGACACGTTGTGTCCTTCTTCCCGATTTGGATCTCCCAAATAGTTACCGGTCCCCTTTTGAAAGACCGCTCCTTTTGAAACCTGCCAAAGTCCTTTTGCCTCTCCTGTTCTCGGCCCTTCTGATACCAACATGTAAATCAGTCTCAAACATTACCTAAAGAGGTAGCAAAATCATAAAAGATAAATACTTCTGGGATTGTCCCTCTGCAACACTGAAATGTTTTCTGAGAATTGACTATTATCTTGGTCCATTATTTTTCTCCTTCCTGTTTTTCTAGACAGCCTACTGCTGAATTAAGCCAATATAAACATAAAAGCTATGTCCCAATAAACAACCAACACACAGTGCTTTGTATACAAAACCATTATTTTGTCACACAGTAAAATAAAACAAAACAAAAAAAATGACTAAATGAACACAAATAATCTCTGGAAAGCACACCTGTTTTCTAGTTCTCAATAAATCTACAATTTATAATTTATCTATTATTTATATAACTTACATTTTAATTATACATTATTCTTAAAAACCTGAACTTAAACACATTTGAAATCATACAATAACACAATTCTGTGACATAATTATATTTGTGCAATTAAGGTATCTGTAAAAATTTATTTATATATATATTTTACAAATTATATTTTTATATATGAATATATAAAACTTAAACATCTTCTACAACTCAAACTGAGTGAGCCTTACTACATCAAATGTGTTTCTACCTCTTTATCTCTTGCTTTTGTAAAACTCTATAAATGGCTTAGAGGGTTTAACCACACTGATGAATCAATTGTAAATGGTACCAAAAAACTTAAGATGTCTTCTGTGCTACAAAACCTCTTTCTGACATCTATCAGAATTGACGTGCTAAAGCCACAAAATTGGTTTAAATTCAATTCTAAGATCAAGTTTTTTAATTTTAGTAACCAGAAATAGAAGACCACTATAGTACAAATATTTGTGACTAATTAATGTAGGACACAGATATATTTCTATCATATATTTCATTTCCATTTCATTACTGAACCTGCCCATCCTTATTCATGAAGTTACCAGGATGAAAAGTATGCTTAGCACCTTGCCTGTCAACAAATCTGTAACCAGCAGATCATATCGCTTTCTTTCAAATATTAGTTAATTTAATGTAAGCAATGTTTCTAATATCTGCATAGCATTATAGATTTGTATACTGGCAGGTGAAACTGAAAGGTATTTCACAGCCAGCGTATCACAAACTGCATGCACATGGGGGGAAATTCTGTTACCTGCTTCCTAGACTAAAAGAGAAGTGATCCTCTGACAATCCAGATACTAGGATTCAATTATTTAGAACCACAATTGTGCCTAAAACTCCATAAAAGCTACAGGAACGGGGAACACCCTCAAACAAGTAAATTGAAGTCTTCTTATGCAGCTCGTAGGAAACATTTTCACCATTTGTTTTTTTTTCTTTGTGTAACAGCTCGCTAGCTGAATTATTACAGCACTAGAAACCTGCAAACAGAAACAGATTTGAGACAAATGGTGAAAAATGACCAAAGGTCAGGATCTATGGTGATACAACCCTTAATTACCTAATTCACACAAATAAAAATGTAGAGTAGCATATCCAATGGCCATGTATAGGTACAAGCTTTTCCATGGCAGGCAGGTAAGCAAAGTCAAAGGGCTCAAACCAAGAGACTCATGCAGTGCCATGCCAAAACCTTCCCTCCTGGAAGTCAGGTAAACTGTCACATTCCTGAGTGGAAAACAATGCCAATGAAAGGTAAAGGCTTGCATGGCTACCCTAAATTATACTTGCTAACAAGAAATTCTGGATAGCTTCTTTAATGGTTCTCTGGTAGCTCCATCATACAAGTAATTGTTAACTAATATGTACTATGAAATTATTAAAATGCTTATTTCCTAATGTCAAATCAAATATTAAGCACATAAGAAGCCTTATGAATGGGTTAAATTATTAATTTCCATTTGTCATGTGGTCTCTTGACTTCAGCAACATCCAAACAATATGATGATACTTGAAATTAGTATTGCTTAGTTTCAGTACTCTCAGAAACATTAATATACTTATTGATAAGTGTTATCTCCCATCAGAAAGAAAAATCTTGCCACATTCAGTTTTGCATATTTACCTGAGACTCACATTTTTATTGTACTTCGATGGAGTTACCTTAACGCTTCCCTTAGCAAAATTCATTCACATGACTTGCACAGCAAATATCACACTGCACACAAAATATGCAATAATCTTGACGAACTCTACAATCAGCTCAGCCTTTGTACTTAATTGTACGCTCCGAGATGGAAAAATCACTACAGGAAATGGAGTAAAGAAAAATAAACTAGCAGGGAAACAAGGGTTTCATCAGGTTCTTCTGATAAAGGTGCAGGACGCATTCAGCCTCTTCTACTTTATATTACATTAAACCACTTTAATAAGCCTTATAATGAATGCCTGAAGAGATCAGAAATATAGCAAGATTATTATCCCCTGATGTTATAATTTTTGAGACTACTGGTCCAGAAGAACACTGGAAGGATAAAAGACATTTACATAGCAAAAATCCATGAACTTTTGTAACTGAGAAAATCCATCTCTTCAGTTTTTAGATGAACTTCAGGCACAGGTCGAAGTAAATTGTCATTTAAACTAGTTCAGTAGTCCCCGGATGTAAGTAGTGCATAGGAATAAAGAGCTAAAAGGATGCTCCTGGATCACCGAAGTCCATGTCCCTGCTATCAAAGACACTGAATGACTCTCAACTAAGGTCAGCATTCCACTGTAAAACCAATTCATTATTTTAATCCTTATTATCCCGAGAATATTAGCCACTCCACAAACCCAGTGCCCTAATGGCTAAGGGATTTATTCTAATTTCCAGTTTAAATTTCATTAACGGCTGGCTGATTTATTTTTTGTGTGTGTGTGTGTGTGTGTATGTGTCAATAATCCTTGATCTTCTGTAGCTTCTCCTCAAATCTGATGTTTGCAACCACAGATTATCTGTAGATGGCAGTCACATCACTTTCAGCGTTCTCTTCTGCTGATCTATACCCAAGTCAAGCTCTTCCCACCTCCTCTCACAAAACTCTCCTTTCTCCTGGCGATCTCGCTTGACACTGTCTGCATTTGTTCTGGTTTCAGTTTATCTTTTTGAATGCAGGTGACCAGAAATGTACATAGTGATCCAGGTGAGGTTTCATCCCTAGCTGGATACTTTGCCATCATAACTGAGTGTTTTTTGGACACATATCCTAATGACCCAGTGACCAACTAATGCTTCTCCTCTTCATTCTGCTTGTCCCTGCTCATTTTCTGCTCATGAACTCTCAGCCTATAGCTGAAATTTCTGCTGTTAGTTCCCAAATGCAGGCACCTCACATTTCCTACTATTAAATTTCATCTAGTTGCTATTACTGCAGTCCTCAAGGTCATGCTTTTCTTCCCCATAACATTCTGATCTTTTGCTGTATTAGGAATCTTTTAACTGGGTCATCAACAAATTTCATTACAGAGGTGATATTCTGTCACCCCACCACCAGTAAAAAGCACTAATAAAGGCAAACATTCCCCAGCGAGCTCCCTGAGAAATTCAGCCAGCAATCTTCCTTCTGCCTGACGCTCTCTGAAGTCACACCAGCTGCCATCTCCCCTCGCCTATATGTACAGTTACTTTAATAATGCTCATGTCCTCTAGCAGTGCTTCTAGTCTTCCATTTGGCACTAAAACAGATTTGTTCTTTTTTTACAAAACTGCTTCCCCTATTTAAAAGAGAGATCAGTTCTCTTTCCATGAACAGCTATCACAATGCATTGTCATGACATACCAAAGGTTAACAATGGCACCTCAGGGCTAACAGGGTGTTCCAAAGCTCCACACACTATTTTACTTTATTAATCTGCCATATTACTGATCTTAATGACTAACTGGCAGGTATCTAAGAGTTCAGCTTTTTCCTTTCTTCTATACAGTTATAGCCATACCAGACTTGATAAGCACATTTAAATGTCTTGCTATTAAGCCTGTGACTTCATATGTCTATTAGAAAATGAATATTAAGATAAAAATCATCTGTTCTTCTCCTTCCTCGAATATAATTGCAAATACGGCTTATACTTGTGCATTGTGGATTTCTTCCTTTTCTATCACACCCACTCCTAAAGCACAGTATCATCTGCTGGGCAATATCTTCCCCTTTCATACAAGCCTCCTGGTTTTCCTTATGTCCTTTTTCAGGTGACTATTCACCTACAAGGTATTGAACCATGCTCCTACAAGATTTAGTTCCTTGCTCAGGATACTCATTCCTGATAGTCTGATTAATCTTGAACTTGAAAAAATGTCAAATTTCCCCCCCACTCCAGACCCTGAGCAGGTAATACAGTTGACAGCAATTCATCCTCGCTTTCCTCCGCTGCAGGGACTTCACTGACACCCTCCCTGCTCTCTTTCTCAAACGTCTAACTCCTTTTTTTTGCACTGCTTAACCACACAACGCATTATTAATAATTTACGGCAGGGCTGACTTTAGATAAGGCACGTCCCAAGCAATGGGACCCGATGTAATTCTGCACAAAGAAAATTCTTCCCTTTCTGCAGACCTATCGGCTTGCCCTGCTGCCTAATACAGGAGCTAATTACCACAACCGCAGAAACTCTGTGCAGGCCCTCGCCCCTCAACACACAGTAGACTGATATCCTCGGGTGCCAAGAGAGTATAAAAAGAATAAGAATTATAAATACTAACACAGAAAATTTTGCCTGCACTTCGTAAACCAGGGCTGCTCCAAGGCCCGAACTGAGCCATTCCATACCAACACATCAGAACAAAACAAAAGAAGTGCTTTAGATTCAGCTCAAAAAGTAGTTTTTAGGCTAAAATAGCCAAACATATATTCCAAACACATCACTCTGTGGATAATTTTTTTCGGAAACCAGAAGTGTCAAATCCTGCTTGAAGTAATTTTTGTGCTGTAACTGAATATAGACAAGGCGGAACACATCTGGTGCCTGGGCTGTGCAAACGTATTTATAATTAAGTAGAACTGAATACCAAAATCCAGCAATGATAGAATTCATTAGACTAGTATAATGCTGTATAATTACTCTCTTTTTTTATATCATCCACTGTATGCTTTAAGAGCTCTTTTTACCCATTGATATCAACGTGCTATGACATATTTACATACACCCTGTATAAAAGGCTGAGAAAGTATTAGACATGTCAGAGGATGACATGGAAAGGCGACTGTTGTACAATAACTACACTGTCAGCGAAACAAGAGGAAACTAATTTAAATGCATTCCCTGCATGTAACTCTACAGATAGGTACTGGATTTACATTTTGTAAGGAAAGGGGCTCCTTTCTATACTAGGGAAAAGTCCTAACACGACAAAATCAATACATCACCTTTTTCCACCAGCACTACTTCCTCAGCTTGCCTGCCTTGCATTGCTGGCCCTCCACCAAACACACCATCCACTGATTTCCGCACGGACCTTTCTAAGCATCATCCTTGGGCCTTTCCTCACTGAAACCATTTCCACACATTATTGCTCACACCTTAGATTTGGAAAGAACTGCCAACAGGCAAGTGCTCTCTCTGAGCCTCTGCATGGCTTCCTTTGCTCTACTTCTTTCCTACCAACCCTGGCCAGGTGTCCCGCAACTCCTACCAGACAGCCCAGCCTCCCTCCTGGGCTGGCTGTAACACAGCATAGTGCGTGGAGGTCCTATCAAAGCATGCCAGCTCCCTGGGCCACCAGGGAAAACCAGGGGCTCCACTGCCAAGTTTGGCACTGACAGGAACTTGGGCTGACACCAACAAGAGAGGGTGGCCACACTCCTTTAAAAAAGTATGTCATGTACCAAAGACATTTGCCATCGCTGTCCTATTTTTTTCATGTGAAGCCACCCATTGCCTCACTAAGGCGCCCTCCATCTCCCTCTCAATGTATTTGCTTCTCTTCATTGTCCAAATAGAGGAGTAAGGGAGCTTGAACTAACTTAAGAGGTAAGTTAGTTAGTTAGTACGGTTGATAGTGCAAATATCCCGGCTCCTCTTGTAGATGGGTTTGTGATTATGTGACAATTACAGCCTTTGGATCAGACTCAGCAGGCAATTACAGAGCCAGCATGGGGGTTGCAGACCGGCCCAAGGAACGGAGTAGCGGTCTATCGCTGTGCTGCCTTCCCCCTTCAAACAGCGGCCAGATACCTGCCCGATAATAGCTTTCTCTCCAAAGCTGTAGCTGCAGCCGAACAAGAGACCAGGAAATGCAGACAGATAAAAGCAGTCTGCAAGGACAGCAAAAAGATAGCTGAAACCAATTATCATTTGCACCTATTTCACATCAGCCCACAGGTTTCTAACAAAAACAATGGCCCTGACCAGCCACTTCATTTCCAGCCCTCTACTGTTGGTGAAAGCTATTTGAGCTATGTGTCTGCAGGCTCAGGAGGAACTGCTCCACATTAAATATATATTGAGTCCATAACCAAAATAGTCTTTCTGAAGTGGTATTTTTATTGTAAGCAAAAGCTGCAAAAGTTCACACCTAAAGTTCCTTCAGACAAGAGAAAAACTGCATTTAGCCCTTGCAAACAGCCAAAAGGAACACTAAAATCATGAAGCCAAAATTTAAAGGATGTGGGGTTGTCTTTTAAAGGGAGAAGGCTTGCGCAGAAATGAGAGAATAACGTGTTCTTTCTATAAACTATGGTATGCAGAAAATTTATCTTTCAGTAGTTACTAGTACAATTAAGAAATGCCATATTTTTAACAAGCTTAGGATTCAGAAGACATGAAAGATATGATGAAAAGAGTATTTTTAAACTCTGCTGGACTAGAACAAAAGTTGGGCTGTAATTTGAAGAAAATTAAAATAAAGCACTTGTTTAGTAAATAAGTGTGCATGAACTGGCTCTTTTTTAATTTTTATTTTAATAACTTTCTAATTAGCTATGTTGAAAATGACATATCTGAAACAGAACTAATTTAAATTTTACATCATATTTCTTTTCTTCCATCAAAAGGATAAAGGAACAACAAAAACACCCTAATACGCCAATCAAAATGTTTTTAAAATTCACAAAATGTAAAACTTCATCAAAGAAACTGTCAGCTGAGGAAGGATTTTTCAGATTTGCTTTCACGTGTAATTATAGGAGAGAACACAGACTACTGACCTACGTACTCTTGATGCAGAGCAACCAAAACACCAGCATCACAGGAATACAACAGCAGTATTTACTGCTCACTGCTTTTTTACAAACATCCAAACCCATCAAACCTCTGATTAGCCTATTGTGTAAGGTGTCAAATTCCCAGAAAGATCCCCACGTTTCCGTAGTTTACTCTTAACAGACACTAGGTGAAAGTATACCTACAAAAGCGATCAACAAAACAGCGCTGCTATTCAAAAGGGAAAAAGACAGACACGGTTTTGGGGAAGCGAAGGGTGCCGCTGCCGGGGGCCACACGACCTCCGGCCCCCGGCAGCGGCCAGGGGCCGCCCCGCCGCAGCCCCTCTCCCGCCGGGTGCCGCAGCCGCCGCCAGGCCGGGGCGAGGCCGCGGACCCGCAGCCGGGTCCCGGCTTTCTGGAGAAGGCCGGCCCGCTGCGGGCTGGCGCCTGCGCAGCGCTAGGCGAGGCAGTGCCCGGCTGCTGCGGGCAGAGCCGCCAAGGCGGCTCCCTCCCAGATAGCCTCTTCGCCGAGCAACACTTGCACGCAAAGCAAAAGGAGCAGGCTGAAAGATCAGAGGACTTGTGTCCTGGCAACCTGCGGGAAGACAAATGCCTTTCCCCGGAGCTCTGCAGCCCTTCCTGCCTCACACGGCCAGCCACCTCCCTCGGGTGCTGGGGCAATGCCTACATTTTTCCTAAGAGGGAAGCAGGGCTGGACAAACCATCTTCACAGGCTAAATACAACCCCGGGACCCAGACATCAGCATCCCTCTTAGATCTCTTTTGTGCCACACGCTTTTGGAAATCATTACCGTATCTTTCAAATAACAAAATTAAACTCAGTAGAATTTGCAATGAACAAATAATATGGCTAATTAAATATTTGCATTTAAGCTTGAGAGCCTGAAATATTCTAGCATGACATCCAGCAACTGGCAATGAAAATAAATAAATAAATAAAGTAAACCCATGTGAATTATCTAGACTTGTTATCACAAAGATACAGGGACTCCCATGGTGAAATCTGTAACTAGAGAAAAATATTACATGTTGTGATTTGCTTTTTATTACACGCAAGTGTGGCCTGGTTTGGTAGTTTCAAATACTTAAAAAAAAAAAAAAAAACCCAAGAAAAAAAAACCCAAGAAGGCAGTTTCATAGCTAATTAATCCCTGAACCTTCCAAGAAAATGAGAATATAAAAGTCACCCACAAAGGTAAGGGCTCCAAAACTAATATTATCAACATACACCAGTAATTTAAATAATTTGAATTAAAGATTTTAAAGGGCCTACTTGCATACTTAAAGTTCAGTATTTGCATAAGTCTTTGCAAGGTCTGAATAACAAGTCAGAGAATTTGTTTCAAGTTTATCTTAAAGACCTAGAAGGCACCCCAGATACAGCACTACCATTTAAAGGTTATAACAAACTCATGGAATCAGCATGACATTTTCAGAAGACATATCGATATATTTTAAAGCTTTTTTTCATCCTTTGAAGGGTTTTACAATTATTATATCAGGAGTATTCCCGCGTAGAGAGGCTAGGGAAAAGGAAAAGGATATGGCAGAACACAGAAGAATCGATCAGGCGCAGCGTTGGATATTGCACATCATTTATTGATATTTCAAAAGTGCTGCTATTAAAATGCAATTATATTTTTGCTTTGTCTTCATTACAAAATTTAAAAAATGTGAAGGGTACTTCACTGTTTCTCTACTCATTCATTTCCCTAGAAATGCAAGGAAACTCCCAGTCCTTTTTTCTCACACATTGCTAGAGAACATCTTGAAGACCACAGAAAGCCTACACTCAGAGCTCGAACATTTTAAGCTGAAGAAGATGGCATCAGCGTTCTTGAACAAAACTAGCATTTCTGCCATGTTAATTGGTCACTAGAATCAAATATTCACTACACAAAGAAGTTGGTGACTGGAATCAAATGTTCATTATGCAAAGGAGCTTAAAAATATAAAAGCAAAATCCTTCAAATATTTCCATATCCTAAGTGTGCCCATCTCTTTGGTATTTATAAAATAGATGCAGGGAGTCTCAGCCTGCAAACACTTAGTCACAAAAACATTTTATGAGATGTCCCACGAAAATTAGTGTGAACATTTTTGCATAGATTGATTCTTGGAAATGTACCCAATGAAGTAAAATTAATAATAATGACAGTCTT
The DNA here is from genome assembly GCA_030449065.1 of Oceanodroma leucorhoa. NCBI lineage: Eukaryota > Metazoa > Chordata > Aves > Procellariiformes > Oceanodroma > Oceanodroma leucorhoa. The sequence goes on along the minus strand of JASVER010000129.1, from coordinate 1,498,715 downwards.
ACCTGGTCCCAGGGACAGATGATTCCTCCAAAACACATGAAGAGATATCCCATGGCAACAAGACATACCCAGACCACCAAAGAAAATATACGAAGCAGCTTCTTAAATACAGGTTCTATGCAGACAAGGATAAATATAGCGAAAAAAATTGCTAGGGCCGTTGGAACAGTTATTAAAAATGCCACATGGTCTTCAATTTCCTGGAAACAGAGGAAAATGAAAAGGAAGTTAAAAACTAATATACTTAAAGGTCAGACAGCAATAACATACCCTAAACTGATTGCACACAGAGATCTCAGAAAGACATGGCTGAGTATCAAAAGCCAGATGAACCAAAATAGGATTTCTTTCACTGTAAGAACCTGTTATTTGGAGTATTAACTTCATAAACAACTATTAACCACACTACTGCATGGTACTTCTTTTACTAAATTGCAGAGTTGAAGCAGATTGAGAAAACTGTAAATCACACTATGGTAATGCACCAGGCCCGTAGGTCTGAGCGAATTAAAAGGCAAACTCAATCTGCAGAAGCAGCATAGCCTTTCTGCTCCAGAATTCCAAAGATTTCTCTGATTAGTGTGGTTTGCAGGTGAAATTCAGGCATCCCCATTGAAGACTGCAGCTGTCAGAATGCCTCCCAAATCAACTATGTGTCCATAACTCCATAAAAGCCTTTTTGACAGTGGTATTTGCCAGGTACTACACATTCTGCTTCTGTTTAAAGTGGAAGGATGGGCTCTAGATTACATACATTTTCTCCTAGCAACTGCTTACTTCCGAATGCGCAAACACCACCCAGAGCAAGGACTAGAATTTAACTTGAAGTGAGATTCAGAATAAACAATATTTAAATTTATTTGCAGAACTTACATAGAAGTTACTACACTAATATCTTTAAATCATCTAGTGATGAATGCATTAAAAAAGAATAAATATTTGATTTTATATTCCTGTATGTGTTCAAAAGTATCTCTGGTTGAAGTACAACAGCACTATATTAAAGTCTGCTCATAGGATCCTTACCCATTCCGGCAGCTGTTATGAATTTTAACGGCCTCATTTATAGCAACAAAGATTGCAAAAGCAGGCCCCAAATGCTACTGTTGCAAGAGTATAAAAACCTCCACTAACCACACACTTCATGCAGAAAAGCCTGGTATCCATTTGTTCATGCTGGTGAAATCTTGGGAACAATCTGAAAGTACCTATTTGATGATGATGTAAGACATCGAAGCACAAAGAAATAACATTTCTTTTTCCCTAGTTTCGTAGTTGCTTCCTTAGTGCCCTGATAAATCTTGTTTATTGATGAGTTTTCAACTTAAATACTTAACATTTTGCTTAAAAGCTTTTTGATGTGACTTTTTTTCCTTTCTTATGTGTATAAGACTTGCTACAGTTAGAGCAAAACTAAAAATTTACAAGTAAATTTGTAAATTTACAAAAATTTACAAGTGCTGCCAGCATGTTTTTGTTTGTTTTTTTGTTTTCCCAGACCTAATAAGTTTTACAACCCGACCATCTATAGAGACACTTGCTGTAAGGTTCTTTCCCCCTCCTCTCTTCAAACTTCTTTGGTTTTGCTCGCGGTCCTGCCTGCACTTGTACTGCACGTTGCAACACCCACCTGCTGCACCAGGCAGCTCTGCCCTCTCCCCCCTGCTGCAAACCCAGCACCACCACGCCTGCAGCTCCCCCAGCACCGGCCAGCCCCCTGCCAGCAGCCACTCGTACACACAAACCCGCAACCGAACCTCAACCAGTAACCTCCGTATTTCAGCAGAAGAGGAGAGGCGCAGGTTGCCTCTCTGCAGAGCACATTAGCTGAGGCTCTACTCTGTGCTGACACTGGCAGGTTCAAACCAAGGGGAAACACCATGATGAAAGTCTACATCTTATTGTGCAGACGGCAGATTATCTTTCATGTATCCTACCCTGCCCGACAAAAGGCAGCTCATCTTTCAACTCTTCTTATTCTTTCTCCCCTTTTAAATTTACCAAGTCACACATTTAAGCAATTACTGTTGCAGCACTGATGATCAGGATATAAGCAAAAGAAGAGTGGAGAATCTGAAAGTGATGGTGCTAACTTTGAAATGCAAACACACTAATCTTCCAAATATTAAATACACACATTAAAGCTTTCAAGCACGCAGGTAGTCATACTGAAAACAAATTTATGGGCTTAAAGTTACGCATAGAGGTAAATGTCCGCATGAGTACAGAGCTGTATGAAGTAAGACACATGCAATTTTGCATAGTAAGAGACAGAATATAAAACCTAACTGGTAGTAGTAAGAGCTACTGGTTTGTGTCTCTGAATTTTGTGATTTTTGATCATTCCCATCTCTGAAATTTGTTTCAGTGAATTGATTTAGCAATATCACAACCAATGTCAGCCCAAATAACACCAAATGTATTTAATTTTGACCTTTGACTTCTGCACTTCAGGTGGGATTGCAAAACTCTTGTTACAAGGTCAGAGGAATTAGTCCCTTCCCTGGTGACAGGACAACATTACGTTCCTTGCACCATCTGTCATGCAGTCAGGGTCGCAGCACCAAAGGAACCTGCAAGCTCCTGGAGGAAGCTGGGACTCAGGAAAACCACAGATTTAAGTGACGGCAAATAGGTATTTCACTGACAACTATCATGCTACAAGTATACTAGTGAGAATATCCACATGCACTTCAACAGCACGCTTCCCCATTTCAGTAAAAAAAATAGAAGTATTGTGCTTTCTAGAACAATCTTGCATCATAACAAATCAACAATATTCAGATTTCAGTTTAAAGTATATATATGGTCACATAGCTACATATTTCTAGATGTATTCTATCATTAGATCAATCCATCAAAATGTTTGTTTCAAATTAACAGCTAACCAGTCAATTTCCTTTCTTTAAGCGTACACTGATCTCAACACTTAGCTGAGCCATTTTGATCACTAAATCTAAAATTTTATTTCTGCTTTCTCCCCCTCTCTGGTTGGCTATTGCACAATTTTGCATTTTGTTTTGGTATAAACATATGCAGGAAAAAATTAGACCATGACGTATCAGCTTCTCATCACAGGTAACTGAATGCAACCTCACTGACTGCAGTGGGACATCACCCCTCTGAGCTGACTACAAAACAACCTGCTTCCGATGTCGCAAGCTGCCTGCATCGCACCGTACACTGTGTCATTTCTGAAGTAAAATTGAAATCTAAAGACAGAATTGTATACACATTAGGCAATTAAAAATATATGAGAAAACAATTGTTATTACAATTTGAATCCTTTCCAGAAAGCCTTAATGTGTACAGTGGGATTTTTCACAATCCTGCCTGTGAAATACACGTTAATGTCAGGTCAACAAAAGCAGTCCCTGTGAGGCAGCGGTTTATTTTGGAAACAACTTTTAACAATATTTTCCTATTACTTCAGAGGAACTAAATGTTTATGAAGTTGCAACGTGGAGAGCAGGACATTTAAAACTTGTAGCTTCCTGATCAATATTTGTAATCATCAGTGTGTTTAGCAGGTTAAAAGATGATGTTGGATGCAAAGACAAATTCTGAAGGCTAACTGTTCTGTTCCCCTAATCGTTTCCCAAGGAGGTGGGGAAAAAAAAAAAAACAAAACACTTTCCTCCTTTTTTTGTTGCTAGTCTCAGAAATTAAAATACACCAGAGCTAATGGAATTAAAATATCAGCATGACACTTTCAAACATAATGGCTAAGCCTGCAACACATGGATCTTGCCTGACAGCTCTGTCTTCCTAAGTGTTTTCTATCTTGCTGTCTTTTAATTACTGAAGAAATTAAAAAGTCTACTGTTAGAAATTTTTCCAACCCCCAACTTCAGAAGAGTGTGATAATGTTATCACCACTAAAATCTGAAGAATCACTTTCACTCATCTTTCCAAAGCCCACAACCTTCTCTCATTCTACATCCTGTTCTTTCCTTTTCCAGATAATGCCATGCCCTCAGTTTAATTTAATTTTAAAGCAAAACTGCTGTAGAGCACTTCACTGTTTTATATGAAACCATACAGCTTGACAAAATGAACAAACAAGCATTTAAAATACCAGTTTTAGCATAAAATCTTTTACCATGGTCCCTCATTCTTTTGGTACTTTTTCCTTTATTCTTTTCATCCACTGAAATTTGACAGCAGTCTATATACAGAGGACTCCTGCTGGCATCTGAAATACCACACGCTTTGAATTAACTTGAACCATTTACTATATTAAATTCCTACTAAAATCACTTTTGCTGAGATCAATGAAACACCTTCTAAATGTAAATATAAAAAGAAGTGAATAATCTTCTTCAGACATTAAAACTACGTATGATTTCATACATCTATTTTCAAAGATGTTGAGTGTTAAAAAAAATGTTACAGGGCTCAAGGATTACTAACTTACTGAACTCTCTACCAAAACGGCACAACATCTTCCTTTAACCAGACTAACCGACTGAAAGAATTTATAGCAAAAATTGCCCATTTTTCCTGTAAAGCCTGTTCCAGGACTTGAGAGAATTAGAACAATTTTCAGAAGACATATCATCACCCTTCTCTTCATAAAAGTGGACAGTGTTTCAATTCTCTAGCACCTCAAGAAATAGTTCTCTACAAAGCCAAAAAGCTGCAAAAGTCTTCTGGCTACTTGTGACACTTACCCCATGGTTTTATATTTTAGTAAATTTGCTTATGGCTGACTGCACTGTGTGCCATCTGCTAGACAGCTAGAAAAATCTCCATTTTATTATGAGGTGCCGTGCCCTGCTCCTGGCCAAGTAGCTGTACAGCTTCACCTAGGACCTCATCATTTAGGACAACGACTGAAAAGTTTTGGCCCGCCATCTCAGATTTCTTTTCCATCAATTCCATCACTATTAGTCCATCTTCACTTCAGAAATGGTGCAGTGTCTTTAAGGCCAGATGCTGTTTCCAAGCCCACATGGTATTTTCTGGATCCACAACTTTTAGAAAAACTCCTCTGCCTTTCGTGCCCACCATTTATCTTTCGTAACACAAAGTTTTGCTTGTTTTTCTTGCTTAGCTGCCTGGTTAGAAGCTTCCTCATGTGCCTTTTTTTTTTAAGCTTTTATTGAGCTTTGTGCAATATGTTCAAGGACACTAGCAGAAAATTAATTGAACTGTACCTTTTAATCAAACTTTCCTGAAGTTTGTGTCAACTAAGCTTTCGATTTTCACTAAGGCCTATGTAATTGCATGCCTGCGATTTCTTCCCTCTGATTCAGCATTCCCTGTTTGGCTTGGTAGATCAATGATAACAGCATCAGGCACAAATCCAGTTGTTTCATGATGTCTGTTGTCTTGAGAAATTCAGTTCTCTCTATTAATGAGTCTGATGTGCAGTCTACACTTGCTGTTAGCACACTTTTACTCCTCGCTAGTCCGCAATCAGTCCAACAATTTGCACACCGCATGTATCAGGTAATTCTGACCAGCATTACAACTGCCAAGCTAGTGTGTGATGTCATACATAACCAACAAGAAGCACTTCTGCATTCATGGCCAGATTCTAGATCATTTTGTATTTGTTAGTATATTGTAACACTATTAAAGTAGTAAGACTTCATTCAAATCCTTCAGATGACATTCTGGTCACCTGGAGCCTCTCCTCAAACTTGAAAGTCATGAACAATGTGCACTGTAAAATCCCCCCCGTATGAGAATTGTGGCATTTTGCAACAGTGCAATAATTCTGCTGAAATCCAGAGGAACTGTTCTTTGACTTTGCAGGGTCTGTCCTAGTTAGCACATAGGACTAATAGTGCTAGTAGAGTGACCAGCCATGTAGGTATTGTGAACACCCTTCTGACCACCTATGTGCTTGACTACACTGCCAAGCACTTTTTGCCAGTGAATTCCTTTTAGTGAGTCCAACTATACATAGATGTTGTTCATCTTCTCACTTGCTCAGCAGAAAACAATTGCACCCAGATTTTTCCAAGTTTGCCTGATAGCTATGAGTGAACCTTGCCTGCCTCAGTGTTGTAGCAATGATTATCAGGAGTCTGACATATCAGAGATCACAGACTTCTCTGCTTAATGCAGAAACATCAGACCTCACAGAGGGTTTGGAAAGGCTCCTTGGAGGTGCTGAGGAAAAGTCAAAGGCCATGGCTGCTGTGCACATAACCGGAACGTAAGGAAGGTTAAAAGAAAAGTTTTGGAGGCAAAATATTGGTTGCTAGTGAAGAAGCAGAGAACTATAGTAGCATTCCCAGAAATGCTCCCAAAACAAGACAGGTTGACAAGCAAAAGTTCAATGAGCAGCTAAGAAAATGTGTTAAAAAGGGAATTCAAAGAAACAGGGAAATTTTGGGAATAGGGAGGGAGCCCCTAGAAGGTAGCTGAGCTTAATCTAAACCAGGAAAGAATGAGTTTGCTGGCACTTCAGAGGTCATAGGAAAACATTCAAACTGAAGAGGTTATAGAAACATAGTACATGGTTTAAGAGAAGCAGTAATGTCATGGAGACCTGTAATTCTCAACTGAAGTAAGGGACAGAAGTTGATTAAACTCAAGCAAGAAAGAAATGGCAAAGAAAAGCCAGAACAGACAGACTTTCTTTTTAAATATTTTGCAGAGAAATAAAACACCCAAGTGAAAGCATACACTCTTCTATATAATCACTAAAAGCCTAAGAAGCTAGGTGGAAGAACTAAAATGCCTGTTGCTAAAACAACATTATTTACACAATAGTCTTACTGAAAACTTGGTGGAAAAAAGTCCATCAGCAAAATACTGAAAAAGCAGAAAAGACTGAAAGCCATACACCTCAGCAGGAATTGAAGAAAGGCTTGTATTAACAATCTAGGAGAATCAACAAATAACATAAAGTCCTTATGAACCAAAAAACTAGACTGAACAGCAAAGGCTTATCAAAATAAATGACCTAGAGGACTGGTCATCCAACCAGGACAGAAACTATTTGAGATTCTGTGAAACACACAGATAAGAAAGGCTGATGAAGAAGAAAACACAAGATACTTCAGTGACTCCCAGCTAGACTGGCTAAGGATCGCAACAGCAGATGGAAGCTGAGACCAGTGTCTATGTCTCATGCACAGCTGAAAAACAAAACAAACAAACAGGCAAACAAACAAACAAAAAACACCCATACCAAGAAAGAAAAAACACTCAATCTGAGCTCAAGAAGTGGAAAGAACCGGTTCATAAAATGTTACTATTGAGAAGCTGCTTTATAACAATGACAAAGCTTGTTAAGCAAACAAATGAAAAACAAAACCCAAACACTAAAATTGAATGGTGGAGCTAGAAGCTTACAGATGAAAATCTTTGTAAGTGCCCCGAAGACACTATAAAAGTCAGAGGCACAGGCCAAAAGCTAATCAGTTCCCAAAAATGACTTGAGAAAGACCAAAACACAACCAGAACGCCTGAACAGCCAAGCAGTGAAGCTTCTAAAAACTATCTTTCAAAAAAACAAAAGATAGGGGGTTTTTTTGAAAAAAAAAAAAAAAGGGGGGTATAATAAAAAGGATCATAAAATTTATCAGGATTAATATAAAGATTCAATAATGCAGGCAAAGCAAAGATCTTGAGAAAACCTTTTTAAGAGTATAAAAATAAGTATTATATTATTTTTGAAACTTAATCAGGAGTTGGCAGCCTGCTAAAGGACTTCTAAGCAAACAGATGATGCAGGTATTAAAAAGAACAGTTAGAGAAGAACAGACTGTAGCAGAAAGGGTTGTTTGGTTTTTATTTTGTATCTGTGTTCAGCGTGGGGTAATTCTCATTCCAGAATATCCTACACAGGGGGAACACATCAGAAGACCTGTCTCAAATTGAAGTATCAGTATAAGGCATTACAGACAAAAGCAAGAGCATGAAATGTAAAAAGAATCACCACAAGCAGATAGGGTTCACCAGAAAGGGCCAATGGGACTCAAAGGAGAAGGAGCTAAAACTGTAGTAGCACATAACCTCCACCCAGAAGTGCCCCAGTATCCAAAGACAGGAATGTGACGTGACGCTTGTCTCTCCTCGGATCCCTCTCAAAGCCTAAGGGAAGTACCAGTAGGTTTGGTATCTATCCTGGGAAAATTTGTTAAAAACAAAGATCCCAAAGTGCCCACAAAAGTCCTCAGGAATCCTAGGGTATATGTTGTTCAGCATATCCATAAACAATTTGGGAAAAGGGGTGAATAGCAATCTGTCAAAGGTGAGGGCCAACTGTGAAGAATTACAAAAGCATCTCATAATAGTCACTACTGAGCAAGAAAATGGCAGATGAATTTCAGTGGAGATGTATGTGAAGTGACACAGCTCAGACAAAACAATTCTATACACATGACAACAGGCTCTTGGTTGACTATTAACACTTAGAAATGGAGATATGTGGTGTTTATCATAGGTAGAGCCATGAAAACATCACTTTGGTGCTCACTAGCAATCAAAAAGCAACCCAAAATGCAGAACAGGAAAAGAATAATCAAGAGAGAACATCATGATGCCACCTCAATGCATGATGAACATCGTAAACAATTCTGGTCCTACCACCACCACCACTTCCAAATGAATACAAAAGAACTAGGAAAGATAGGTTTCCAGGGATGGTCAAGGCTGCAACACAGTGGCTAGATACTGATGGAGTAACATTTGTTTTTAAGGTTTCTCTTCTCTGCATGGAGTGAGCATGACTGTCCTGTGATACAGCTCTTTTGATTTTTAAAGGTAGTGTCCATCTCAGACCAACAGGGAACAATCTCCACTTGAGCTGCCTGCATGCAAATGTGTAGCCAGGGAACCCCATGAGCCTGTGACCATTCCTACTGTACCATATGCCATGGGATAGAGGACAGAAACCTATCCGCACCAAAAACATAATTAGCAGAATCAGGGTGTGTGTGCTTGTATATTTTATATACCTAAATATGCCCTATGCAAACCCCATGCACCCAACCTGAATGGTGAGCAGCTTTTCCTATTTCTTTATACATCCTCATTTGCCACATTGGCAGTTTTCTCTCTCTTGATTTATTTTCCATCAATTTGTATCCTCTCATCTTGTTAACCACATGTCATATAAAATCGGTCAGTGCATACAACCATTTATTTAATAAGCCGGGATTCAGAGGGCCCACAGCAGGTCAGGGAACATGAACGGGACTGTCATGCCTTTCGGTCATCCAGCACCATCTCAATCTTCTCTCAGGCTGGCAATTACCAAAAGTAGCTGTACTTTAAGACATTTAACAGCCTATGAAAAACAAGATGGTCCAACCCAGCTACTAGCGGCTACAACACTCAGCTGGTGCACTTATAAAACTGCCCTACCCGATGACACTAGCTGGCAGCCGCAGAAGACAAACCATGTCCCAGAGAGCAATGGCAGTTAATTACATTCTGCTCCCTTAAGTGTCCCCTTCAGAAGAGGGCTGAGACAATACACAGCAAAGTGAGCAGAAGTTTGTACTTTGATGAAACTAATTATTTCAGGCTCCAGAGCTAATTAGCACCTACTCATATCAATTAGATTATTTTTAATGTAAATGTAGTGATCAACATATCCTTCTTGCATGCTTTATTCTACATGTATTGGTTCTGAATTCCTCTCCAAAAATGTGGCTTAATAACTTAGTTTAGCTTGTTTTTCAGATGTTCTCAAAATCCTTCCTCCTCTTATTGTTAAAATAATCTTAAAGAAACTCTCCGGTAAATACAGCTATTTATGCAACATCCCAAAATGTGGACACGTGAAGACAAATTGAGTAAAACACTTATGAAAAATGTATGCTCTGCAGTTAAATATATTCAAAATATGTCATTGTAGAAAGAGCTCCATTAGTTAAAATTACGGATAATACCTTACTTCACAGGACTCAAAGACATGTTTTTCAGATTAGCTGGACTGTAACAGATATTACAAGTGAAATTATGGCCTTCCTCGTACCCATATAGACCTGTGAAGTCAGAAATACCGAAGCACTCATTCSATCCTTTGAGCTATTTAATACCGACAGTTACATACTTTGGCTGTCACTTTTAAATCAAAGCTAAAAGGTGGCTTCCCCTCACCACTTTACTCCTGACATAATAACTTAAGAATCTGGCTGTAAACAAGAAGAAATGTCAAGATGGAACTTGCTTAAAAGTAAGAATCACAAAATTTGAACCAGGGAGCACATGAGTTTCAGTACATGAGCTAACAGCACTCATTTTAAAGGTCTGTTTAATGAAGAAAAAGGTAAGCTTAGGCTTCTTACTCTACTGGGTCTTTTAAAAATACATTTTGCAAGAATATTCCACAGACTTAACATATCGGCATAATAAGGTAACATGAAAAATAGTTTTAATATTGAAAAGTCATACTGTCATTGTGTAATTACTTTTCAAGTTTTTCCTAAGGTTTTGCAATTACTTACTAAACAGTTGTTATCGCAGAAAAGGTTCTTCCAGTTTACTCCCCTAAGGACACTTTCCACACTCTCATGTCTCTCAGTTCAACTGACTTCAAACCAAAAAGATTTCTTACTCCCTTTTTGACTCCAGGATCAGGCCCACATTCTGCAATGGGTATTACTTCTATAATGATAAAATTTCAAATAAAGGTAACCAACATGTTAACTTACATTTGAAATATAACCTTGCCAAATAATACCTCTATAAAGGAGCAAAACTTCAGACACATTCATAGGAAATAAAGCAAAAGGGATTCTGCAAATCCAGGTATTTCTATTCAGTGCTAGCTGAGGGCGTATATAACCAGTACTGTTACTCCATATCATTAAGGCACAGGTAAGAAAATATTAAAAATCAAAGAAACTAAAAACAATCTGGTAAATTGTTTTAGTGTTAAACAGACAGCGCGTCACTTGAAGAAGTGTCTAAAATCCCACCATCTACCAGTGGTTTGGAAATTGCCTGGACTCACTGGGGCAGAAAACAAGCCCGAGTGAAAGACTATGGCCACTTTCTGGCACAAGCTAGCGGGGGTTTACAGTGGGGGTGGGGATTACAGGACCAGCTACTGGTCTGGACAACCTACCACCTCCTAGGTCTTGACCAGGGTAGACTGTGCTCAGACCACTGTGCCACTAGAAAGGACCACCACAGTGGGCTGCATCAAAGATAGGGAATCCATCCACCTGCCAGGGTATATAAAGCAAGAGGAGCAACTTATGTGGAGCAGCTGAGGGAGCTGGGGTTGTTTAGCCTGGAGAAAAGGAGGCTGAGGGGAGACCTTATCGCTCCCTCCACCTACCTGAAAGGAGGCTGTAGCAAGGTGGGTGCTGGTCTCTTTTGCCAAATAACAAGTGATAGGACAAGAGGAAATGGCCTCAAGTTGCACCAGGGGAGGTTTAGATTGGATACTAGGAAAAATTTCTTCACCCAAAGGGTTGTCAAGCATTGGAACAGGCTGCCCAGGGAAGTGGTGGAGTCACCATCCCTGGAGGTCTTTAAAAGACACGTAGACATGGTGGTTAGGGACATGGTTTAGTGGTGGACTTGGCAGTGTTAGGTTTACGGTTGGACTCAATGGTCTTAAGGGTCTTTTCCAACCTAAATGATTCTATGATTCTATGAGAGCGGAAGCACTAGCAAGCAGGTGCTGAGCCAAGTTCAAAGAGCATCTGTTTTCCTAACACACCTCTCAGGAGAAATAAGATGTCCAAGTCTTTGGCCTGAATTCAGTCTTGCTGGACAAGGAGCTGGGGGAATCTGTCTTCCTAGGATTTTCCTGCAGGGCTGACCACAGTACTTGCAAATTGGAGACAAGGATGGGGAAATTTTACCTGGAATGCAAGAACAGCAATCCCACTTATCCAGTCAGTGGGAAGGTCCACTGTGCATGCCATAGCATTTGGGTTCTTTAAGACGTCCCACAGCACGCAGTTCAGCTACCTGACAAGGCAGGCGGAAAAAGCAAGTTCTAACTACTTTTGCAAACCCCAGTGAGTGGCTCTGAAAAGCTATCAGTCCACATGGGATCTCATGGGACTATCCAGTGATCAAACACCAGACTGGCTGCACCTGAAGTTATAAGGGAAACACATCCGGGCCAGAGCACATCTTACCCCAGCTGTCCCCTGGAGCACACTCTGAGCATGCAACCAGAAGCCATTACTCCTGCACTCTGGAGCACATTGTCTAGGTTAGAGAAACTTCAAAACTAGAACCACGGATGGTGGAAGAAGTGGATGCTCAGATAACAGACCTGAGGGCAAGGCTGAGAGGCCAGTGGTGAAGGGTGTTGCTTCCTCTGCTTCTCCCAGACACAAGCCTGGAACAGGTTCTCACCAGGAACAGCAAGGGACTTTTATATCACGTAGGCACCACTAAGAACAAGAGTTCTGTTTAGAGAGAAGATAATGTTTCTGTACAGGTTGGAGAAACAGGCAACTGGGAGGATAAGTGTAGAAACAGCCTTGCACTCCTCTGCACAGATGGTACAATAGTCCCTTGAATTTTCAGCATCATCTGAATAAGGTTCAGTGTCCGGGGGCTGCTTATTCAAGGTACAAAAATAAAAGATCTGGAGAAGAAAATGCGTGGAGCTGGTTTTTTTCAATAGGATCAGGAGTGATGCTCAAAGAAAAACAGAGAAGGCAGGGAAAAGGGACAGAACTGTGCTAATTCACTTATTTTGGGGTCCAGATCCCCAAAATCAGAAGTTTAATCTGTTGGCATCTTCTCATCGTCACGTATCAATAAGGCTTGAGCTGACTCAGTTCCTTCTGAAATATGCAGAAGCCACTGTGGCAGCACTTAGCTTGTTTGGGATCACAGCTTGGCTATGACTGGGGATGTAGGCACAGGATGAAACACTACAGGTGTTCAGCTGCACTTTGTTCCCCATGATGCTGGCACAGCCAGCCACTCGAGATTTGCAGATCACTTCTATCTGTGTTAAATGTCCATGCCGTCATCAGCTTGGAGTGATGCATGGTGCAGCCTGGAAGATTCCAGTGACTGCTACCATTATAATGAGGGGTTTTCTTATTCGCAGTATAAACAGAGGGACTGTGATCTCTGGTTAATGTTCTTAATCTAGGACACCTCTTGAAGGCTCAACCGAAGAAACCTATTCATCATTTTTACAGGAGTTATAAGATCCCCACAGATGGGTCAGAATCTTTGTCCACAACAAGGAACTTGAAACCAATTTAAAAAAATTTAAGCAAGATAAGCAGACAGGTATTCACAGGTCCATGGCAGACCCACTATGAAGTTGCCAATACATGATTTGTGAATCCACATACCTGGCTTGATGCTGATAAAGACAGCAGACAATTGTAGCCCAATCCATCATCTGTCTCATTCCCATTGCACCTCAGTAAACACAGCTCTAGTCAATACGATATTTGTCATTTTTGTCAGCTACAGTAATGATTAGGAGTTGTGGATCCACCGTTTTGAGTTACAATTTGTGACATTAAATAAGCTTTCCATTGCCAGGATGTCCACAAAACTTTAATTAAGATTACAGTTCAAGGCTAAGTATTTTTCCAATACAGCTAGACCTATGGTTTCATCCAGTTTTTATTCAGCAATCAGGTTATTCAATATGAAGAATGAAACAGAGGTGTGCAAAATGAGGTTGCCACCAGCACCTCATTATCTTGATGGCTCTCTGTTTCCAGGCTTGCTAGGGACTGGCAAATGAGACAAGCTCTTAGCAGCATTAAAAGTAACCACAGATGTACTGGGAGTGTCATTAGCAAATGAAACAAGAAAAGGCCCAGACTGATGTAGTACCGAGGAATGAAACCAGACACAAAGCTACGCAATTCCTGCTTCAGACAGGAGGATGCAGCAAGCTTTACAGCCCTGACTAAAGAGGTAATACTGGCTACGGAAGTCATGCTCAGACAACCAAAGATACTACTGGAAGGAACATTTGGCAGGGACAGCAATATCCTGAGACTGTATCAAACAGCCAGCAACTACAGCTGCCAAATAGCCAGCAACTGTATCTGGAAGAATATATTGTAATATTAGGGTGTCTAGAGACGAGAAAAAAAATTAGAAACATAGGATTTCCTCGTGGAACATTTTAATAGGGGACTTGAAAGCAGAACTGTGTGCTCAATTATAGCTGGAATTACGGAAAGAAAAGGCATTATAAATACACTAATGTTTGTTTTGAATTCTTCCTCATCTTGGTAGCAGCAATAATCTGGCAGAATGAGTTTAAGAAGAGGTAGGATACCTCCTGGGCACAACCATCACAGCATCAAGCATGCAAACAATCCTGTCTCTGCTTGTCCTTCAATTAGTGAGGATTTTCCTACTTCATTACCTTTGCTGTGACTTAGCTTTCTTTGTGGGGGAATGGATATGCCTGAGTTTGAAAACAGTATAGCAGATGCTTTGGCTTACTTTCAGTCTGCAAGGATTCCAAGGAATGCTTTCAGACCTTGGGTATTCTTGGACTTTGGGAAGACAGTTGATGCTCTTGAACCAAAAAAGATTTAAATTACACAGGGCTGATCTCAAAAGATTTCCTAAAATTGAGAGTACTCGTGAACTTACAATACGGCCATATTATTCTATGCAATTAGGTTATAACAGAGCATCTCACAAATATAACATCACTGTAAATTGGTGTGGACAGATGAATTTTTCAGATCCAGAGTACTGATGAGAACATTACCAGAGGCATGCAGCAGACGCCCTTATGCAGACACCTAATCACTTGAGACACTGCAATGAGAACGATGGAACATGTCTTCCAAAGCTACTTTTTCCACATGGACTTGAAGACTTTTCCCCCTCCATTTCAGGATGAGATTCTGATCATGGAAATCTGGAAGGGTTTGGCTGATGTCCAGTTTTTACCAGAAGCAGCAAGGATTTCTTTTAGACAGAGTAAGACCAGTTAGAGGGAGGGAGGATTTGCTGACATTCTGACCACGGGCCCAGAGAAATGGCACACCCCAGTTCAAGCCCCAGGAGGCTTACAGGACTCTTCTGATTCTCTTCTCTTTGCACAGAGACAGTTCCCTGCCAGCCAGGTTGGCAGCTAAAAAGTTTTAACATGCTCCTTCAGAATAGGCAGCTACCTCTGCTTCCATGCAAGATCAGCTGAAGGTAAATTCAGTCAGTCTGATGTCAGAAAACCAGTTCCTCCAGAATGTACATCTGCCATGTTGCACATAACCTCCCTAGTTAACTGTACTCCTTTAAGAATGATTGCCTACTCCCACTTTTGCTACTGAAGGTATTTGGGCATGTCAGTGATGTAGGTGTGCAGCCAACCTTTAGTTTCTTGGATTTATGAATCAGTAAAAAGGTTCAGGAATTGTAACTGAGCCTACCAGCATGATCATGAACTTTTCAGGAACTTCAAGTAAGTGGTTGAGGGGGATAAGTAATACCTCTGCTCCACAGACAATCATAAGGCAGCTAACCCAAAACCATCTCATGGTGCTTTAGAAGAGGGAAGGCATCAGAATGCCACATTGTAGAAGCACTTTTCACTCAACACATGCTCCACTTGGCCAATGATACCATCAAGAAGCATGCAACTCCACATCAACATCAACACATCAACAACCACATCTTAAGAGCAGCATGTAGCAGCAAGGATTCGGGGGACAGATAAGGACTGCAGACTAGTGTTAAACACCACAGAGCAGGCTTACAGTCTTTGAGCAAGGAGCACGAGCCAGTCTAAAAGAAAACACATGTATATCTGGTAGCAGATTGGTAGACCTTGAGTTTTGGGAAAAGGGACAGAAAGATCTTGACAGACTTAGGTCTTCTCCCACTTACACCACAAGTGCTAAAAGATTCTGATATCCCTGAACTGTAGGTTTTTATTGAAGCCTGTATCTATGGACTGGGTACTCTTTATGTCTAGATAATTCATGGATAAAGGAAAGTTATGGCCTTCCAATAAATTGTACAATTTGGGCATCATCCCTGTTTTCAGTCAGAGTTTTATTTAACCACGTAAGAAACAAACCATCACAACTGCAGATATTTCAGATACACTCACATTTTACATTATTAATTTTAAAATGGTATTTTTTTTTTCCTCCTACAAATAGCAGTTATAATAGATATGCCCTGGCCAGAGACAAGGCTATTTTAGATACCACTAAAAATGGTCATAAGCTTTTAGTACTAAAAAGGGAGAGGGGGGCAAATAATGAGTTTGTCCCACATATTATATTGAAAGAACAAGACAATAACCAGACAGAAAATGAAGCTGACCTCTGGCATTTCTAAGCACTGGAAGGCTTTCACAGGTTTGGGAAAATAATTTACTCTCTGTCGATTAAAGCAGCAGCTAAACATGGATGACTGATCTCAGTTTGAGAGTTTTCAGTTCACAACAGGTACAGAAAAATACAGAGGACACTTTGACACAGGAAATTCAAAGGTTGATACTATCACTACATTATTTAAAACTCCAAGCTCTGAATGGTCATCTTTCAAGCAGACTATGGGAGTCTTATATCTAGTGTTTGAGAAAATAGAGTGCTTTATTCCAAAGGTCAAAATCACAATAATTTTCTGAAACAAACAAAAGCAAAACCTCCCAAGAAACCTCTCTCAGTAACGATAGCAGTACATTGTCTGAAAGAAAAGAAACCAGATTTCCAGGCACACTTTGTAAGTAATCTTGTTTACTGTAATTTTGCAACAGCTTTTATAAATTTTTCATCTGAAATCAGGAAGGCTACAGCTCGTATTCTGACAGGTTGAAATAGCTGAGTTAAGTGGAATACATCCCTGTGTGGTTGGCTGTGTTTGGGAACACTTAAGAATACGTTGCCAAAAAAAAAAAAAAAAAAAAGGCAACTCAGACATCACAGTGATATATTTTAACAACCAAATAAAAAATTAAAATAGAAGGAAAGCCTCTCACTTCCATTGGTTTCAGTTTTTTTTTTAAGAAAGCCTAGAACATAAAAATGGTTCATGCTTCACGAATATCCATTTTTTCTGAACAATGTCTGATCCCCCGTTCCACGTTCTACGCTGTTCTTTGAAGTACAAGTGAGAAATACAAATCGAGTGTTACGGTGAGTCATTTTGGAGTTTTGTTTCCACAACAGGCTTAAGTAATTTTCAGTAAAATCTTAACTGCTTTGTACGAAATCTAAAGGAAACAACTGTTAAGAAAGATTTCCTTTAACTTCAAATGCACAGCACAGACCTACACAGAACTACCCCACTTCACTTCCATTGAGCCTCCTTTACAAAATTAAATCTTCTGTCAAAACAATGGCATATGTACTGGATATGCAAAATAAAGACAAGGATATTAATATTGGCTCTTGTGGTTCAGGCACTCATAACTGCTTGCCCCTTTTATATCATCAGGCACCAAAAAATGACTAAGATTCCACAGCTATATAAAAAGAGTATTCTTTACTCAGGTACAGGCGAAACAAACCTAACCTTCAGAAATATTTTAATCACAAATGCAACCAGAGCTAGACTATAATAAAACGCTTTTAGGTGAAACTCTGGGCAGGGCTCCAAAGGATTCTGCCCAACATCCTGTGGCTGGAAGTCTGTATAGGCAAGCTTTCTCTCCGCCTGAAGTTGCTTTCATCCGTTGACTGGAAACTTTAAAGATGAACCCCACCTCTCTCTCCACTCACCCGTCCAGTTGTTAGCCACAGGAAGATAAAGGCTCAGGAAAAAGGTTTTAAAAGCATTTTCTTTCCTCTTCCGGTATGTCTGGAATTCCAAATGCAGACTGAACTATAAAATTCACTCTTTCTGAAGTAGTAACGCCTGGCAAGATCCCGCCAGCTCACAGTTTTGTTTACATAACTTTCAGTAGTCCTTCGATCTGGGCCCACTGTTATGCCACCATTGTTATCCTGAATGATTTACGTCAAGAAATGGAATTATAAAAATATGCATGTGCAACTTGCAAAAAAGCTGTAGATCGTACCATGACCAAAGGGTATGCAATTTAGTGCTAAACACTGTCAAGCCCAAGTTCTGCCGCCTTGACTGTAGGCAAGTATTGTGTACGTCCCCACGCCTAACTATGCCTCAGCCTTAGTATCTGACGGGCTTCCACTTCTGTCATTGGTCCCTTCAGCCCTGATGGACAAGCACCCAAGTTAACTCACCAGAATGAGATAAGGTGTTGAACCTGTATTTTGTATACAGAGCTCCAAAATTGAAGCATTTAGGCATTAAACAACTGAATTATGAAGCATCATCATTACTACTGGCCTCATGTTAGCTCTTTTACAACTGTTCTGTATTTAGTAGGAATGGCACTTTAAACAAAAAGCTTAAAAAATGATTAATACAAATACCAAAAGGAAATAAACCACCAATTAACTCTAAATTTAGCTAATTCTGCAAGCAGTTCCTGCAGTTTTTAAGACAACAGTTTGGTCATAACAAGCAAGAAAGCAGGATTCTCTGTCTGTTTAAGAAAACACTGTTCTGTGCAGTGCCTCTAGAAGAGAATCCATTAGATTATACTAACCTACTCACCCTCGCTCTTAGAGATCACTAGCTCTATTCAATAAACATTAAGCTTTCCAGAAGACCATTAGAAGATTTTTTTTAAAAGAAAAAGTCTGAGACCCCTCAAATCCCCATTCTTTACTTCAGAAGTATACAGTAATGCAAACAGCCTGCTTCTAATCATTAACAGCAGGAAAACTCTGTAAAAGGAGCAAGAATTTTACTGCCCTCTGCAGCTTTTCCTTTGCGCTCAACGCAAGGGCAAAACGCCACAGATTTCTGGGTGAGATAAACTGATACCGACTGTCATCTGCTGCTGTGACATATTTTTCCTCCCAAAGGCTGGAAGCCCCGTACTGGACACGCAGAAAAGCTATCCGACCGACCAAACTTCACCTCCCTTAAAAACGAAGGCTGCGCTGCCTCAAAAGCCTTCTTGAGAAAATGGGTCAAACGCCAGAAAATGGTATAATGAGGGGGGAAAACAAGGAGGGAACGGCGGCTGCTTACTTGCCCTAAAAATGTTACTTCAGATACCGGTACGGACTGCATTTTTGTGCGGCGATTTAAACCCTGCCACTAAAAGGGCCAATACGGCTGAGCTGCCAGTTGGAAGGTAGCAGAGCCAATGAATTAAGTGAATTAAACTCGATGCGCTTGTTGACTCAGTTTTCGCCCCATCAGCCGCGCTGCCGCTGTTCCAGCGTCGCCTCAAAACACCAGGCAGCAAAGTTTGGGCGGGGGTCCCCGCGCCCCGCAGCCGCTGCCCGCCGCCACCCCGGCGCCTCCCGCTACCAACTTTCCTCCGCCGGAGCGCCATCCCCGGCTGTCGCCCGCCCCGTCCCGTCCCGTCCCGCCCCGCCCGGCTCGGCTCGGCTGGGCTCGGCTGGGCGGAGGGCGCCGGGTGCGGAGATGCCAGCCGGGCGGCGGCAGCGAGGATGCCGGGCAGCGCGGGTCCCAGACCGGGAGGGCGTCTCTTACCAGCCCGGAGGCGAAGAAGACGGCGAGCAAGGCCAGGCAGGCGCCCATCACGATGAGGAGCAGGAAGACGATGAGCGGGTGCTGCTGGCTCATGCAGTAGTAGGACTCGTAGAGCCAGTCCCGGGAGCGGGACTGCTCGCCGCTCGCCCCGCAGCCGCCGCCGCCCGCCTGCTCTGCCCGCTCCAGCAGGTACCGGCGTCTCCTCCTCATCATCATCGCTTCTTGCCACATCGGGCAGAGCCCGTGCAACTCCCTCAGCGCCGCCGCCGCCGCTGCTGCAGGAGGCAGCCGGGGAGTGGAGCGGGGCGCGCTCCCGCGCGGGAGGCGGAGAGGAGGAGCCGCGGCGGCGGCGGCGGCAGCGGCATGGTGCGCCGGGCGGCCGCGGCCGCCGCGTAGCCAGCCCGGGGCTTGGTGCGGCTCCGGAAAGCGCCACCCCGCACGCACATGCCTTGCCCGGCTCCTCCGGAGGTGGGGGCGGGAGGCTCGCTCCTCCTCGCTGGGGAGGGGAACGGGCGGCCGCCCGCAGCAAGCGCCCAAGGGCGGTGGCGGCGGCGGGAGCGGGAGGCGCCTCCGCGGGGCACCGTGAAAGCGGCCCCTGCCCCGCGGCCCGCCGCCCCGGCGCCGGGGGATGCGCAGGGGGCAAAGCCGCCTGCCGCGGCCACCGCGCCCCGCCGCCGCCCTCCGCCCGGCCCCCGCCTGCGTCTAGCCGGGAGACCTCGCTGCCCCCGGCGACCCGGAGGGGTCCGGCGCTTCCGCAGGTGCCTCTCCCGACGGCGGCAGTGCGGCGGCAGGTAGCGGGGGGAGCCGCGTGCGCCGCTGCCGCGCCCGCCTCCCGCGGCCCCGGCCTCGGCCCCGGCCCCGGCCGGCTCCCCGAGGGGACGGCGCAGCGGGGCAGCTCCGGGGCCCGCCGCGCCTTCCCGCGGGTGCGCGGCAGCACCTCCCGACGCGAGAGGGAGATAACCTTTGAAAATCTCTTTGACATTACTCCCACGGGCGCAGGGCTTGGCGGGTCTGTTTCGCTGGGTACCTTTCCCGGAGGCTGAATCTCCTTTTTAAAAATCATACCTCAATTTTTGTCAAAAACAGACATTCAAGTTAGGAAGCAGCATAACGAATGTTTTTCCCAGCTTCCCTTCTTCTGAAGGACTTAGTTATTCCCAACAAAGCAGGCGTTTGAAACAAACTGGACATGTAACGCACTGAAGTTACATATCCATTATGCATATGCATAGCATTTACCAGCTAAAGTTTTGTAAGTGCGTGCATGCAGTTCTCCTTCCCCAGCCCACTGCCTCACTGAACATCCCTTCCCACAGGACAAATCCCTCTCTGCTTTCTCTGACCCACTCTCTACCCTCTGCTCTCCAGCCTTGCCACATCCTTTATCTCCCAGGGGATGCAGGGCTGCCTAAGCAGCAGGGAGAAGGAAGAGACCAAAGCAACATGGATGCTACTAGGCCTAAATGTCCCAAGGGTGGCTCCTGGTGACTGGAGTAATGCCAGGAGCAAGAGGGACTTGGGAGTACTACGATACTACAAAAGGTGAATATCTGGGGCTGCCATAAGTAGTCGTGAGAGATTTAGAACAGGGCTAACTAGGATGAAAAGAAGGCAGGTAACTACGATGATATGGACTGAAACTGCCCCTTTAACACCTAATGCTGCCTTCTTTCTGCGCCACTGTTCACGTTTTTATCCAGAAGAAGAGGTACATCAACTACCAGTGTAACAAAGCAGAGAAACTTATAGTACATATAGCTCGGAAGCCCTGTCTGTAGAATTACACGTCTTAGATTCCTCAGGTTTGAAACAAGGATGAGGCCTGAGCTTCCCTGCACCCCGTTCCTCTCAGCTGGCTGGAAGGAAGAAAATTTCCTTGGCTTTCACTCTTCCTTCCCCTGAAGTGTTTGCTGGGGCAGAAGAAACAGATGAGGAAGAAGTGGAAAGTTACAACTGCACCCACTGCTCTGGGAGAGAGCGAGCGAAAAACTCTCAGAAGCAGCAGTGGTAAGATTGAAGGATGAACACAAATCTATGTGGGGAGAACATTCTGGCAGAATTAATTGCCGGGAAGGAGTTAGTAGAGGATGTGAGAATTTTTCAACATGAAAAGGCTTTACTTGCAGTCACTTCAAAAATTGTGGAGTTGGCCACCCTCACTGTCACGCACACATATATAGTGGGATAAGCAAGGGGAGCTTAAAAAAAATTAAGACACAAACCAGAATTACAATATAAAACTTCTTTTAAAAGCAGATTGCAATATTTGGGATTTGAAGGAGTCTGAGTTTTGATCTCTCAAGGGTGGGAAGACGAATATCACATATGTACTTACTTACAGTACAAGAATAATTACATGATTCTGTACGGACTCATGAAAGTGTAAAAGATCTGAATGGGCTAAATGAAGTATGTTCTCTGTTCCATGTATACAACAACAATCCCCCAAAAAGTACTTGAAGCTTACACGGTATGTTAATACAGCTGATGGTACCGGTTGTCTTTCTTCCCTCAGCTGATTCTGCTTTAATGGCTTTCCACTACTTTCTGCTTCTCCGGACTTGAACAGAAAAGGCCATTCCAAGGAGTTTACTATGATGATCATGTCATTTGTTTGTTATTTCAGTAAGATCTTATGCCTGTAGCAACTGATTCCTCATTATATTAGTCTCATGCAATTTCTCAGGAAATAAAATTATAATTCCACAGCAAAAACTTAATTAATCCAAAGGTTGCCCAGTGGTATCTCGTGCCTTTCCAGAATGATAGGTGCAGCATAACTCTCTTCTGAAAGACCATACATAAGGTGCTTCAACAGCTGAGCAAGGGGAAGTACCAAGTTACGTTTCCATTTGACTCTGTGTTTTCTTGCCCACCTGATGGACTCACCCCCTCTACTTTCCCTCTCCAAACTAGAAACCTGCATCTTTCAATTAATTCTTCAAACTCCATCTAGGAACATCCCACACCTTAATGTCTAGAACCCACATCAATCCTTAGAGCAGATCTGTAGTTAGAGGCAAAGATCCAGTGAAAAAAAAATGCCATACTGTCATGTAATTAACGACTGCACGATTCTATATATAGACAAGGGAATTAAAACTGCACAGCACCTAAATCTGAATTTGACCTTCTAATTTGAATGCTCTGCTTTTTAACTAACATATTAACACTTTTTTTTTTCCCCAGGATGCATTTAATTAAATGGACATTATTACGGTCAAATGACAATTATGTCATTGCTAAAGTTGAAATGCCTTATGTTTTTAGAGACTAGTTTCCGTAGGTAGCCTAAAATATACATCCTTACTTGGCTCAACCTGAAAGTTTGCTATGCCTCAGGGAAAAGGAAGGTACAGTGAATTTTATAATCTGGTGTTGAAAAGTAAAAGGCTTTCAGAAAAAAAGTTCTCCTTGTATTCCGCCTTATTTCTCTGAAAGAGAAAAAAAGCAAAGCTAACACTTAAGATTGTCAGAAACTATCTACTGTGTACTCTTGGGACTCCAACAATGTCAAAGAATTTGTTCCTTGAGCAGCTGGTGGCTAAGCATCTGCTGTACCTCTCTGGAGAAGCAAAACAACACAGAACAAAAGGTTGAGGTCCACAGCTGCTTGTCAAAGCAACCATGTGCCAGGGGCATTACACTTTCCAGTAGCAGATTGATCAACCTAGAGGACTTCTATCTGGACCATCTCCACAGGTCCCTTCCAGCTTCAATGTTCTCTGATTCTGCGCTATCACAGCTTATCACTAGTGTCAAGGGATCTGTGACAGGCCCTGGGGAGAGAGCTAAGTAGGAACAGGAGATACAGGAGAAGCTCCTGTGCCCTGCATCTCTGCCTTTGCCGCTCAGGCTCAATGAATCTCCATCACCCCTTTCCTTCATTTTCCCTTCCCTGTTGTCTTCTCCTGCAAGGGTGTTCTGGTCAGGGATGTACACTAGCTTTCAGCAGAGGGAGAAGAGAGACAGATCCTTTGCTCTCAGTTACTCTACTCAGCGCTGGGACATCCCTAGCCACAGAAGATAAATTGCAATGAAGAGATGCTGAATCCCACAGTCTCCAACATAGCAAGCACTCATAGCAGCCATAGCAATTGGCCTGAGAAAATTACACTGCCCACAAGTCCACTGATGGCCAGATTGCCCTCCTCAGCAGCTGGCCACCAAAGTTGCCCAGAAGAGCAAACCCATTGCTGTAGTCTTGACACTGTACTGCCACTGCCCACGTCCATCAGGCTACCTTACGCTGAGCTGCAATTGCAGGGCAAGGTGCCCTGCCTGTGAGATTACACACGACCACTGTCTGAAATACACTTCCAGAGCTCAGCTGTGGCAGCATGGCCAAAGGCAGTTCAACAAGACCTGCCTAGTGCTGCTCTTGGGGTACACCAACCCATGAGCCATCCCTGCCATAAAAGCAATACATCAATACATTTGGCTTGTCCACAATTGTAGAAGGGGAGATTAAATTTTGTGCAGGGGGGCTGGCTCTCCCTGTGACCTTGAAACCCACAGGCTGAGGAACAGTAAACCTGCATGGGCAATTACTTAACAACATTAACTTCTCTATCAGGGGTACAAAACTTTTTTTACTGAATTTTTCTGGATTCATTTTACTGAGTTTCGTTATCAGGACTTGCTCTTTCAAGCCTTATAACTGCAGATGTGCTACTGTCGCTCTTCAAAAAATGAGGACAGAATTTCCTACAGAAATACATTTGATTTCACACATCTAGAACCTGGTGAAATTCACCTTTGATTTAGATACAGACGTGCTTGAGGTGTTTAACATTATTATTTAAGGTGTTAAATTACAGTCTGACTGATCTATAATTCCTTGTGTTCTTTTACTTTTCTTCCTGCCCCTTTTTGAAGCTTCTATCTAACTTTGGGCCTCACTCAGCCTCCATAAACTTTTAAGAGTAATTACTAATAAGTTCTGAGATTACTGAAAGAACTACTCGAGATCCAGATGATCTGAAAATACCTCAGTAGTCTCCCTTCTTCCCCGTTTTCATCACAGATGGTAACTACATTGGTCATCTAACCATAGATAACCTTTTTATTAAAGATGATTGAAGCAAAATACAGATCAGTATTTTAGATGTTTTGGTATCATCTGTTATTAGCTGAATAGTGGGTCAACTATTCCCACAGCCGCCTCCTTTCAAAAAGCATGGGATGAATACAGAATTATCCAGAAGTGCACTAGTTTTCTCTCTGCTTGTACCTTACCCTTTCTTAATTTGATCATGCTGTTCTTTATACTCACTGTTATAATTTGACTTAGTTTACAAATTCTGTACTATGTCATACTTTTCCAGTTTCAAGACATTAACCTCCAATTATACACTTCCTAATCTTTCATATTGGGACAATTTGCACTTGTGCAAACTTAGTAGTATTACTTAGGAAACCATCTGCTCTTCCAGATAACCTGTTTTCAGGTAGGAGATCTAGGGAAGGTGGCAGGAAAGGAATAAAACTCTTCAGAAATTTAAAACAGCTCAGGCAGTCTTATAAAATTCCAGATTAATTGGACAAACTTAAGACCAGTACCGTAGGGAGCTCAGGAAAGACCTGTTCAATATATGACTACAGTCAAAACACTTTTACAGCATTAAAATTTATAAAGAATAGGATGATGAGTAATTCAGAACATACAATAATGCCTTTATATTGATCGATTGTACAGCTTCATCTTGAGTCGTATTACCCTACCTACCCGATCTCATAAAAAACATTGCAGAACTAGAGACAGATTCTTCAGAACACAAGTAAGAACACAAGTAAGGGTTTCTGCTATTTAGCCAGTGTATAGGACCGTTATCCACAGAAATGAAAACATAAGAAGGAACATAGTAAATGCACATAACATGAAAACTTTAGAAAAGACTGCTTGGAATCTTATGTTTTCTTTATCTTCTTTTTAAGAAAAAAGATAGACTGAAAATTAATGGAATGAAATGCAAAATTATTAAGTGGGTTATGTTATTTCACACAGCCTGTAGTCAATCTGTGGAACTCTGTCACGGGAGGCTTTTAAGAACAAGGATTTATCAGGGTGACAAAACAGATTTGGTTTTATATGGTTGTCAAAATAAGTCTGATAATCACCAATAATAACATAAGTTACAGGGAATATTGATCCTATAATTCATGAGTGATGTCAGTGCAAGGCAGTAGATACAGAGATGAGACAAAAATATGAAAGGCAGATTATATCACAATGGGTTTCTTGCATCTTCCACTGAGTTGTAATGTGGCTTTTTTTTTTTTTTCCCCCCCAGAGACAGGTTATTGGAGTGGATTATTCTTTGTTCTCATTCAGTTGGGGCAAATGGTGTTCCTATCATTTTAATTGATTAAAAAAGATACTGATTTCCTGAATACAGGGTAAGACCATTGATTCAAAGACCACTGACTCACACAACACAATCTACATATTCTCCCTGCAAAAAGGAAGGCATATATATGGTAAAATTATTTTGTTTGTAGACATTTTATTATGATCTTTACTCCACCATACAATCCACTGAAAGTAAAACAAAATGTGCCTAAAGCAAAACTGTAACTACGCAACCCTTCAAAATTATGGCAATGATCAAATCTGATACATGGCACTTACTGACCTATACAGGTTAATCATGTTAATCCATACTACAGAACAGAAACATATAAATCTAAATATAAAACAAGCAGTTAAAATAAATAAATACATGTAGCTACATTCATATCAAAGAAAACCATATTCATATCTATCTAAAAAGCCATTTTTGCAAAATCTCTGCCATTGTTTCAGTTTTTCCCTCAGTTGCTGTCACAGTTATTTTAAAGGAAGCTCCCTCCTAACGGGGGCTGCAAATGACAGTGCAAATTAATGGTACAATCCTGCAAAATTCAAGATATGATCCCAGTTCTGAAAATATTTAAAAGCAAACAAAATTCTACACAGGTTACCTCCAGGACTTCTGTGAGACTTTTTGAAAGCTCGGGATTAATCAGTGAAATAAGGTTTTGCAAGATGGAATGGCCAGTGTTTTTCTTAAATGAAACATTTCCTGCTGTTAATTTTATAGTCTTCTTGGCTCCAAGAAAGTCAATCTGGGCTCATGTTTTTATAGTTATTGTGCTATTATTTATTTAATGGCCATCAGTTACTATTTTGCTTAGACCGAGAAAGGAATACTCTAGGAATGTTATCAACAAGTTAATATTTAAATGGGGTTGGACTTAAGCACAAAACTACAGAAAAGTTGAACATCACTCCAGATTTGGATCTCAGGTACATTTTGTCCACAATTTTCCCACTTGCCAGAGCTATACTGTTTCTCCCATTCCTGCAGAGGTCCTGCATTTCTTCCTTCCCACAGCTTCAGCACGTTCTGACAGACAAATGCCACATGCTCCCTTCGAAAATGGAGCTAGCATTGCTTGCTTTCAAATAGACCTCTGCTGAGCTACTTAGTGACCTTAGTAAAAACATGTTAACCACAGGTGGCTTCCAGAATCGCGTGAAGCAGTACGAGTTTCAGCTGCATATTTGATAAGAGCCCCCAGCTAACAGCAGAAAGTTGTAAAAATTGGTGATATTCCAGGACCCAATTTTGGGGAGTTCTGCCAAGAGCAATGGTTCCCAAGATTTTGGAGCAAGTGTTGCTTCTGGAGCGGGGCACGAGGGACTGAATTGCTACTGAGAACAAGAAGTCACTCTGGCCATGAAATCCAGTGGTACTGGATGAGTCTTAGACTGGGGTGCTGGGGTTCAAGAGGCTGGATTGATTTTGCGAAGGGACACTTTGGGTGTGTGGGCTGAGTCAGGTCCCGCCACACCTTAAACATAGCGATTGTGAGTTGAAAGCACAGCTTAATCCTACTGCAGATACCACTAAGAAATGGGAAACTGTAGAGTAAATGTCATTGGCAAATGTAGCCCAGCCCTTTGCCTCGCTAGTGAGGCCTACTTCATGTTGGGAAAGCTCCTCTAGAGAATGTGAGGATTACCTGCCCCTGTTGTTTTGGAGAAAAGATACTGATATTAATCAACAAAATATTCCAACTTCAAAAGTTTTCTTCAAACCAGCTGATTGATATACAACTGGGTACCGCTGATGTGTATTTGGAACAGAAGTTTATAAATGGCTGCTATATCAGTCTCTCAGATATTTCAGTTATAGAATACCAGGTTAGAAGGGTCCTCAAGGGTTATCTGGTCCAACCTTTCTTGGCAAAAGCATGGTCTAGACAAGATGGCCCAGCACCCTGTCCAGCCGAATCTTAAAAGTGTCCAATTTCAGCATCATCTTATCACTAAGAGTCTTTGTGTAAATTTTTCCATTTTTTGAGATCAAGATCTCAAAAACTGAAGTACAAAAGAGATGAACTTTTGGACCTATCCATTTCACAGGGCTTTCTGTCTCCTTAGGACTCAAAGAAAATTCACAGAATCACAGAACAGTTGAGGCTGAAGATTGTCTAGTTCAACCCCCCTGCTCAAAGCAGGGGCAACTAGAGCAGGCTACTCAAGATCATGTCCAGTTGAGTTTTGAATACCTCCAAGGATGGAGACTCCACAACTGCTCTGGGCAACCTGTTCCAATGTTTGATCACCCTTACTGTAAGAAAGCTTTTTCTAAACAGAATCTGTTGTATTACATTTTGTGCCCATTGCTTCTTGTCCTTTCACTGAGCAGCACTGAGAAGAGACTGTCTCCGTCTTCTCTGCTCCCTGCACCCATCGGGTATTTATACATAGTGGTAAGATCCCCCTTGAACCTTCTCTTCTCCAAGCTAAGCAGTCTCAACCTTTCCTCCTATGACAGATCCTCCAATTGCTTAATCAACTTCATGACCCTGACTTGGGCTCACTCCAGTATGTCCATGTCTCTGTTGTACTGAGAAGCCCAGAAATGGACCTAGCACTCAGATGTGTCTCACCAGTGCTGAGAAGAGAGGAAGAATCACCTTCCTCAACCTGCTGGCAACACTCTTCCTAATGCAGCCCAGTAGGCTGTTGACCACCTTTGCCACAAGGATACACTGATGTCTTATGTTCAACTTGACCACCAGGACCCCCCCCGGCCCTTTTCTACCAAGTTGCTTTCCAGACAGCTCATAGTATCAGATATCAGGTAAAGACCTACCTGTTCTTAAATCCTGTTGAGCCCTCATATGTGTCCTTATTGATTGTGAGTTTTATGGTAGGATTAAAAAGAATTTGTTTTTTAATCCAAATATTTCCAATGTATTTTTTTTTCTTTTAGCTCCTGAGCCTTCATTAGGTATGTTTACTAAATTTCGCATATGTTTTACCTCAAATAGCTATGAAAAAATTCCCAAGTTTCTAAAGTATTTTGTGATCTCTAGAAAAGAAAAGTAGCACAAAAATAAAGACATTCTTTCCTACTTATATAAAGTTGAAACATTTTCCACAGGGTTTTTCAGCAAACGCTTAGCATAAGACAGTGCTTTTCTGTTCCTTGTCAGTATCCAGTACATAAATGGCACAAGGTTCATCTGACCAGCACTAAATTGCTTTCTTAAAGATACACATACCGATCAATTAGCAACTGATTTTGGTGTTGTGCATATTTTTATTCAATGTAGGTCTCAGTTATAATGATCAAAGATTCTTGTTTTAATAGTCAACCATTTAGAACTTACATGACTGTACTAAGTGTTTTCTATGATATGTTAAAATACAGTTCTCAATCTCACAGCCATAAGAAAGCATCCAGTAAATGAGTTTTTTAGGTTAAAAACAGAATAATATTGATCATGCATTTTATACCAGTACTGTCAGTCTCGTGCTTCTCAGATGCATGTTTATTGGACATATAAGTTATTTGCCTTGTTACCGGGAAGCCACCCATGCTAGTTTGAAACAATCACTTAATGAACTGCTCTTGAAGCCATGCTAATTAGGTGAACATTAGACTATTGTGATTACATTATGCTTACTATAGTAAATTATATATAATACCTGTCACTACACTAGCATGATAGAATACTTCTGCAGTACCTCATTTTCACTTTTAGGGCACAATCAGTGATTCTTGAACCAAGAAAATACAGACTTTTATGTATAAGGTAATTCAAAATAATACACAGAGGGGAAAAAACCCTAGCAATTATGTTAATGTATACATTCATGTTATCAATACCCCCCACCTTGATTACTCTGCATAGTTCCCATCTCAGGGTAAAAAAAAACAAAACCCAGTACTGAACATGAAAAGGTATGGAAAAGGATGATGATCCCAGTTGGAGGAGAGACTTAATGGAACAGAGGACATATCTTTCCAATCTGATTGAAACTTATGAAATATGAAAGCTGTAAGGGCAGTGAATAGACAATGGCCATTCATTATTTTCTGTAATGCAAAAAGTAACAGACACCTGGTAAAACTGTCATATGGCAGGCTTAAGCAAAGAAGCATTTCTTTTTAGAACAAAAAAAATCCCACAATGTAATTAAATTGTGGTATTCACTGCTAGTCACTGTTACGGAAACCAAGTATAAATTCATTAAAAATGGACTAGAAAAAAAAATCAAGGAATTAGTTAGTCAAGGACTATTAAAAATTATAATCAGGGTATAAGATCTTGCTAGGGAAGACCCAAAGAGGTTGATCCATGGAAACTAAGTAGTTAAACCAGAGGGATTATTATCCTATACATGTCACATTCTTCTGTGCCTTCTCTAATCTTCACTACCTATAGGCAGGAACTTGTGCAAGACTGAATGGACTGACTTATGATTTTTATCCTTATGGGAAAGAGGTAAGAATTAGTCATAACTAATTATGGCAGTTCTCATCAAAATTATGTCATTCTTGTATTTTATTATAAAGTCCTGTTTCATTATGAGCTCCTAACATCATACCTGTTATATGGAGTTAAATTAAATTTCCATGTAGGTCTCTGACTGCAAAAAAAACGCCAAACTTTTCTTTTGATAGTGAAAGAGTAAATTCTTTGTGATGCCAGTGACTTAGCTATTGACATGATTTTTCACTAGCAATATGTTTTCTTATATGTGCATTCATAAACATGTGATTATCTAGTAGTGGGGTTGTGTATAGTCAGACTGGCTATATACTTACTGATTCAAAACAAAGTAGCATCCAAAATTCAATTGGAGCTAACGGCAGCAAAATAAACAAAACAAATGTGATTGATAGAGAAATATTTTAAGGATGTAAAGTATAGATAGGACTATATCAAGTACTAGTTAAAAATAAATTTGAGACTTTGGAAAGGAAATAGAATTTATAGACTAAGTCATTACTTTTACTTTTAAAGACAGGGTAGAAAGAGTCACAGAATAAAGAAATAAGTAGACTCAAGAATAAAGAACAAGCAACAGCTTAATGACAGCTACAGGAAACCACTCAAGAATCAGTATGAAACTTGGAACATTTGTCCAAAGTCCAGCATCAGTCTCCTGCTGAGCAGTAAAGTCAAAGAAGGCAACAGACTGATGAAGAAATACAAGAGGATGCTTACATGACTTGATAGAGAATACTCAAAGACAGCTGTGACAGTGGTGTAGGAGTATTTTGGAAAGTTATCAACATATAGAGAAAAGGATAAGAATTATAAGGTGATCTAATAAAGAATAAAATTAGAATAAAATCTTCTGCTTTCAAAAAATATCCAATTATAAGACAATTAAGAGAGTACTTTAAAGAGGTCCTTCATAGTGAAGCAGACAAAAGAAACCCAAAAACAAAAATTGGCCATTTTCTAGGCAGCTGAGACATTTAGAAAAGAGTAAAATTTGTAAGTCTAAGTTTAAGTGCAAGTACAAATTTCAAAAGGCAATCAGAATTCCCAGGAGCGAAGCATGAAGTGTTCATAATTGTCATGCTGAAATACTAAAAGCAAGAGAAAAAATCTAATGCAATCTTATCTAATCCATAAACTGATTGTGTTGGTCTGCAAATTTGAAAAAATCCAAAGGAACAGAGAATGATAACTTGCTCAATTTAAAAAAAAAAGAAAAAAGAAAAAAAACTTTTGCAATGATTCCTAGCTCATAGGCTATGAAATCCTGTTTTTGCTATTGCACTATAGTTTTACATTTTAAACAGAGGAGAAATACAGTAGTTTTCTGGATCTGCAAAAAACTGATCCTTTTAAAATTAAACATATTCCATTCATTGACTGATTGGGAAAAAAATTTCAAATCTTTAAAAGCTGCAAAAGTATTTTGATTAAGAAAGGTCACAATGATAACGTTATGAGGTTGTAGGGAGATCAGTACTTGTTTTGTCTGCTATCAATACCTAATTAAGCTAGGGACCTGGTTTTCTGCCATTCTCTTTGAAGTAGCCATGCATGTGTCCCTTTCATTACCAAATTCACAGATCTGGTAGGAAATAATGACTTGCACCAGATTTTTTTCATAAGGCTAACGATCTTTGGTGCTGTAGACCCTATTTGATCTTAACCTCGTTTATTTTATTAGACTAACAGAGTTTAGTAGGGAGAACTGGAAATCCTGTCAGCCACATGTGTTTTATTTACATCAGTTTTCAGATCTGAATCAAAAGCTATAGAATTTATGTTAAATATAGATTGGAGAAATTGTCTTGATTTAAATGAGGTATTTCCTTATATTGTGCATAAGCAAGGTGTGGAACACTGCTGAAGGATGCTGTGAATGCTAAATCTTTCCAAAGGTTCAAATAGTAACTTGAGAAGGTTGTAGGCTGGTGGGGGGAATCTGCTGGTGGCTATTAGGCTCAGAAACAACCTTCACTTCAGAAAGTTCCTGAGCAATTGTTTCTCACAGCCACAAATTACTAAAGGCTGAAAGAGGAGTCAGAGGAGGCATCACTACACATTTTGTCCAATTTTTATACACCTTCCTACTGTAGCCTTATGGCCCAGCCAATCTGGTATTTTAAGTTGGTTTTAAGTGTAGCTACAATAAAAATATGTGAAAAGTTTCTTTTGCTCTATGATCAGATGACTATTGTCCAGGTTGTCACAGCTGTAACAGCAAAACTACTCAGCTTCCCGGTGTCTGCTGACTGTCCTGTAGTTTTAAGCTTGCTTTATATATGATGTTACCTAACTTATTTTAGCTTAATTTTTGCCCAAACTATTCCCCTAGAACCAGTTTGAAGTTTTCTCATCTTGGACAGCAGCAATCTGCACACATTGTAATGCTATTATAATTTGAGTTTCTGGAGTGTTTCAGAAATCTTGGACGATAGTCATTAAGACTGGTAATAGAAAACAGATATCTTTTCAACAAACAGATCAAGGGATGCAATTTAAGTTCTCATCCAAAAACCCAACTGTATAAAAACAGTAGTTAAATTTAGTACTACATAAGCATCATTCAAAAGTGAGCTGCAAAGCCATTCCCTTTCCCTCTCTTACTTTTCCTAGAGAATTATCAGTAAATTAACTGGTGAATCAAAAAAACCCAGCCCTTATTCAGTGAAGGTGAACCCATCCAGAAGCTGAAAAAGGTCTGCCTTCAAAACTGACCAGATGACTTCTGGCCAGTGAAGAAGGGACTATGTTGTCCAAGAAAATTTTAGATCAGATATTCCTTTTGTCCTTCTCCCCTCTGATTCCTGTATAGAAATGGCATAAGCACAGTTACAACACAACAGGAACCGTCTTTCTTCTCTAAAAAAGGCAGACATCAATAACAATGATAAAAAAGCACAAAAAATATTAGTCTTAGCATTATGCCAGCAACTTTTAAATGTGAAAAACTAGTTAAAGGCAAAACAATTTAAATTACACAATTACTGCTAGAAACTGTAATTTAAAAATAAGGTCATTCTTTTATTATTGTTGGACCAATTCCTGAGGCTGTCTAAATACTGATAAATCCCATTGAAATAAGTCTTACAGTCCCCAAAGGTGCCGAACATCAGCACCTTGATACAAACTGCTTCTGCGGGGGTGCTCAGCATTCCTAGAGGTGTGATTTAGAGAACTCCTCCGATCAAAAGAAAAGTGACTCTACTTTGGCTTTATGTTTTCTTTCAGCCATACCGATTTCCAAAAAAATAAAAAGCCTTCTGTATGAACACTACAAATGGACTTAAGTCACTTCTGTATTAAGTATCATTCAATTTATAAACCCTTAAAGTGTTCCTTGTCAAACAGCTTCGCTCATTCGAATTCCCACAAAATATTGGAATGTTTTACATGCGCAGATGATGCATGAGGCTATTCTGGTGAATATCTGAAAATATGCTCTTGGTGATCACAGCCATTCATTAATGAGTGAAAATCTGGAATTTCCAATGGCAAGGACATAGTTTGAGAATTTTCCAACAGGAGGGATGATAGTTCAAAAGAGAATTGCAAAAAAAGAACATTTGTGAGATGCAAATGCCATATAAATTAGAGGAACACAGAAATTAAAGTGGAAAAGGTAGGTAAATCCATTCTTCTGTTCATGTCAAAATTCTTTAAATAGATTAATTAAAAATGCACAAAATTTCTGGGGGAAAATCACCATTTTATAGATGGAAAAACAGAAACACAGAGCGAGCAATATAATCACTCCTTGATAACACTCTGACAGTCCTCACTCTCCCTCCCTCTCTGATAAGGAAATGTTTTGAGAAGAGGTTCAGTGGCAAAAAACATTAGGTATGACAGATCATAGAGGGTTTGCATTAACTCAGCACCCCCTCCCCAGAACATATGGATAATATTAATTACAGTTTCTCATTTAGCTAGTAGTGTAATAGAAAATGTGCTAAATACCTATTAGCTTAAGGAGCTCCTAAGTGAGCCTGGAACCTATAAGAATGCAAAAAAAAATTGTTTTCATTAACACTGCATGCTTTCTGATGTTGCAAACAAGGGTGAAGGATCAGTAGCAGAGAAGCTGTAAGAGTGAGTAAATGTATAATTAATATATGATATGGTGCCAATGGATAAAGAATAAAGGCTTTCCTGTAACACAGAGTGCCTCCTTATTGTCAGAGGAAATCAGGCATGGGAAGGAAGGAACCGCAACAAGTATGATTGAGATCTTCAGACCCTTTGAATGTTGACACTGAGTCCTGGCTTTGCATGGCCACAAATTAAAAATAAAGTATGTGAAATCTTCAGCCTGAGAATAAAACTTAATTTGATTTTTCAGGATATGTGAGGATTGAAACCAGAGAGTTTAGCTCAGAACAAATATTTATCCTGACTGAAATCCCATTTGGGTAAATATATTCTCCTGATAAGACAGTCATTCCTAATATAAAATATTCACAGCCATATTTGCCAGAGGTAGCCTTTTCTTCTTCCCTCATCTATAAATAACTGCTTTACTTTGTTTTATTATTGAAAATATTGCTTCACTTTGCTTAAACAGGAGATACGATTATCATAACATTGTTACTGTTATTATAAGCAAGACAATAGCATTAATGCAATCACGAAGATGAAAAATCAAGTGCTGAAAATGCCAGAACAAAGGCTGAAAGCTTTAACTGTGCCTCAGGTATTTATTTGTATCCCCAAGAAACAGTAACATACTACAAAAAATGTGGAATATCTTACCTAGCATAACAAGCCTATATATGGAGCATACATTCTTCCTTAATGTGTTTCATTTATAGATTTGTGAGATCTACAAAGCATGCCACGTTTAAGAAAAAATGGAGATTAGCATAATAGGGAAGGAATAGTTAAACTGAAATTTTAGAAGAGAAACTTCTTATGCTTGGAGCTTTTATTCTGTCCAAAAAAAAAAAAAAAAGTGAGAAAGATTTATTATGTGAATGGGTTGCTAACTTGGAATGGAGAAAAATGAAGTTGTAGACTACTGCCAAATAGTTACATAAGAAGAAGGCATGCAACAAAATTGTGCAAAGTATCAGGAAAAAAATTAAATTGGCATCAAAATACACAGCAGTGTGAGTTATAGATCAAGTGTCATACAGTCAATCGGACTGTGAAAGAGTAAAGCCCGCAACTTCATGCTTTGTCATTAACACGTTGGCAGAAAGAGTTAATTCATTTTGCAACAAAGGCAGATTCACAAGTGTTGAGAGTTGCATATTACACGGATCATAGATAATGCAAAGATTCTGTCTTCCTGGTGTCTTGATATGGCTACTACCATTTACAGGGAAAGACAGCAAGTTTGAGTATTCCTGGGATCAGTACAGCTCATCTCGGCAGAAAGAAACCCAACAAAAGACACACGACATTTTTCAGAAGAAGAATCATGATGTTTGTGGTTAACAGCTTTAGATGGAGCCCAAGACAAAGTGGTGCAATTCTGGATTTGCTAGAGATTTCTGGAATGGTACCATTTCAGGGAAGTGATTTTCCAGCTTCCCAAAACTGTCCTGGAAATACAGAGGTTAATTTAATACTGGAGTACCTCTTGTGTACTAATGGCCCTGTTACTAAGAATGGTGTAGAAAGCAATAGCTTTATAATGTTTGTACCAGTCCCAGGAAAAGTTATGCACACCTTCATGGTCTCGAAGACATACAGAGCAAGCAAGATCACCTGTGTAGGGCTGGGTGTAAGCGTATGAACATACATTTGGGAGTGGCAGCAGATTGCCAGGTGTCAGTCCCAGTCACCTGTCATTGGAAGGATGGTCCTGGTTTTTCATTCTTGGGTTAGTACATTTCTGTTTTTTCCATAATTTTGCTTTAACACTGTGCCTGTCTTGCAGAACATCCATTGCACTCTCTCTCCACACCTGTCTCTATATCAGAGGCATAAGAACCCCCAGATAAAATCCTCAAAAGTGGTGCTGCATTTTTTTCCAGGATTCATTTCATGGGTTTAAGAGCAGGCAAACAGACTAATCACAACACTCCTTCTCTGCTCCTGTTTTCCTAGTTTTCTGTGTGGTTTTGGTTTCACTTTTTTTGGTTGATTGGGTTTTGTTTCCTGGGCTTTTTTTGTTGGGGTGGTTGTTGTTGTTCTGGCCATGCTATCTGTGTTAGAAAATAAATGTTTAAGTCCACAGAAGAAGTGACCAGGAAGTCTAATATTAATAATAGCTTTTTATACTTTTCCTGTTGAACAACCTTGATGAATTCTTAGAAAATATACTTTCCCCTTTAAAAATAAAAAAGAAAAAAGTATGCAGAAGAAAAATCTGGGCCAGATTAAAAAGATGAATAGAAAAACATTAATATGAAAGAACAAAATAAAAAAGACTATGGCATGAAATTATGTATAAGAAATGTAACAGTAAGACCTGTAGTGAGAAATGATTTTTTAAATTACTTGAGTTGTGAAATCAAAACCAAAGACCTACTGAATATGAGGGGATGCTATGACAGGGTCTGTGGAGAGGCCTGATGGTTAGGTATAATTTTTTTCAGGGTCTGTTGCAATCAGATGGCTATCAAAGTAAACATAATTAAGAAAAAATTAAGAGTCTGCCTTCTAGTAGAGAGGGAATAACTGGGTAGAACAGATGCTTTCAAATCAGCTAGACCTGATTTAATTTCATCCTAGGCACTGGTTGATGACATGTGATTTCTGTCCATGGCAGGGTAACAGACTTCGGAGAAAGAAGGTGATTGAGTAAGGTTTTTAATACCATCTCAGATGGCATTCTCATATGCAAACCAGGGAAACAATCCACAGATTAAATTATTATAGAGTGGGTGCAGAGTTGCTAGAGACCAGAAAAACTGCACCAAGAGAGCAGCTATTTCTGAATCAGTGTCTGAATGAATGGAGCGATCTAGGAAGATGCTGTGCAAGTCTGTCCTAAGTCTGGTTCTGTATCATATTTTCATGCATAGCCTGGGGATGAGATAAGAGAACAGGTTTATTAAATCTGCAAATGAGATCAAGCTGGAAGAGAACTTAAGTATATTTGAAGTGAAAATGAAAGTTAAGAAGCTGGGGATATGCTATAAAAAAGTAGGATTCTGCTGCGCAGGGGGAAACACATGGTGCTACGTGTAGGCAGGAGAAATCCACTTAACACAGGAAACAAAAACCAGCTGGTCTGGTACAGACCTGCAAAAAAGGATCTAAAGGTTGTTGCAGAACAGTAGTCATGATATGTTCCCTCAAAAAGCTACACGTCCAGCTGGAGGTTATAAGCAGAAATATAGCCTCTAATTCATTCTGAGTGATTCTGCTGCTCCACTCGGCACTGGTAAGGCAGCAGCTAGAGCACTATGTTCAGAGTCTGGCACTGCTGTTCAAGGAGGAGTTAGACCAGAGTAAAGATAATCTATAACAGAAAATTGAGAGTGAGTAAAAGACTGGAAAACACTCAGGACAGTTGAGGAAAAGAGAAAGCAAAACCTCTGAAAAAGAAGGGAATAATTGGCTCATATGATTAACAGAGAGAGAAGTAATGGATTGTAGGTTTAATGGGAGATTTTAGCGAGTCTGTAGGATTTTTTTGTCTAGAAAGTTTCTTACATCACTGGAACAAGTTAGAGAGCAGCTGGTAGGATGTACATAATGGTAAATGATCCTGTTCTGGGCCATGGGATGGACTAAATGACCTCTTGAGGCTTCTCTTCCAGTCCTATGATGGCTGCTGCCATGGTGTGACCATGAAATTCAGAGAATTGCAAGTTCCATACTAAATGACTGGTTTTAATACTTGAGATTTTCAAAGCAGCTCTGAAATATGCAATAAATTAGAAAAACTATTTTGGGAAAAGCTTGGTTAAACATCTTCCCGATTTTCGCAGACTACTAGCCCGTCTACTAGTACTGCCTTATGTAGACTTTAAAAATATTTCACCAGGTGGTGCTATTACACATAACCTTCCAAGTCTTACCCTACCACCTGAGCACATGATAGTCTTGGGAAAATATCTGTGGGTTATGCAAAGATGTTTGTAGAGGCAGAATTACTTTTAACAATCAGTCTTTGGTATAACCATAAGAGTTGTGAAAAGAGGAATTGTCTAGAAGGCTGCTTGGCAGACTTAATTCCAGATAGCACAAACAATATGTATTAGTATACATATAAGTTGTGTATGTGTATGTTTATGTGTATGTATATATATGTGTGTACATGTATATTTTATAAAAATAACTGTTTTACTGATTTCTCCTTCCTTCAAAGTCCTGGATATGACTTGGCAGAGGGACCACACACCCTCAGAGCAGAACTCTGCTGTCCATGACTGGTGCATATACAGCTGTAATATGTAAACACATGCTTTGCAAATATGTGAAAAGCACAATTAAGATTAATTCATTTAGGGACAATTTTTATTGTATAGCATAACAAAACAAGCTTTCTGTAGTACATGGATAGCAAAGATAAGCCTTATATTTACATTAAACCAAACAAACTTTGGGAGACTTTATAATTCTGCATTCTAAATATAGAAGATGTTTGTATTGTCTTCTAAACGTTCTTTTTTATAAAATGAGAAAGTTAAAATATATTAATACAGCCAATCTTTTTACAGTAAATTAAAAAATATAGAATACATACAAATTTTCATTAGAACTATGAAAAAATAAATCATAGAATCTATAAATCTAGGCTAGAAGCAACTTCCGACAGTCGCCTAATCCAAGCAGGCTCCTGCTCCAAGCAGGCTCAACCAGATCAGGTTGCTCAGGGCCTTGTCCAGCTGAATGGATGGAGATTCCACAACTTCCCAGGGCAACTTGTTCAAGTGCTTAACAGCCTTCAAATAAAATTGCTTTCCTTGAATCTAGTCAGAATTTTCTGTGTTGCAACTTAGGCCCATTGCCCCCTGTGCAATGCAGTCTGCACCTCTGAGAAGAGCCTGGCTCCACTTTCTCTATGCAATTCTGTTAAGAACTTTATAAAAGAAATCCTCTGGACTTCTCAACTCAAGGCTAAACAAGCTCAGTTCTCTCAGTCTCTCCTAATACTTCATGTGCTCCAGCCCCTAATCAGCCCCTAATCACTGGCCTCACTCCAGTATGGCAACATCATTCAGATGCAATTTGTGCTGCTGCTGCTGCTGCTGGTGCTTGTCCCATCCCCATCTATCTCTGAAAAGAATCTGGCTCTGCTTTCTCTACAACCTCTTATTAGACAGTTCAAAACAACAAGATGTCTCCTCAGCCTTCTCTTCTTTTAAGGGTGAACAAACTCAGTTCTCTCAGCCTCTCCTCATAGGCCATGTGCTGCAGTCCCCTAAGTATTGTGATGACCCTCCATTGGACTTGCACCAGGATGGCAATGTCTTTCTTGTGCTGTGAAGCCCACAAGCAGGCACAGCAGTCAGCTGAGAATAGCCCAAAGAGCCCACTTTCCTTGACTTGCTGGCTACACTCCTGCTAACACAACCTGATATGTGGTTGGCCATCCTTGCTGTAGGGGCACATTGCTGACCCGTGTTTATTTTACATCCTTCTTGTACACCAGGATTCCCCACCCCTTTCCTGCAAAGCTGATTTCTAGCCAGTTGGTGCCAAGCCTGTATCGCTATACAAAGTTATTCCTCATAAAAATGCGTTTGTTGAACTTCATGAGCCTCCTGTCAATTTATTTGTCCAGCTCATGGAGGATTCTCTGAGTAGCAGCCAGGTCCTTTAGTGTATCCATCTCCAATTCGGTGTCATCCATTAACTTGCTGAAGGTGCTTTCTGTCCCATCAGATTATTACCAAAGACACTAAAAATATCACCCCCATATCAGCCTCTAAGGGATGCTGCTAGTAATGACTATCATTTGGACTTCATACACCTGATCACAACCCTTTGAGTCTGAAGGTCTAGACAATTATTCACCCACCTTACAGTCCACTTTTCTAGTCCATATCTTATCAAATTGACTACAAGAATACTATGTGAGACTGTGTCAAATGTTTTGCCAAAGTTCAGGTAAATGTCATGTACTTCTATCCCCTTCCCACAGAGCCTGGCATTGTGTTATAATAGGCAGGCAGGATGTCCCCTTGGTAAATCTATGCTGGCTTTTCCCTTATCACCTTCTTGTCATACATATGACTGGATAGGGCTTCCAGGAGGATTTGCTGCATAATCTTTTGGGGACAAAAGTTAGGCTGACAGGTCTGTTCTTACTTGGGTTTGCCTTCTTGGTCTTCCTGAAGGTGGGTGTGATATTTGTCTTTTGGGGCTCACTAGGAACCTCCCTCAGTTGCCATGACCTTCCAAGGATGATAGAGTATGGCCTTACAATGACTATGGCCGGCTCTGTCAGCAACC
Source organism: Oceanodroma leucorhoa (assembly GCA_030449065.1). NCBI lineage: Eukaryota > Metazoa > Chordata > Aves > Procellariiformes > Oceanodroma > Oceanodroma leucorhoa. The sequence continues at coordinate 1,458,140 of JASVER010000129.1, read as the reverse complement.
TCAAGTAAAGCCCATCTGATGCTGTGGATTTGTGTATGTCAAACTGACATGATTACTTCCTAATTGTCTTCCTGTACAATGGGTAATGTTACATTTCCAGAGACTCTGTCAGTAGGCTAAGTGACCTGGGAAGCCAGATGGCAGACCTTGCCAGTGAAAACTGAGACAATAAAAAGGTTTTTATTGTACAAGGTACTTTGGCCCTTTGTATGTCCTTGTACGTTGATGTACATACAGAAGTTCTCGTTGCCATTCTTTCCATCCCTTATTAGTTTCAACTACAGCTGAGCTTTGGCTTTCCTAACTCCAACACTGCATGCTTAGGTAACATCTCTATATTCCTCCTGGGTAGTCTGTCCACACCTCTGCCTGCCATGGAGTTCCTTTTGGAGACTGAGCTTGGTCAGCAGGTCCTGGTTCATGCTGACCTTCTGTCAGCCTGTGCATCAGAATGGCCTGTTGTTCTTTGAGGAGGCTATCCTTGAAGATTTACCAGCTCTCCTGGGTTTCTTTGCCCTTTAGAGCAGCTTTCCATGGGATTTTGCCAAACAGATCCCTGAACAAGCTGAATTCTATTTCCTGGAAGTCCATGGTTCTGATCTTTCTATTGTTTTGCTCAGTTTTCTCAGGATTTTAAATGCCAAAATCTCACAATCAGTGCAGACAAAGCTGACCTCACCTCCCCTGGCAAATTCTTCCTTGTTTGTGAGTAACAAGTTATACAGAGCATCTTCCCTGGTTGGTTCATTGATCACCTGGGTTAGTTCTATGTTCTAACCTCTGTCTAGGACGGAGCTGCTTTTTTATCTTTTCCTTAATTCCTTTGTTAAAAACATATTAACCTTTAAATTACAGACAGTAAATAATCAGACAGCTCAATAAATATTCAATCTGTTTCTCTGTTCAAGGTTGAAATAAAAAGGATCATAGGATAATAGGATAATTAGGTTGGAGAGGAACTCAGGAGGTCATCTTCTGCAGGGTCAGAAGCTCCTGACCTCAAAACAGGGTGAGCTATGAAGTCAGACCATGTTACTGATGGCTTTATCCAGTCTGGTCCTGAAAACTTCCAAGGATGGCAACTGCACACAACTTCTTTAGGTGATCAGATCCACTGCTTGACTGTCCTCATAGTGAAAAAGCTTTTCCTTGTATCTAGTCTGAACCTATCTTGTTTCAGCTTATGCCTGTTGTTTCTCATCCTCTCACCCCTGTGAATAGGTTGGCTCCGTCTTCTTGATACCTTCCTCATGGATACCAGCAGACTGCTGTTAGGTTCCCCCAAAGCTTTCTCTCCTCCAGGCTGAACAAGTCCCATTCCCTCAGCCTCTCCTCATATTGGATATGATTCATGAACATTTTATGCCCACAAGTTTACCATTTCCAAGTCAGTTTGCAGCATTCTGTGACATCAGGACCAAGCTCTTCTAATGTGTCATTCAGGGAACCTTTAGAACCTACTTAGAGACTGGAAATCCCACTTTGGTAACAGACCACCTGGGACTCAGGCATTGCACTGATGAACGTGGCAATACCTAAAAACCCTATGGGAACCTAAGCTGGTGTATTTAATCTTTGGAGTGGAATGGGAGAAAAAAAGTTGAAGAAGCAGCATACCCTAGCAAGACTTTCAGAGATAAAGACCTAAGAACATTTGGGAAGGCATCCTCATAAAATATTAAATATAGTAAAATTTTTAAAGGCTTTGTGTCTTTTACCAATTTAAATTGGGTAGACAAATTCTTGATTTCTTGAAGATACAAGGCAGACCATTAAAGGCATTAATAGTATTAGAGTTATCATTTCACTGTAAAGAAAACTCCCACTCAAAGATAACTCTGTCCTGCTACCACCTAATGTATTTGTTAGTTTCTGAATAGCTCTAGCGATTCCAGCTGTTTACAGTTTGGCCATAGGATAAATTTAGTATTTTCTTCTTGCACATTCATATGTACTTGTTCATTAACCCCCCTCGCCCCCAGGAATTTTTTCCCCTACTGTATCTAACTATGTCAAAGTAATACACATGGTGGCATTATAACTTTCTAATGTTGTAGTTTATCACAAGAAGGAAATATTATCTTATTCCTTTGGATACAGGGAAAGTAAAATAATATATATTGTATTTAAATGGCCATGACTGTAGTTCATGACTGCAGTGACTGAAGCCTACCAAATGGTTTAAAACTAATTTCTCATAATATTGCTTAAGTGGTACATAAATAATACAGATTTTTGAGCCGTCTTTTAGCTTAGGGATGAGTTTCACAGATTTGTTAATTTATGTGAGCTGTATGACTAAGGACTTCTAAATTGTCTCCAGACACTTTTAGCAACACTAGAAATAAGTGGAACTCTTTTCCTGCATGGGTTAGGATTTTTTTCCTAATTGGTAACTTTTGTGAATTGTTTGAGTATTTTTGATTGAACATGATCATGTGTTACAATCTGTCTTTTGTTTGAACTCTTGTATGTTTACCTCTAAAATATATATATATGTAGAGAGAGAAGTATTTGGGGATATGCAACAAGCCAAATATGTACTCACATCCAAAGCAGGCTGGAAGAACAACCGATCAGGTAGTGCAAGCTGTCAAAGAGGTTTCAAGAATTCAATAGGTTGAATCAGTTAAGGATCAGTTGATGGAGAGAAGAGGGAGAATAAAACCTCGTAGAAAAAAAAGATCCTAAACTTCAGGGTTGAAATGAAAGGGCTGTTGAATGGTTTTATGCAGTTTGGAAGGTGGAAGAAATTTGTACATCATCCAAATCCTGGAAATCCTGACCTAAATGCACCTGCTGTTTCTGGTCAGTCTCCTGTTATTCAAAATAGGAAGCAGTTTGTTCCTATGATGATCAATGTCACCAGAAGAACCTAGAATTTGGAAGGTTTAGAGGTGTTAATTGGTTTGACTGATTATTTGTCAGATGTTTTGACAAATGTTAAGGCAACCTAGAGAGTGCTGCAGATCCAGTACCACATTTTCTTCACACAGATTGACACACGGTTTACAAGACCCCCAAGAAAGTTTCACAAAAACTGTTCCTGCTTTTAGTAGACTTGCTTTTGTAGATTATTTTTAACCAGAATAAATGAGGAATTCACAATTTAGCCCTGGTATTAAACATGCCGTAGAATAGAAACAGTAGATATGAACTATCTACTCTATTTCAAGCATTTGAGTAAGGCAAATGTCATATCTTGAACTGAAAGCATTCTAAAAATATATAGCTCTTTACACAGAGACTTGTGTTAATGATAGCTCAAATCTCGAGCTGTTAGATGAAAGCATAACATCAAAGGAATCCATGATGGCAATTCTCACTTGGTTTAGAGCTGACTTTGCCATAAGAGCTAGATCCAGCAATAAACATGTGGGAATAATTATCCAGCTGAGCAATTGGGAATATTTGCAAACTTCCAGGCAGATGATTCTTGCTCTAAAAAACACACTGCTCTTAATTGGTTGTACTATTTTTATTGTCACATTGCTTGTGAAGGGTAGTCATATATCAAATTGTGACAACTGTTTTGTTCTTCCTTGACCTCTCTTGGTCCAAGGTATGACTGCAACTTCCAGGATCCCAACAGTGTGTCATCACGCTGCTCTTTTCCACTTTCAGATTGGTTCAAGGTGGACATGATGCTTCCCTGGGGAGGGGACACTGTGTAATTGAAATTCAGTCTGTTGATTACAATGCCTCTCCCAAGTGTGCTTTCTGAAAGAGGAAGAGATAATTTCCATGCTTGAGACACCATTTCTTCTGATGCTGGAAATTATCTAGCAACTGCTGAGCTTATCAAATGCTCTGTTTAACAAGTATTGCTTTGTTAATGCCTAAAATAATGCTTTGAAAATAGTTGCACTTCCCTTTCAGAAGTAATATTATTTACTCCTTTCAGAAGTAAAGATAGTAGGAACAAATTGGTATAAACCAAATAAAACTGCAAGGTTATGAAAGAACAAAAAAACCCAACAGTGTTCCTAAATTACACATGTAGTTGTCTTAATACTTATTATTTAAATGCACAACAATACTATTTGAAAGACCTTTTTTTCATTTTCTACTATTCTTTTTTCAGGTAAATATGTGGAACTTTTCGCTTTTAAATGGTTCACCAGTTCAGAGGTCCTTAAATCAAGAACTTAACTTAATGTACTTAAGAAAAATTGAAAATTGCAGTTTAATAACTAAAAAATGTGGTCTCAGACCTGCCAACTCATATCCTTTTATTTACTGATGTGAGCTACTCCACTTAATTTATCAGGATTACTCACAGCAATGATGTTAAACATGCACATGGGGATAAATAGTATGATCTCTCTAGACTCCTTCTGGTTCTATTTTCTAAGGTTTCTTTCAAATCTCTGACCCTTTTCGTATCCTCATTCAGCAGCTTGCTCATCTGGGAAGTATATGAAGGAGAGAAATCTTACTTGCTGAGAATTATATCATTGCTTTAAAATGAAAAAGGGCCAACATGGACATTTTGTTGTTACAATATTTATCTTCAATTAGCAAAACCTTTAGTTAGCCATCATTAACTCTTAAGTATGAAAATTAATTGCTAAAATTAATCCTTAATACATCTTCATGGTGTTTCTTCTACAAAGTTGAAGGTTTTTTTTTTCCTTATTTCAGTTGCAACTGCTCTAGAAACAGCGAAATAATATAAAGAACAAGTAAATGTAACTAGTTAAGAAATGCTAAGTATAAAATTACATTTCTAACTCATATAAAGGGCCTTTTTCTCCTACAACATGCCATCCACAGACAAAGAATGAAAGAATATCATATCCCAGGTCCCACATAGAGGCCATTTTGCTGAGAACATGCAATGCAGGTGATATGAATCTCATCACAGTTTGACATTGTAGAAAGTCTCAAAGAGTTTATCAATATTAATTCCAAACAAATTGATTTTAATTTATCTTCATACACTTGTGTAGTTACTGCTAGTGTTGCAGTGACCAGCATGTATTCTGGACACACTGATTTTCATAGTAATGGAGTGAGAATGTACATGTACTTCACTTGTTTGTGTTGAAGCTGATGAAGCGTTGCCCCAGTGGCTCTATTTGGTCTTAAGTGTTATTAAAAGCTGTTCAGCCTATCGAGGCAAGGGTCAGAGTTTCTGAGAGCAAGAAACTATGCACACAATAAGTCAACAAATAATGGAATAGTTCATGTCAGTATCATCCAGTCAACAACCCAATACCACTGATAACAACCTACTTAAGAATCCTGGTTTCAGAATTCAGGAGAGATCATGGGAAACACCTGGGGGCAGAAAGGGACCAAGTTTGTGGATGCTGAAGTGAAGATGGACTCGCCCAGTCTTGCCAGCTCTGAGGATACCCTTAAAGCAAGCCAATGCACATGTCAAGGGTGGCAAGTCAACCTCAAACTCTGTCCTGACACTCCTGACATGTGACCAACTCCTGAAAAACCCTTTTGTGATTACAGCCTGATGTAAAATATGCCAGAAAAAGCTAAGAGAACAACTGCAAGTTCTTCAAATGATCATGTATTTTTCTCCTTGTAACTTTCACCTATCTGATGAAGGCTGTCATCTTCCTCTTAAGCATTCTTTTTAAGCTAGGAAGTCCCAGCTTGTTCAAACTTTTCAGATCATATATACTACACTTTAGCTTCTTTCCATTTTTGTCATCCAAGCTTCCATTAATTGCTTTACATCTTTCTTGAAAATGAAGTTTTCCTAATAGGATACAGTACTGCAGCCTTATCTTACTTTGTACTACATAGCAGAGTTACTTAATATGTCTGTTTATACTTCCCAAAGTGATGTTTATCTCTTTTCACAGTATCCTGACATTGTTGTGTCACAGTCATCTCATCATCCTCCGTAATCTCTTACATGTTTTTCTGCATAACTGCTAGAGAGCCACTTCCACTGATCCCATCCAATCTTCATGCTGTTTATTATTCCTGCATGGGATTACTTTTCACCTTCTTCTGCTGAATTTAATTCCTTTCATATATTTCTCTAAGTAATTTTGTAATTTTTTTCCTTTCAAAAGCTTCACTGAAGTCAAAGTAAGCAAAATCTGTAGCTTTGCCTCTGTCCAAATAGAGCAAGAAGTAGTGGACTTCTGCAGAGGAGATTCTGATTAGATATTCAGGAAAGATTTCAACTGCTAAGAACAGCAGAAGAGTGGGATAGAGTGGGTGTGAAATCTTCATCGCTAAAGGTCTTTCAGATCAGGATCGACAGGCATCTGTCAGGAGTGACGTAAGTACAAGTACAAAAGTACTTTATTCCAGTAATGGAATAGATGAAGCTCCTTCCAATGATTCTCTGCACAGAGGAAACCAAGAATTGTCTTCAACCGCACAAAGCTGCAGACTAATTTTATCACAAAGCAAGTGAAAGAAGTCTCGATTAAAGAACAAAAGCTACATTTTAATCACATTTTTCTGCATGGGGCCTTCAAAACTAATTCCTAAGGATTTCCAAGGAATCTGAGGCATAAGGTGTTTGTAAATGTACATGTATGTAGACAGAAGCTATTGTTTGAATTGCTTTGAAACATTTTTATATAGACAAGGCATCGGAAGTGATCTTTCATTAAAGGTGATTTTTTTCCACAAGAGATGCTGTTGACTAATTTTAGTTTGATATTTAAAATAATTTAACTGACAGTCAAAAGTTTGCTTCTGCTTCTGGAGAATGGCATTACACACCTCTTTGCGTGTGTTTGCTCTTTCAAACTTCACTTTGGAGTCTTAGTTTGCATTTTAGCAGATGTGGCTGAGAGTTTCAAGGCCTGTTGATACAATAATAAGTTTTCATAGTGATATTCTCTGGGGAACAAGAGTAAAATAAACTTAACACTTCACATGGTTACTACCATGCAGCAGCTAAGATGTGAGTCAAATTCAGCAGGTTGGCTGGAAGGAGAGAGCAGTCTGTCTTCTACAGTTGGTAATGCTTCAAGTGCTGGACTTCATTATTATTCTCTGGTTTCTGCAAAATAGCCTCGTGCTTTTGAAAACAATAATTCAGAACTTGCAAACTTAATGCAAGCAAAGTTCCCCCAAGGGATCAAGAAGTCAACCTGTATTTCACAATCACTCATTTCTCCTGCAGCCCTCCTTTTATTCTAGCAAAAAGGATCCTTTTACAAAGTTAGTTCTTGCAAAAATATGCAATGTGCAACTGCAAGCAAGAAATGTCATAAGAGTAACTGTAAGTAAAAAAAAAATTATGTTTTAGCCAGTTTGGTCATGATATAATAACAACTAAAATTATACTGAAATTATTGTAAATACCTATGCAGAAATAAACTCCATTCCTTGCTTCTTTTTCCTGGGACCTCACATGTACAGAGATTCTTCCCTCTAAAATCTGGAGCAAAGATGCAAATTCATAAAGTTTTGGGGAAACATGTTTATTTCAAAACTGCAGCTTTCTTTAGCAATTACTATAAGTAAAGTGAAATACAATACTCAAATCTGAAATAGTAGGTACAAAATGGGACCTTTTACATCTTAAAATATCTATTTAAAGATAGTGGTTTTTTGCCTAAAAATAATTGATTCCCAAACATACAGTTGAGATCAGCCAGAAGAATTGCATGCAGCATTGCTATAGAAGAGCCAAACTGCAAGACTGTAAAACTGGACTGGAAACAGATGAACACACGGAGGGATGCAAGCTTCTAAAATGAACCTAACAGTTTTGAAATGTGTTTCTCCTCAGGTTACTGGACATCTCAGTGCAACTACTCTAGCTGTATTTAAATCCTTAGGCCATTTTCCTAATAGAGGTGTAATGTTGTTGCATAACGTACATTACAAATACATGTACATTTATATGAGCAATTTAATATACAATGCAAGAATGCTTACTTTAGTTCTGAAGCTAATCTCTAAACAAGTTTGAATGCTGCTTTTTCCAATTGCAGATAGTATTTGTAAGTTGTGCCCTGAAAGCCACTCTTTCCAATCAAATGGAGTGCTGCCATGCATGTGATCTTCTGTAGCAAGTCTCAAGGACCTCTGTTAAGCTGAACTGAACAAATGGTTTTATGTACTAGCAACAACAAAAAACCATGCTCCTCTTTCCCTTCTCCTGCCCCACCGATATTCTGCTTATGAAAAAGCTGCAGGGTCAGACAGCCTCACAGGGACAGTCTCAGCTCAGCTGTTATCTTGCATGTGAGAGGTTAACTTAAAAACAAGAAGATAAAACTATGACAAGGAGATCTAACAGAAAAGCAATGCTGTACAATAAATGACATATTAGACACGGTCAAGGAAACGTAAGTAAGCAAAACGACTTTGCAGTAGAGGAGTGTCTGCTGTGTAAAAGAGGGTTGCGAGGTACAAGAAATGCAATAAGGCAGATGTAAGAAATACCTTGAATTTGTGACTTGAGTGAGTGGAAAATACGGATATTAAAACTTCTTCCCACAACTTTAACTTCTAAATCCTCCAAATATCTATGTCATTACAAAACATCAAGAGATTAACAGCTGGCATGTGACAACTGTTAGTAAAAGTACCATAGAGGAGCATGAATCAAAAAAAAAGCTCAGCTATCTTAAAATAATAGAGTATCTGTTTTTATAAGACAACATTAATCCAGCAAAAGAAGGAATTGAAACTCCAGCAAATAGGTTAGGCTTGAAAAACAACAGAGATTAGAACTAAGGTCATACCACCATTAAATTATTTTTGTAATTGGTGCCCACTCTAAAAGTTTCATAAGGTAAAAGAAAATGAGTAATGATTAGAAAATTTTGTTTAATTTGATCTAGTTTATTTGACAAGAAAAACAAACTTAAGAGTACATAATCATAACTCAACGATAGCATTAAGGACAAATGAAAACTAGGATCTGTGTTTCAGGGGAGGTTTGCCATTTGTAGTTTCTTCTGTTCCAGAACAGAAAGGAAACAAACAAAAAATGAAGTCACACTGAACACTGCATGCAATTCTAGCACCTCTTTGCATTTATCTACTTAGCGGCATCCGGGAGTGGAGAGCTCCACAAGAGCCAGCATTTTATTGTTGGGAGACAAGTGTTGGGTGGAGCACGACAGCTCTAATGCCGTCTCATCCATACCGTGCACACAGAGCACTCTTCCCTTCCAAACCAATTCCCCATTTCTTTTCAAAGGGAGCTAGCTGCAGTGCTTGAAAACAGAGCTAAGGAGCAACTTCTCATTTGAACAGCAACAATCATCACAGAATTTGTTCCCATGTAACACTTCTGGGCATCGGTTTGCTTTGACATGATCTATTTCTCCCCTTGCATTTCCTTTATGTTAGGTCTTGCCTGTGAATCAGTTACACTCCTTCAATACATATTCCTTATTTGGATCTATCAAGAAAGCTAATGTTTCCCTTTTAATTAACAACACTTTGCTTCTGGCTCCAACATCACTTAGAGTGGGATGTGTAACTTCCACTGAACTTTCAAAAGTGTGGTGTACGCATGACATTGCACTTGTCCTTGTGGGTATCTTTTGCATTCCAGCATGTTCACAGGCTTCTTCTTTTGTTATGTGGTTTTTTGTTGTGTGGTTCTTCTTTTGATTAGCTGCAACAGATAGGGGCCATATGAACCACCCTTTTTTTAAAAATAATCATAGGTAAGCATATGTTAAAGAACACAGTTTAGTCTTATGAACTTAGAGGTGGAAAAAACCTGAATAACTTATCAACTTGCTCTTGCTGCCAGTTTGAAAAAACATCACCATTGGATTCCTGAGCGCAAGTCTAGGCTCACCAGATCATCAACTCCAAAGAATATATTATAGGATGCTTAGAAAAGGGGTATTGAGTCAGCCACCAGCAATCAGGCACAGTCAACATGGGTTCACAAAGGGAATGTCCTGTTTGATATCCTTCTATGATAAGGTTACCTGCCTAGTGGATGAAGGGAAGGCAGTGGATGTAGTTTTTCTGGATTTTAGTAAGGTGTTTGATACTGTCCCTCACAGCATCATTCTGGACAAGTTCTCCAACTGTGATATAAGCGGGTTCATGGTGTGCTGGGTGAAGAACTGGCTGAAGGGCAGAGCTCAAAGGGTTGTAGTGAATGGGGCTGCATCTGGCTGGCAACCGGTCACCAGCGGTGTTCCTCAGGGCTCAGTTTTAGGGCCAGTTCTGTTCAATATATTTATCAACAATCTGGATGCAGAAGTTAAATGCACCAGTAAGCAAGTTTGCTGATGCTACCAAACTGGGAGGTGCTGTTGACTCTCTTGAGGGACAAGGTGCCTTGCAGAGAGATCTAGATAGGTTGGAGTATTGAGCAATGATTAATGGGATGAAATTTAACAAGTCCAAATGCCAGATACTGCACCTAGGACAGAGCAATGCTGGGCACAAGTATAAACTGAGAGAGGAGTGGCTGGAGAGCAGCCCTGCAGAAAGGGGTCTGGGGTGCTGGTCGACAGCAGGCTCAATAGGAGTCAGCGGTGTGCCCTGGCAGCCCGGAGGGCAAACCACACCCTGGGGTGCATCAAACACAGCATAACCAGCCGGTCAAAAGAGGTGATTATCCCGCTGTACTCAGTGTTGGTATGGCCTAACCCTGAGCACTGTGTGCAGTTTTGGGCCCCACCATTTAAGAAGGGGGTCCTTGAATGTGTCCAGAGGAGGACAACAAAGCTGGTGAAGAGGCTGGAAGGAATGTCCTGTGAGGAGCCCCTAAGGACTTTGGGTTTGTCTAGTTTGGAGAGAAGGAGGCTGAGGGGCAACCTCATTGCTCTCCACAGCTTCCTGAGGAGGGGAAGTGGAGAGGGAGGTGCTGATCTCTTCTCCCTGGGATCCAGTGACAGGATGCACGGGAACGGTTCAAAGCTGCACCAGGGAAGATTTAGACTTGACCTTGGGAAGCATTTCTTTACTGAGAGGGTGGTCAAACACTGGAACAGGCTTCCTAGAGAAGTGGTCAATGCCCCGAGCATGTCAGTGTTTAAGAGGCATTTGGACAATGCCCTTAATAACATGCTTTAACTTTTGGTCAGCCCTGAATTGGTCAGCCAGTTGCACTAGATGATCATTGTAGGTCCCTTCCAACTGAAGTAGTTTATTCTGTTCTATTCTAATCACACCATCATTTCAAGACAGATAATTACTGATGATCTTAACTGCAGCTAGCTGCAGGTAGTGAACCACAAAGTTAGCTTGGTTAGGTGTTTCTACCAAGACTGTATTTTAACCTAGAAATAGATATTGAATAAGCTAGTGTGTGAGAGCATAGGCATGTGTCTTGCTCCAGATTCATCCTTCCTCTTTTGATTGCCTGCTCCTGCCCCACAGCACTTGTACAAAATACGGAAGCCATATCAGAAAAATTTTGACTTAGGATGGCTAAGTCATCTCATGGACAAGGAAGAACAACTAGTTTCATAATGAAAGATTAAATCTGTCTGGATGCTACAGCAGAACAGACATTGGCTATAAAAAGCTAACATGTTTTACTTATTAGAGAGAATCTCTTCCTAGCAGAGCACAGGGCAGATTGGAAATCCCTGAGGTGTGAAAGGTAGAAAAGCCAACAGCTAGCTAATTGCACAGAATGAGAAAAAATTTCCTATCTAATCTCACTGTAAGTAGCTTCCTTTTGTTTTTGTCTCCCTTTTCTTCACTGATAACGTGAGACATTTCCAACTATGATGTTGACTTTGATTGATGAAGAAATCAGAGCGCTCTGGGGCTTGTGAATGACTTTTCTTTGTTTGTCTTACTGTACTTTGGCTGAAGAATCATTTTTGCTGTGTAATAGTAAGTTATTCCTCACATAAGGGTGTTGTGATTATACAGATCTGGACACTGCAAAATCCTTCTTTCTGAAATTCAGCAAGCATTTTCCAGCAGAAGCTATGCTTGCCAGGTGGGGAGCTGGTGTCACAGATGTCCCTGTGGGAGAACATCCATGCCTGGGATCCCAGAGATCTCCATCCCTGCTCAAAAAACATATTTCACAAAAAGCTGTTTGCATAGCCCATACTTCAGTAAATTCAGTCTTTAACTGAGGTGTGCTTTATCGCTGTAAAAAATATGGCAAACATCAATGTTTGGTTAATAAGCACTATGGATATGAAATCTCAAAATTTTGTTAGAGGAGAACATAAGTGAGCCTGTCACACATAGACTGAGCAGTATATATTGGAAAAAATATTAATCTGCTATTTAGAGGTTCCTCTATTCTGTAGGCTCCTCCTTTTGTTTCAGATTTTGCTGGCTGGTATGTTTTGCTATAAAGTACTGTCTTTTTTATGTTGTTTCGAACATGTGCTCACTCCCAAACTAATTTTCAAATTCCATTGAAGAATCTTAGAAGCAAGGGTTGGTGGAACCATTTTTAATACATTCATTTTACTGATTTTTAGAGGAAAAATATATCTATACTGGTAGTAGGAATGTTCGTTAACTGGCTGGGATGAATTAAACAACTGTGAAAGACTGCTAAATTAAACACATTCAACTAAAAGGAAGTATTACTCACAGGCTCCAAGCATCTGCCTTAGATGAAATAGGCATCGGATACTGGAAGCAGCTTAAGAAATTATCTTAAGCCTTTACATTCAAGAGGTGAAATCAGTGTATTGGACTGGCTACAGTTAAATAATTGACACCCCATAGGACAAACAGATGAGATAATGCTTAATAAATAGGGACAGCCTAATAAATGACTGAATTTTATGCAGCAGTGTGAAGAGCTTGTTTTAATGGATTTGGAAAGGGGTTTTGTTTAGGGCAGTGAATGATGAAGATCTATTAGAGCTGTGAAGAGACAGCATAACATAGAGCATATATTTTCCTTCTCTTTAGAGAAACTATTGCTTTGTTCAGTTGGGAATAAATAAGAAATTGGGAAAATACATGCCTCTCTAAGAATATACTGAGTTGTAACAAGTCAATGCAAATTGACTTCTGCATAAAGAGAAGTCAATTAAAAGTTGCAGAAGTGCTACAAATATTAAATACCAAAATACTATACAGAGCTGTTCTACACCTTCTCTCAGATGTCAAAAAAGGTACTTAAGGAAAATACAGAGTAAAAATCTTTAAATAAGAGGTTCTTATTAATTGCAAACTAAAGGCCTGTATTCTTCCTGGGCACAGCCCCATCACTGCATTACATTCTGTGGAATGGTGCATCATGGACTCTTATTCAAAGAACCTCATTCTGCATCCAGATTTTTCCTAGTGTCTGTCCTGGTTTCAGCTGGGATAGAATTAATTTTCCTCCTAATAGTAGGTATAGTGCTATGGTTTGGATTTAGTATGAGAATAATGTTGATAACACACCGATGTTTTAGTTGTTGCTAAGTAATGTTTACACTAGTCAAGGACTTTTCAGCTTCCCATGCTCTGCCAGGTGCACAAGAAGCTGGAAGGGAGCATAGCCAGGACAACTAACCCAACTGGCCAATGGGATATTCCGTACCATATGACGTCATGCTCAGCATATAAAGCTGGGGGAAGAAGAAGGAAGTGGGGGACGTTCGAAGCGATGGCATTTGTCTTCCCAAGTAACTGTTACGCGTGATGGAGCCCTGCTTTCCTGGAGATGGCTGAACACCTGCCTGCCAATGGGAAGCAGTGAATGAATTCCTTGTTTTGCTTTGCTTGCGTGCACGGCTTTTGCTTTCCCTATTAAACTGTCTTTATCTCAACCCATGAGTTTTCTCACTTTTACCCTTCCGATTCTCTCACTCATCCCACTGGGGGGGAGTGAGCAAGCGGCTGTGTGGGGCTTATTTGCTGGTTGGGGTTAAACCACGACAGTGCGCTAGCTTTGTGGCACAACATCACTTTTTCACTTGTTTCTCTTTAAATATTGTCAGAAAAGAGAGAAATATTTACACATATTAGAAACCATCATTTTCTGTTTCAGCCACTGATAAATTTCTTAATACTACTAAAAGGTTGGGTAGGTGTCCTGGGTAAGATTCAAACCCAAACCAACTTTCTTTTCCCTTGAAGGTTTCTAAAAGGACATATTTTTTGCCACAACTTCATCAGCTGTGAAGTTCCATGTTTTCAGGCATGATAAACAAAATTCTTTTGTAGAGCTATATGCTTACAGAGACAAAAAAGCTTAGGAGCTATGAGTCATGATTTCAGAAGGGCTCAGAGGAGGGAGGAAAAAAATACAGTTTGTGTCTTCTTCTCTTATTCTAGCAGAATTTTAAATTCAGAAAAAAGAAGTTCCTTATTCTGGTCCCTTCCTCCACTCCCATTTTTTTCCCTCTGCAAGTACTAAAAAAGTACTATTTTCACACATGAAAAATGAAGATGTTAATTATGCACTATTATTTTCAATCTTTGAAGCGTGATGAGGTATCAGGAAGAAAGTAGTATTTCTCTTTCTGTATAAATTTCAGAGGTTTATTTCTTTGATTCATTATTTTCTTCCTTACATAGAGGTTGAGTGAACATGGGAACACTTTCAAACAGAAATTAAGGACTTTTGCCAATTAACTGCACCACATTGGGAAACAACATGACAGTGGAATATTGATTTTTATACACAATCTTTTTGCTTCATGCTTCATAGGTGGGAGTGTTTAAAAGGAATAGTATATATTTATTTTCTGAAAAGATTAAGAAAAGATTCAGGTTCTCTTAAAACCTCTCAAAGACTACTAGGATGGCTGACAATTTTTGCTAATTTTTCTTTTGTGTTTTCCTCTCCTCAGAGGGAGGAAAAACTTGTTCCTTTGTCACATATACTAAAATAGCTGTCAAATTCAAGACAGCATCACTGCTTCTGGTACTCTACAGAACACCATGTAATATTTTGATAAGAATATTAAGGCTTCCAGAAAGCTATTTTATACCTTTTCCTTCTTCCTTGTAAAGGAACTTTATCAGCATAAAAATTAAAAGCAATATGTTTACTCAGAATCTGAATGTGTGTGCTATTGGTTATGAATGTATAATGATGAAAGATCTTAATGCAAGTTAAGCATTCAGTCATAAGTTAAACCTGGTGGTGCCTGCAGCCTCTGTACAAGGCATACTAACTGTTCTGGTTTTGTTTACTCAACATTTTGAGGATGTAGCTATATGGCTGAATTATCAAAGACTATTCAAACATTTTTTTTTTCAATTTCTGCTATTTCTAGATTTAGCATCACATGCATCATAGGATAAAGGCTTCAGTATATAGATAATATTGTCTAATTCTTAACAGACATCATTATGCAGTTAGCAAACTGTAAGAAGCAGAAGAGGAAGGAAGTAATATGACCTGTGCCATTCCCTCTTTCCGAAAGCTTCAGTTCTTGTATTCCTTTCTGCCTCATCTAGAACTGATTTGTAATGAACAGAACTCAAGTGTCATAAGGAGCAGTGAACGTGTTCATTTTCCTACCACAGCTCTCTGGAAAAGCAGAAGCAAAACATCCCATAATTGGTGAATCAGAACAGTAAAAGCACATTGTCTGCAAACCATGAGAAAGGAGGTGACTGAATTGGGGCTGTTCTGGGATTTCACTCCCATGGCTATTTTCATTCATTCACTTCTGCTGGTTTGAACAGAATCATACCCTTCCCTAAGCTTTCCACAAATGTATTCAAGATGTATTCAAGACTAAGAAAGAGTCAATAAACACATGGGCTTAGATGATCTCACACAATTGAACAATTCAGACTCCCATTGTTTTCACAGGGAGCTCTGGAAACATGCTGCCCATTTCCCAAATATGACTAACATTTTGCAGAAAAATGCTGAAACCACGGGAAACTCTTGCTGCTGACATTGACTCCAACAGACACAGTTTATGTGATATACGGGCAGCTGCAAAACCGATGCTTGTTTAAACTGACTACCCCAAAGGAAAGTTGTGAAGCAAGGATGAAACAGGAATAGGAGTAGAAAGCAGTATAAGCTTATGAAAAAAGTGTACAACCTTGTTGTGGCTTAACCCCAGCCAGCAGCTAAGCCCCACACAGCCCCTTGCTCACTCCCCCCTGGTGGGATGGGGGAGAAAATCGGAAGAGTAAAAGTGAGAAAACTTGTGGGTTGAGATAAAGACAGTTTAATAGGGAAAGCAAAAGCCGTGCACGCAAGCAAAGTAAATCAAGGAATTCATTCACTGCTTCCCATTGGCACGCAGGTGTTCAGCCATCTCCAGGAAAGCAGGGCTCCTTCACACATAACGGTTACTTGGGAAGACAAAATGCCATCGCTCCGAATGTCCCCTCCTTTCCTTCTTCTTCTCTCAGCTTTATATGCTGAGCATGACGTCATATGGTATGGGATATCCCTTTGGTCAGCCAGGGTCAGCTCTCCCAGCTGTGTCCCCTCCCAGCTTAGGATCATAGAATCATAGAATCATTAAGGTTGGAAAAGACCTCTAAGATCATCAAGTCCAACTGTCGACCCAACACCACCATGCCCACTAAACCATATCCCGAAGCGCCACATCTACATGTTTTTTGAACACCTCCAGGGATGGTGACTCCACCATTTCCCTGGCCAGCCTGTTCCAATGCTTGACAACCCTTTCGGTGAAAAAATTTTTCCTAATATCCAATCTAAACCTCCTCTGGCGCAACTTGAGGCCATTTCTTCTCATCCGATTGCTAGTTACTTGGCAGAAGAGACCGACACCCACCTCGCTACAACCTCCTTTCAGGTAGTTGTAGAGCGCGATAAGGTCTCCTCTCAGCCTCCTTTTCTCCAGGCTAAACAACCCCAGTTCCCTCAGCCACTCCTCATAAGACCTGTGCTCCAGACCCTTCACCAGCTTCGTTGCCCTTCTCTGGACACGCTCCAGCACCTCAATGTCCTTTTTGTAGTGAGGGGCCCAAAACTGAACACAGTATTCGAGGTGCGGCCTCACCAGTGCCGAGTACAGGGGCACGAACACCTCCCTACTCCTGCTGGCCACACTATTTCTGATAGAGGCCAGGATGCTGTTGACCTTCTTGGCCACCTGGGCACACTGCYGGCTCATGTTCAGCCGGCTGTCGACCAGCACCCCCAGGTCCTTTTCCGCCGGGCAGCTTTCCAGCCACTCTTCCCCAAGCCTGTAGCGTTGCCTGGGGTTGTTGTGACCCAAGTGCAGGACCYGGCACTTGGCCTTGTTGAACCTCATGCAATTGGCCTCGGCCCATCGATCCAGCCTGTCCAGATCCCTCTGCAGAGCCTTCCTACCCTCAGGCAGATCAACACTCCCGCCCGACTTGGTGTCATCTGCAAACTTACTGAGGGTACACTCGATCCCCTCATCCAGATCATTGATAAAGGTATTAAACAAGACCAGCCCCAAAACTGAACCCTGGAGAACACCGCTTGTGACCGGCCACCAACTGGATTTAACTCTGTTCACCACAACTCTCTGGGCTCAGCTGTCCAGCCAGCTTTTCACGCAGCAAAGAATACACCCATCTAAGCCATGAGCCACCAGCTTCTCCAGGAGAATGCTGTGGGAGACAGTGTCAAAGGCTTTGCTAAAGTCCAGGTAAACCACACCCACAGCCTTCCCCTCATCCGCTAGGTGGGTCACCTGGTCATAGAAGGAGATCAGGTTGGTCAAGCAGGACCTGCACTTCATGAATCCATGCTGGCTGGGCCCGATCCCCTGGTTGTTCTGCACCTGTCTTGTGAACGCCCTCAAGATAACCGCTCCATAATCTTCCCCAGTACCGAGGTGAGGCTGACAGGCCTGTAGTTCCCTGGATCCTCCTTCCGGCCCTTCTTGTAGATGGGCGTTACATTGGCAAGCCTCCAGTCATCCGGGACCTCCCCTGTTGGCCAGGACCGCTGATAAATGATGGGGAGTGGCTTGGCAAGCTCCTCCGCCAGTTCCCTCAGTACTTGTGCACTTCTTGTGCACCCCCAGCCTGCTTTCTGGTGGGGTGGGGTGAGGAGCAGGAAAGGCCTTGACTCTGTGCAAGCACTGCTCAGCAATAACGAAAACATCCCTGTATTATCAACACTGTTTTCAGCACAAATTCAAAACATAGTCCCATACTAGCTGCTATGGAAAAAATTAACTCTATCCCAGCCAAATCCAGCACATTCTCCACCCCTTATTCCATACAATTTACTTCACACTCAGGTCCCACACTATCCAATACATCCTCATTAACCCCCACCCTCCTTCCCATCCTTTGATATAATACACAGATATCATTCCCTTAGGCTGTGGACCACACCTGTGAAATGTCTGTAAAATGTCCAGAAATATCCACAAAATGTCCATTGACTTCATTTAGTACATGACTTTGGACTCCATCTCTTATGGTGGTCACTCAAGACAGGAGAGGTGGTGTGTTGCACGGAGCTACTGGGCACCAAAGTCAGCTCAGGTTGGGTCACTGCTGCACTTGCACTGCTTCTTGTAGGGCTTGTCCTCCATTGGTTCAGACGGTTCCTGCTATAGTAATTCCTATAGCATGCAACTCAAATCATGGGTTACAACAATTTAAAGGTATTTCCATTACAATCTCCACCCCTGGTGCCTTTGGACCAGACCATAGGGTTTAACATTGCAATGATCTCCTCCCCTTGCCCCTGCTCTGGCTTGGACTTATCCACAGCCACAGTCACTTTGAGGTGCACCTGTTCCAGCGTGGCCTTCTCCACGGGCCACAATGCCTTCAGAGATATACCTGCTGCAGTGTGGCCTTACCCATAGCCACAGTCCCTTCAGAAGCAAACCTGCTCCAACATGGCATTACCCATGGCTGCAGTACCTCCAGGGATGTACCTGCTCTGTTGAGGGCTTATCCATGGCCACATGCTTTGAGGTGCTCCAGCATGACTTCATGCACAGCCACAGATACTTCAAGGTGTACCTTCTCCAGTGTGGACTTATCCTTGGGCCACAATCCCCTCAGAGGTATATCTGCTGCAGCACAGACATAACCATGGCCACCACTTTTCCTGTCTTGTGATATATATACACAGCTCTGAATAAACCTGCCATACCTATAGGTCTCTATCAATGTGCAACCTGTGTGAGTCACAAACTCCCAACTCCTTGTTGCCTCTCTCCCAGCCCTGGCAGCTCTGGGATCCCTTGGGAGCAGACCAAGGCACTCCCAGCTCAGGAAAATCTCCAGCAGGCTCTCCTCAGCCAGCTGCCTCTTGTTAAAGGTGCACAGACCAAGTGCTAGCAAATAAAACAGATACTGTTGTCACAACCTAAAACTTACATCTCCCATAGGAGACAAATTTTCTTTATGAAATGCGCAACAGCAGCTGATAAAGTGCATACAAGATCATTACTGACTGGATTTTTCTATTACGTGTTTCAAATGCTCAAACAACTGCTCTGAGAGAAATATGTCTAGCTTTTGTTCCTCTTGTTCTGAGACATAATACAATCTTTCCACATTTTAAGCTGCCTTTTCTTATGTTTAGCTGTCTTTCCAATGCTGGTGCCCCTTCATTCATCAAAAGCAGCCTGCATTTCACATTAGTCTTCACAGGCTGGCTCTCACTCAAAAATTTTCAGATGTCTGTGGAAAATGTACAAAAAAGTTTGCAGCAAGTTGTCAATAGCTCCCTCTAACTTTTATTTTTCCAGAGGAGTTCTTAACTGCTTCACTGTCTAATCATCCACTAATTTTGCCTCAGTGGCCACTTTGCTGGGAATGTTAAAATAAAGGTATTTTGTACCTTATAATTTGGCTCTGGTTTCTTTTAAAAATGCTCTGAGTGTTTACCATGCTACTCTGCCTTAAGCTGCTCTGAGTTATGTTCTGCCACTGGTAGTTCAGTCTTCATCTTAGCTATCACAGTCTCCCAGTCTGGCATTTCAAACCATTAATAAAAACATTTGAAAGAATAACTATGTATGAAATATTGACATGGATACAAGTAAACCTGAGATAATAATATTACCATTTTTAATGATAAGAACATTAAAGCTGTAATATAATTGTAAAAGTAATAATCATGATGTTACAGTTAAAATATAAACTTATAACTGTAATAAAATAATATTAATAGTAATAGTAAAGATCACATTCATTATACAAGCAACTAAATGGTGATGTAACCAGTATGAACTAATGCTTATGATAGCAATATTACTTATAATATTTCCTGGTTTTGCTGTGGTAATGCTCCATTGTTAAATACTGTTTGATTCTGTATTTTATATTTGAGTATGTTCTGTTAAAGCTGCTGCTTTAACGTGTATTTTGACTCCTCCCTTCCATATACACCATCCTACTTTCAAATGTCCCACTCAGTGACAGGCTAATCTTTTTTTCAGAGGCTATGACAGACAATAACTGCCCATAACCAGTGAGATAGGTTTATACAAATTGCCCTTTCCACCCAAGATGAATGACATGTAATTCCAGAATTGCCTTCATTAGGGTATAGAAATGGTTCTGAACTAGCTGGCTAATGCAGCATTATTTTTTTTGTCTTCCCAGGGGAGATTTTTACTCTGAGGCAGACAGCACTACAGAGAATTTAGTACTTTTCTCTCCACACGTTTTCCTTAGTTATTAAAAGCTTTATTCTGCAAAGTCTCAGTGGAGATAATAGAAAAACAATACCCCAGTCTTAGGTCTATGTAAGACCGAATAATATGTTTTTTCCTATATTTCTCTCTCAGTGATATTCTGCCAGTTTAAATAAAATTATTCACCAAGTAATGGCTTATATTCTACAATGAAATGATAAAACCTCCTGAAATACAAGTGTTAAAGCAACTTACCCATGTGATAAGATCTTCAAAAAGCCCATAGGCACCTACACTTCTACTGCCAGCTCGCACTGTCAGATACCTCCCATATGCACTAACCCCAGGATGGTCTGCTGTCCTTGTTCCGGCTGGGACAGAGTTAACTTTCTTCCCAGTAGCTGGAGGGGGTGCTGTGTTTTGGGTTTGGTAATGAAAGGAATGTTAATGGCCCATTGATGCTTTGGTTGTTGCTGGGTGGTGCTTCCACCAGGACTTTTCAGCCTCCCATTCTCTGCCAGGTGTAGGGGGAGCTGGGGAAGGAGCATAGCCGGGATCGTTGGCCCAGCTGGCCAATGGGGTATTCTATACCATGTTACATCATGCTCGGTACAAAACTGGGGGGAGGGGATGGGGTCTGGTGTTCGGGACACACGAGTTCATTTGGGACACGCGGGTTTGTTCGGGACATGCGGGTTTGTTCGGGACGTGTGGTTTTTCGGGACATGCGGTGAGTGAGCAGTTGCATTGTGCATCGCCCGCTTTGTATATTCTGTTATTGTTGTTGTTATCGTTGTTATTACTGTTCTACTTTGTTTTATCTCCATTATTAAACTGGTTTTATCTCAACCCGCGGGTTTTCCTCCGTGTGCCCTCCCGATCCTCTCCCCCATCCTACCGSAGTGGGGGAGTGAGTGAGTGGCTGCGTGGTGTTTAGTTGCTGGCTGGGGTTAAACCAAGACACCTTCTTACAAAAATCCTGGGAAAACAGTCAGAAGGCTTCACCATCTGTTGAAACATTACTAAGGACAAGCAGCTGACAGATATTCACCGCAGAAGAGAAGTAGCCCAATGCCTTTAAAGATGGCCGTTGGGTAGAGGAATCAGCATGGAGCATAATGTCAGTTTTCTGAAGCTTAACATATCCGGTCTGAACTGAAGCCAAATTTCGAAGCCACAGGTACAGCTAAATTATGTTTCTTGTTGTGCTCTCTTTCATGTTTAATTGTTGAAATGGCTGGCTAGTCTACATGTAAGAGGAATCTACACAACCAATTGTTTTGCCATTGGTTGGTGAGATAACTCCAGAAAAGTTTTAATTATTGTTGATAGTGGAATAGCATGAAGCTTTATGTTGAGTCAGAGACTAGTTTACTATAACAGAATAGATAAGAAAGAAAGGTTACCTGCATAAGGGTTCTCCATCTTCCAAATCAATCCCCTTCTTCCACCTTTTTTAAAGAAACTTGTACATAATTGCTAATTTTATCGAGAAAGACTTGATAACATAATCAAGCATACAGGGCTATAACTCCAGCTATAGACACTCCAACAGACTTAAAATACCCAGTTACAGATGAATCTAATTCAAAACACATGAGCTGGGAGCTACAAGAGGATGAATGGCTAAAGCATACAATGTTATAAAATGTAAATTACAATTCCATAAGGAAGGCTAAAACTACAATTAGCATAAGACAGTACAAACACAACAAAAGAGCATGGAGTAGGGTTCTAATTAATAGGAGAAAGAGCAGTATAATCACAGACTAAGATCTGTCTGTCTCTGTTTCAGCCTCTGGTTTTGCTGAAGTCTTGTTAATTAACTATTCATAATCTACCCTTTTTTGCCAATTAAATAATAATCATATCTGTCCTAGGTTGAAAGGTCATTTATCTAAGGAACCTTGCTCCAGATACACTCCTTTCATCTCATGTCTTTTATTTGAAACAGCTCTTCTTTCCCTGACAGCAAGTATTGAAAGCCAAAATTGACTGAAATTGCAACTTGTCAAGCTATTCAAGAGTACACCAGACATTATATTATTATATGGAGGGTGTTTCATGACTAAAGAAGCTTGGGGAAATGGTTTTTGTAGTTAATGTATCTCTACACTATTTCTTTAAAAAAACCAAATGAATGTGTTTCCCGTAATTCATGTTCTTGCTGCCTAACATGACATCAATGTGAAACACTTTAAATAATATGAAGTTTTTAATGTTATAGCTGTGTTTCCACATCTGACACACATTTAAACTTTACAACAAACTAATCCTGCTTCTCAAAGGAAACAAAATTGTGTCTTTTTCTTTTTCTTTCATTTTTAGAGTAGTTCTATAGCATTTGTACAATCTTTGAATATTTGATGGCAAAGTCTTAAAGAATTACGTTGTAGAAATCTATTTTGAACATGTCTGCACAATTTAATGACAAAATGTAGAATTTGGATATTATCATATTGACAAATTGGCCTGATGCAGGAGCCCAGTTGAAAAATATTTATTTGGTATGCATAAATACCACACATTTCATGTTTGAAACAGGCACAATACAGAAATATGCTTGCTCATGTTCCCTAATGGACTTTGTGCAGATGGTATTTCGAGAAACCTTGCTATGAATTAGTGAATAAACTGGTCAAAAAGGAATATGTTAAAGGAAAATGGTCTTTGTGACATGGTACAGGGCTCTTCAAACACAGGACAGTCAAGTACAGTGAAGAGTTAAATACTTTTGTAAAGACCCTTTAGATCCTTGTCCTGCTCCATTAATTCTTGAAGTTGTTCTTCATTTGACTGTAACAGTAATAAAAACTGATAGTAAATATCTGTAAACGTCTGTAAATATACCTCCTTCAAGTTGGGATTTCATTTTTTCCAGTATCAGTGATTCCTTTCCTTTCCTTTCCTTTCCTTTCCTTTCCTTTCCTTTCCTTTCCTTTCCTTTCCTTTCCTTTCCTTTCCTTTCCTTTCCTTTCCTTTCCT